>OY735210.1:38857306-38917306 GCA_963457665.1 Thysanoteuthis rhombus | reverse complement strand
CAAGGGAAAATGTATATACAATATACAGGTTTAGGTAAATATTTATGAGTGTTATGGGATCTTATGTTGTACAATGCATATATTTCACTTCGACCTATCATGATTGACTTACGCCCATATCGAAATGCGTCCATACTACCATAATGTAACTCAGATGCAAATCGACGCATAGCTGTATGAGCAAAGAGTAGATAAAAGAAAAAAAATCATGAAAATTATTCTTTATTATTAATTATTCAAATACAAGTTCATTCGTAGTATTCCTATCTAGGACAAAGTTTCCTAAGCCGAAATGACGTAAAGCGAAAAAGGAATTATCATTAATTGATATGAGAAAATCTTCTGGACCCCATAAATTATGATGATAATAATTTAGGCTGAGTCGTCAGTGGTGAGAAGTACAAGAGACTGCGGTGTACGAGAAAGGTGCATAGTGTGCGCTGCCTGTAGAGCTCTATGTTTTCTCTCCTACATGAGAGTCTCCTGTACCTCTTACTATCCCAATCTCTGAATACTCCGTCTAACATTCGATAAAAACAATTTTCTCAGGCTCTGGGAACAGTAAAATATTTCCCTAAATAAATTAATTGTAACTGCTTCTTCAATTTATGCCATTTCGGCTCACGAATTTTTTTTAGAAACTCTCCACTTTCAGAAAGGGGAAATCTACAAAGGCTCTTTCTGTCTGTCTGTCTATCTCTCCCTCTCTCAACTCAATTTCTTCCACTCTCGACCACTAGGGCTTTTGTTCTCTTTCTCCTTCTCTCCTTCTCTCTCTCTCTCTCTCTCTCTCTCTTTCTCTTTCTTCCACTCATAACCCTCTTTCTTATACACACACACTCACGCACATATACACAGTCTCCCCCACGAAGTATGCCCGAACATGGGTTAAAAGCCAACACTTAATCACAAAAATCTCTCCCGTATAGATAACAAAGGGAAATTCTTGAAGGAAAATCCTGTCTTAAAGCTGAGATTATCAACACAAGAGAAATTTAAACATGAAACAACAGAATCTACGACAAGTAGAATTAAGTGATATCAACACTTGCTATATGATACGTCCAATATCTATCCATATAAAAACAACATGCAAATTAGTATGTCTAATTGTATAAATTGTTATGTGGTTGTCCAGTCCGACTCCTGTCACAGCGTGAAACTTATAATGAATTGGTTCATGTGAAATAGAGTAACATAGATAATGAAACAATTAAAGAATCGTAAAAATATGAGATCGTTTGTTGTGACAAAACAATGAAGATTATGTCAGTGGACAAAACTGTATGGCCAGGAGTGGTGGAACACACACACACACACACACACACACACACTTAAACACTTTTAAAAAAGGATAGAAGCTATTGCAACCTTCGTTGGCTACAGTTGTTCAGAATGTTGTCTATGTATAATATTATTGTGCCCTACTTGCGTTCGAAATTTATACTTTCATTAACAACATAAGGTAAATGTTAGATAGTCTAGTGGGAGGGTAGGAAGGGTTGGGGAGAAAAGTAGCATACTGAGCGGTTAGATAGATGGGGGTCAGAATATAAAGTTAGTGAGTTAGTTTAATAAAAGGGTGGGAATGCAGTGGGTAGGAAAGAAAGTTAGGTAGTTCAATAAAAGAGGGGAAAAAAGTTAATTTACATAGAAGTAGGATTTTTTATGCCTTTTGAAACTAATGCTTCGATGGCATTTACACAAAACATGGTCTGGCAACGAAGATTCGAAGGGATAAGGGAGAGAATGAGAAAAAATAGACAAAGAGTGTGAGAACAGCAGAGGCATGAGATAATGATTAAACTTAATTAAGACCCGCGTAATTTCCTATTTATTCTAAAGTATCATCAATTAGGGAAAAAAACAGAAAACAGACATCTATTCACTTGTACCACCGAGGGTATCGTGGCGTTGTTTTAATTAAGCATTTATTGTAATCCATTTCCAGCGTGCAAGGCCCGTCAGAGCTCCACCAGAACCCTGTTAACAGTACCTTTTGGGGACACAGTCTCGATTCTGTCAGTTTTCAACCTTTCATAGTCCCGGACGAGGGGTTGGTTTTTACCCATAGCTTGGAGCTGCCTTCCCCACGGTATTAGTTCGAAGTAAAAAATCCTATTATAGCTACAAAGAAAGGTATACAACTAATGCATCCTTCCGATTCAGCATGTCTATTTATCACAAATATTTTCATCAAATCTCACTGGAACCAAACCCCCGCTACCCCTAATGTCTAACTATCTCTTGCTACGCCACTGTTTGCTATAAAACAACAAGAACCATAAGTCCAACATTGCGTCCACCATCCATAATAGTAGTAATGCGAAGAGGTAGAAGAGGTGGGAGAAGAGGAAGAAGAACAAGTAGTCTTTCTTTGAGTCAATTGATTCACATAGTTGTAAATTATTGCGATATGGAGATATTCTGCAAGTATTATTTTCAATAAAAATCGTAAAGGGCTATCTTTGGCTTTTTCTTTATACAGAAATTCTATCTCATCATCATTAGAGCTAATAAAAAATTTGAACTTCTCTATATGTCGAAACATCTTTTAATGACGTCACATCTTTTACGGACATCATACCCCTTTCTCTCTGTTTCTGTTGTTTAACTGGGACCAACTGTTAGACTGACTGACCGAAAAGCGTCTAATGGAGATGTGTGGACACATCTAAAAAAATCAAGGTCACAATTTGCCTAATTGCACAAGAATCGGATGTAGAAATGTAATGATTAATTGATTAGTTTGATTGATTGACAAAATGAATGATTCACAACTCGAGTTGGTCATGTGTATCGCCATAGTAACTGGCCAGTCTTTACAACTGTGTACACAATCTCTTAAAACACCTTTAGTGCTAACGTTTACTGTTTTTTTTATTGTTTTTGTTTTTTGTTTTTATTTTTTTTTTTTTTTGTTGTTATTGTTGTTGACGTGTGTGGGCCAAGAATAGAAAAATGGGGATTCCCCAGAGACTGAATAGCAACGCTGGAAAGCAGGTTTCAGCACAGCCGTCCTCAAAGCAGTGCCAACAGTTGTCCATCCGACAATGCAGTTCCCAAGATCTTCAGAGCTCCAATCCCCGCACTCAAGGCAGTGCAGAGAAGCAACTGCGCAAGACCACAAAATCTTAGGAGCTTCCGGTCATATTTGAGTCAATACAAACAGCGCAGCTGCAAGAGTTCCTTAAGTCTTAGGAGCACCCAGTTGTATTTAAGGCAATGCTGAGAGGGTAATCGCTGAAGACCCAAAGATCTTACAGCGCCCCCGCCCCCATGCCTCGACAGAAGGTGAGAATTGATTGTTTCTGTGCCCCATTATTGCTAGATTTGGCCCTTTGTATGAATGTCGGACTGATGATGACCTGAAAACACTCCTGCAACTCTGCGAAACCGCTTAAGCAAGTAAGCAATGATAAATGCACTATGCATTCCCTGAAGGTGTTGCAATTGTAATTGCGCTTCAGAGTGTACCCCAAGAAAATTTTAAAGAAAGAATTACTTGCGAAAAAAATTGTACAACCTTCAAAAGAGAAGTAATCGAATACATTAAAACTGCACAAATGGCGGAAATTTAGAGTCCAGTATATAAATGACACCAGGACGTGCCAATTAGCGTTGGAATGGCCTTGATATCTCTACAACTGAATGAAAAGCAGCGCCAAAATCAGCGGAATAAGAATAAATAGATAGCAAAAATATATAGAAAAGCAATAACGCGCTATCGTATGCACAATCACACTGATTTCGTTTATAGCAAAAACCTTTTTTCGAACTCCTGGTTTTTTTATGGTTTTAACAAGATGTTTCAGCTGATCGACTCTACGGCAATTTTTATGTGTATTAGTCGAATGTTATGGTGATATAAATCAGACGAGTGCGGAGATGGCGATATAAGTCAGATAAGTACGGAGTTCGACCCGATGTGACTTCCGCTGCTCAACAGAATCAAGGTATGGAAATCCAGCCCAAACAAGGAGAAAAAGATATCACTAGAATGCAACGTTATAAGCGTTGCTACCATTAGAGTAAAATCACATTCGGATAATGCACCTGAAGAAGAATAGTTCGACCGGAACGCCTTGTTAACAGACAAGGCGTTTAATCATCCGAAAAACTCTTTGAATGCTAATGACCCTTCTCAAAACTTTAGACAGTACCTTAACATTTTCTTTAATACTTTAAGCTCGAAAAGATATCATTAACCTAGAATCAATGAAGCTCTAGATGATGGCAGTCGATTAGTTAAGCACCAGATTTTGTAGGAAATAAATTCATTCCAATTGTTGGTTGTCGTTTCGTGCGTAAAGAATCTATAATAAGTCATGCGCAGTTCGACAGGGATCGTTTACATTTTATTGTTACGGGGTTTCTGAAGACGATAACAGATGGTTTTGTTTGGGGTTTTTTTTTTCTTGTTTTTTTTTTTTCGTTGCTGTTTTTGATCAAATGAATGAATACATGTCTGGACATGCATAATGGGTCGTAAATAACAAAAGGACTCACGCATCAAGATTTTACGAACTTAGCTGAATCATTCTACTACAAAGCAACCGATTTGAGCCCAATGCTGAGACCTTTTCTCATTTTCTTTCTTTATTCTATTGCCGACGCTTAAGTAAATCATGCTATTTATTTTGGGTAAATATATGTTAGTTTTCGCAAATGAGTAAATATTTGTTAGAGTGGCTAAACGGTCAACTGTGCGGATAATGGAATCGGCCAACCGAGTTCAAATACCAGCTGAGATAGATTTTATTAACTTCGCACTAATGCACTTGGAAAAATAAGTGACGCAAAAAAAAAACAGACTGAAGAAAGTTGGCTCCGTCAGGCTATCTTTCCTTTGACAAACCCATGATGAAAATCACCTATGATGCCCTAACGACCCTGAACGGAGTTACAGGATATCAAAAAAAATTTTTTGGTAATAACCATCTCAAAAAGAAACCAACGACAAATATTACGGCAGAATTTTACAAAATAATCTGTATTGATTATTACTTGCTAATGATTTTGTTACAGAGACTTTTTTCATAAGTACAGTGTTGGTGGGGTGCAGTGGTTAGCAAACTCCCCTTATAAGCCATTGGTAGAAAGTTTGATTCACTCCAGGAACTTCTCACTGTTATGCTCTTGTGCTGAAGCCAATTGTAATAAATACATACATCCTTCGCTAATCAAAAATAGAGCGTTCCTATAAAATCCTTCATACGCTGGAATGGTGTAAAGCGAAGAATGTATCATGGAACGAATGTATCTCATCAAGATTTTGATTCTTCAAATTATGAACATTTTTTCATTTATTAAAAAAGTAGTTTTCTTTAAAGTTAAATTTTTGAAAAAAATATTTTTGGCTTTTCATACTTTTCGAAAAACCCAAACATTAGGTATCTTGATAGGTTAGTCTGGAAAGGGTTAAAGACGATTTCTTTCTAGTTTGTATTGTGCTGCCTGTTTGGTTTTGGAACCATTTATACTTTCCTGTTTTATTGCAATGTGTCATAAACAATCATTATTACCATATTTATAGGCGTCCTTGCATCTCTTTAACAGACCTTGTCTATCCATCAGTCGATGGACATGTCCCCATATTGTTTCTCTTCCGTTTTAAGTCGTATTTACTTGAAACTTGGTAGAAAAGCGCCCTTTAATGAGATGCGTTTTATCTAGGAACATGTTCCACTCAAGAGAACGGGATCTGGCAATAATGGCATTTAAATTCTACTTGGAACTTGATAGAAAAGTCTTCCTTGATGAGATGCTTCCTACCTGAGATTATCCCCCACTCATGATCACGTGATCTGGCAATAATCATTTATAAACTTTATAGTGGACGCCTCATCAAATTTTCGGTTGTAGTTTATACTACTATTTATTTTCATCTTGATTTTTCAGTTGCTTTTTATCGCAAATTTACCCGGGCCGTCATCGTGAAAAAAGTCAGCTGTAAAATTGAGATCAATGAACATAGTATTTCTTTCCATTAATTGTTACTAACAATTTACAATACTTCATCTAATAAAAAAGAAAAAAATTATTGCTCCAATAAACAATTAGGGCATTTGGCCATTCAGTGTGTTTTTGACTTGAAAAGCCTCCGATTATCTGACAACACCGCTCTCTATGTTTAGTTAACAGTATACCACGGTCGCCACTTCAGATGTGATTTTTTAATATCTCGATTCCGGATGTCAACATCTTAGTTGACAACACACGAATTCAAAAGATGAAAAAATCAAAACTAAATATTGTCAGCACTGGACTCATAACTGCGAAAAAAAAACGAATAAGAAAAAACATCTAAATTGGTAATCCTGCTACCATTTGGGCTCAAAATCGAAGAAGGGATATCGCCCAATTAGCCCACACTCCCGGTTCAAACAAATGAGCCAAGCTTTATCATTATTTTTTTTGCAATTACTCTTTTTTTTCTAACGATTATAAGTGAAATATTCGACAATGTTATACAATGGTGCATGCAGTGTTCGTGTACAGAGTGCATTTTAGCATGGGATGGTTTTTCCCTTGTCTTTCTTCAGAAAGTCAAACTGTCCAATAGTTCTTTAGACTATGATGCGGCAACGTTGTTCCATTCATTCGAATGCTTTTTATGCTCTCCAGATCCAACAAGGTTCTCGGCCAAGAGATACTTAAGATACCTGAATTTCAGTTAAAAGTAAATAATAAAAAAATGAATTTTATGCTCATTAGTATCTTAAATAAGCAGACCATGGCTCGTTAGTATTTAGATGCACTTTTAGCATCGCTATTACCAGACTGATGGGTCGACAAACCAAAACAAAATTTGCCGATTTAGCTTTTTTGGAACTAAATCTAGCTTTATTCATTCAGTTCGTCAAGGATTATTTGGAGATCATGAATGTTTTCCGCAAAAAGGACGATGTCATCTGCAGATCTGCGGTTACTTAGATATTCGATGTCTATTCTGATTCATTTGTGTTCCCAGTCTAGGTTTGGAAAGATCATGTTGAGACAGGCGGTGAAGAGCTTTGGTCATCTGGTATTCCCTTGTCTTACCCCTTTAACGTAGATCCTATGTGAAACTGTGGCCGGAAGAAAATAAGATGGCGTTACGAACTAGACAAGTCCAGAGAGTACTGTCTCCGTGATGCCCACGATAAAAGGGTCTTACGAATTTTCAGGAAAGTGTATGTCTGACGACGGGTACGAAGAATATGATGATGTACCCATGTAAATTTTCGAAGTTGTAACCTCTCAGTATCTGACCTGGAGCCACACTCCCAGATACACACAAGCAAATAAAGAATAATCTGTAGCCCACTTGATTGAACTAGATGTTATAATTTAATGCTTATTTTTCCAGCTTATACTTAGTTACATCAATTTTCTCTGCAATACAAACCGTACTGCACTGAAACCTGCTCTAATCGAAACTATACTATTGCTGTGTATTATGACATGGTTACGCCCAACAGTATGGCAGGGCCATTTTTACACATGAATATTTGGTTTTGCTTATTTCGATGAAAACTGAATGCAATAGGGTTACCGAAAAATTACAAAATATATAGTAACAAGGACATTAGTTTACCGATGCATCTACATTCCACCTACCATCAATATGAATCAAACATTCTTTTACTTACAACATTCTTCTGTGATAGGCTGAGAAGATTCACTTTCGATATGGGGTCAGGTTAAAAAAAGTAACGACCTGAAGAAAGAATGAGGGATCAGATCGTTTTGTTCTTCGAATTTTTATGACATCATCTGAGAATTTGTTTTATTCTCTGATATAATTTCAAGCAGCTATGAATCAGGATCCAGTTCTGCATCGGAATTGTCTATTGAATTGAATCCTCATCAGTAACATGACGTTACAGGCAGAAATTACCCAATTTAGTTCTACTTTCAAAGTTGAAGCACTCTGAAAATGCTAAAAAGATTCTTTCTACCAGGTGCCGAAATCTATTTCGAAGATATTGGGGACGGACCAACGTATCTACAGACCCTCTTAAAGGAATGTGTGAGGATAAAAAATATGACTGTACCGAGGATGAAGCTGTATTAATTTGTAACAATTATACCTCATATCAACTCTAGGGAGTTTTTCTATGCAATTAGTATTCTTAAAGATGATATCATAAGTTGGTTTGCATACCGTCGGAAATTAAAACCGACACGAGGGATTTAACATTCACAAGAATGAACATTCAGTAGAAATGACACGAAAAGCGAGTCATGTCTGTTGTTATACATACTGATCCCTCATCGTTAAAAACGTTTTAGGGTAACCTACGTAAGTAAGCTTTGCTTCAAAAAATCAACTCGTAGAATAAAGTATCAATATATAATGCACATCAAACCTTACATAAAATGACAAACTACATGTATGGTAAAAACTATCAAATAAAGGGTGGTGGTGTTTGATCAACACTGCTGGGGTGCCGTGTTGATATAACTGTTTTGTTTTTAAAATCCCCAAAACAATTATATGGTAAATAACTGATGATCCCAACGAGAGTCAATTCATATATCGTACAATAATTACAAAGCATAGGGGAATCAGTGAAAAAGCACTTTGAAAGATTACATAAATTGCATTGACAGATATTGGAAAATGGATGACTGAAGTGACACGAAAAATCTATTAAAAAGTTTTTTAATGTTTAGTGTTTAAAGCTATTAAGCTTTTTAGAATATAAATATATATGCTTGTGGAGTCATTTATGATAATCACAGATAATATTCTCAAACGATTATTGTTATCAATCAGTCGATGGCAAAACTTTTTTTTTAGTGGTTATCGTAAATGTCTTCTATATATCCTTTCCTTGGTGTTATTACTCAAATATTGTCCTACATTAACCCTATCCCACAGTGATCACAATAAGCAACTTCCTCTCTGTTTTATGCAAAGATAGCAGGTAATTATAATTACAGATGATGTTATCAAACGGCGATTGTTATCGAAATCAGGCATTTCTAAACACTGTTTAAAATCAATCATTTTTTTTTATATGACAAGTTATTCATAACAATGAATTCATAATTGTAAAGAATTTATTACAATGAATATCAATTGTTCCAATTTTACATCCTTTTCAAAATATCATCATTCGGTTATTGTACGATAAAAGACCCTATCTTAATGTTATCAGTCGGTTATTGCTACCTATGAGAACCTGTCCCCAGTGATCACCATTAAGTATTTTTCCTGTATATCCTTTACCTAATGTTATCAGCTGGTAAATGTTATCTAAAAGACCCTATCCAAAAATGATAACAATAAGCGGTTTTCGTTGTATATGGGGATGTTGTTGAAAATAGATAGTCGTTACGTTCGTACCGGAAGCTTCTTTTTCAAGAACCAGTATGTAAACAGATAAATGAGGAAAAACTAAATGTATGGCTAAATTCTTATTCAATTCTAGATTTCCTGTGATTTATCAGATGTCAATCTCTAAGTATCAGGGCCTTACCCTCTCAGAACTTGGCGATAGTGGCTCACTTCCGGAGTAATTAGTATCACAAATGGTCGATAGCCCCCTATATGAACGGTGTTTTTAAATGTGCTGGAGCTAATTAGTTCGTTATAAACCTTTGCATCCTTTTCATAGACGCAGCAAGACCACACGCAATTTGTGACTGTCCCTACGGGCTTTTCTTTTTTTTTTTGGAAACCAGGTATAGAAAGCCAGACATACCTGACCAGGCTCCAACTCTAGTCAAATAATTTGCATATGCGTTCTTTGCCAAAAAGGAAATTGGAGAAAAAGAGGGACAAAAAGAACACATCAATTTTTTTCCACGTATGCATAATTAAATACTTCCATATCCATACACATAGTGTTGTTTCCCATTGATTATAAACGCATTATGAAAAGATTAAAGAAAAAATTCGATCATATATATAGTGGTAGTAATTTGACGACGAGGAAGATAACAAGTGAGTTACATCTCAAAAGATTTTATCATAACGATAGGCTTGATGCATTTCGCTGATGAATCAAGCTCATCTTTATAATAATACAATTTTTGAGACGTAATGCACTTGTTCTCAAATCTTTCACTTCCAAATTGTCAAATTACTACCACCAGTTGGTTGGATTATCACAAAATGGGAAACACACATACACAAGCATGTACACGCACGCACGTGCACATACACTTATATACATGTTACACATGATACGACAAAAAGTCGGAGTAATTTGAACTGATAGATCATTCCGATAATCTGTCAATTTATCCGATTATAGTGTCTGCTAAACATTTCAAACATCTCTCAGAATCACTACACTAAGATGAACCTGATTTGTTCCTTCCTTTGAGGAAACTATTTTGCACCTTAAATATATATATGTAAATGTGTGTGTGTGTGTGTGTGGTACCCGGTTTCGATCCGAAGATAAAATCAAAACTGAACGGTTATGTACCAAATTCTAAATGAAAAATTGAACCTACCTTAAATTTACCTATAACGGTCAGCGCCACCTGTCCTATGTACATCATAGGGTCAAGTTGTTCATATACACAAATTTGTAGACTGTAAGATGCAGCTGTCCCCTTTATATTTGAAAATGTTAAAATTGTCTCGATCTAAATTGACTTTCAAATGTCACCAGAGATGGTCACCACTTATCCTATGTTCATCCTGCATTCAACTTACGTCGGTATTGCAAGCTGTAAAATACAGTCGTTTTCGTTAGATTTAAAAATGCCAAGTCAGTGTCATCTATACTATGTTGGTCCTGGGTCAAGTTACCCTTGTACATGGAGAAAGGTACAGCCGTTTCCGTTAGATTTGGAATGCCTAAATGGGACTTTAGAGATTACAAGAGGTCATCGCCATCTCACTCTATATATATACATACATGCACGTTCACGCGCTGGTCCTGTGTCAGTTTTAAATTCAATAACTAAATTGAACAAATGATTGAACAATTTTTTAACATTATATAAAAGTACGATTTTTTGATATTTTGTCTCATATTTTATTCTCAATTTTTACTCGGACTGGAATCAGCAATGTAACAAGTTTTTTTGAAAGTTGGGTCTTGAGTTTCTGTACCAAAGTATATCTACGTTCTTTCACATCTTGAGGCGTTGAGATTTGGTTCCCAACATGAGGGCTGCAGACTTCTGAGTGTCCTCAAAGGTATTTCTAGGGGCCCGAGGGAAAACTTCTTAAAGGCCTGGGACCGTGAGCTAGTTCAAAGCCCAGGTGGGGGGCTTGGCTCCTCGAAGAATCCCCTCCAACATTTATTGGGATCTGTTGTATAATGTAAAAATTCTGTAGGTGAACCACTATTCATAAAGCTCCACGGGGGGCCTGGGTGATGATTTAATATTGCACCCTCATCTACGCCCCTATCTATATCCCATCACTCCATTAACTAACAATCAAGGGGACAAAGGTTACAAAAAAAACGATGGAAATTGATAAACATGAAAAAGGCAAGGATTATGAAATGATTCAACTTCTCTCTGTGAATACCGTAATCATTTTAATGTTGTAGTTGAAAGAAATTTCAATTGCAGTCATTTTTCACAAAAGATGCCAATATTTTGGGTCATTGAGTTCATGGTTCTCCATGATTACCAAGAATCGCAGAATGGAACAATTTTCCTAATTGGATCGTTATTCGCCTTTCTTCTCTTTCATGATGTTGGACCATTTCCAGAGATTAGTCAACACACACACACACACACACACACACACACACACACACACACAAATATATATATATATATGTGTGTGTGTGTGTGTGTGTATATACATAAATATATGTGTGTGTGTGTGTGTGTGTGCGTATGAAAAACATATGCACAGATTATCGGTAACCCTAACCCTAACCCTACTTTCTGGTGCCCTTTACTTTTTTCCGGTGAAAGGCAGAAACTAATAACCGAAAAGTGTATCAATTAAGGGTGACAGACCATCATCATTGCGGGCTAGAAGTCAACATCATTATTATTGGAAACTTAATGTTAATAAAATCTGAAATAACTGCCCCATATCTCGAAAACTATTGAAGGTAAAAGTATCCCAGCCCGGTCCAAACCGTTCATTACGTTTTTTGAGGCTTGGCAACTTAGAAACAAATGAAATCAGAAACATGGAGTTTTCACCAACCGATAGCCTGTTATTTAAAGATTTGGTGTGCTGGTTTTTAGTAATTGGAGAATTATGGTGATCTTTCTAATTATTTTGGATTATCTTTGCTTATACAGATGTAGAATACACAACACACAGAAAATGTTATTTCACATCTGTATAAGGAAGGGTCGCCTCTTTAGCGTATCCCAGGAAAAGATAAAGGATTTCTGAATATGTTTTCACGTAACGAAAGATCATCAAAATAAGTAAAAACGATTTTTGCAATACATTCATTATGTCAGCGAAGGAGCATTATACTCTAACTTTTAGTGGGGATTTATTACAAGTATTTTTATATCATAGAGAATAATACTAAAAGTGATAGACTTATTGGAGGTTTTGGGGCCTTAAATAGAAGTTGGACTTATTTTCAGGTATGATTTTAAATCAAGACATAAAGTTGCTGATATTGTAAACGAAGCATTTGGAGTAGATACGATTATAGTGTTCTGCGTTGATTCAATAGGTTCTGGAAATATGGACACTTATAATAAACCTCGAGGGTGACCAAAGACGTTCGTAATGATGAAGCCAACGACCCACAAAGAACGATTCAAGCACTTTCTCATGACTTTAAGACTTCAAAAGCGACCATACGTCATCACAAAGTATTATGAGAGGTTAAAAAGTCGGAAAGATAGGTCTCCTTTGGATTGAATGAAGGGCTCTGTGACAGTCCAAGACCCCAGTACCTCTCAGCTGATTGTGTCTAAGCTTAGAGGATTGGGAAATTAAATCCTCATATTCACCTGATGTTTTTCTACAGAACATTATCTCTTGAAGCATTATGTCCTTCTTATCCGTAATAAGATTCAATAATCGGGAGATCATAATTCGTACTTTTATTGAATTTATGACCTCTGAATTTGAAGAATTCTGTAGAGGTGGCATATGATATATTATGATTATGGTGATATATTAGAGAATTCTCGGTAAATGATTATTCGTTTGAATGAGTCTTATTTTGATTAAATATTAACCGTTTCTGTTGTTTATATCATCCTTTATCGTATCATTCAAAAAACGATATTTCACAAGTGATAGCCAAAAAGAATAAAGGAATCAAAAAGTGCAGCAAATACCCAAGTAACATTAGTAGTTAATGACCACAGTGCTAAATTCCGGAAGAAGAAATCAGGCGGTGGTTCATTAACGCAATTAGCGAGTATCATTTCAGTAAAAACTCTTTTCCTTTTAAACCCATTCCTTTTTTGATAAGCCTCGTCATGTTGTGAGAATAGTATACAACCCCTGGACAACAAGACTCACGAAGTGAATCCTCATAGATCAAATGCTAAACTGTGACTGGCAAAAATGAGATTGTGTGATGATTTAGTCAAGTTCAGAAAGCATTAGCCGTGACCCCCATGAAAGAGAGGTCTGGTGAATCTTGGAGAAGGTCTATGTCTAACAACGGACGTCAAAAGGCTGCTGATGATGATGACTATCATTGTTGGGTCTACTTAGCCTGGAATATAGTTTTTTCTAAGTAGTATTCTTTTCTTCACATTGCTGAATGTTCAAGTTTTAACCGCCTGATATAGACGCGTGCACAAAAGGTGAGTCTAACAATGGACACACTTCTTTCAATCTCAGTTAAATCCTATTCAAATGGAAATATCTCCTGTTGACCTAAAAACATCAACTTTAAAGTTTGATACACTCGCCACTCGATATTAAAAACGGCGCTCGCATAAAATCAAATTAACAATTTAATTGATTCAAAGCAACTCGAAGCGATGTGTCTATTGTTTTTCTTTCATAGGGAAGATAACCCTATAAGCCTTAATTCAATTCAAGGCTAACAGGAGTTATATCTATTTTACACACAGAAAGAAGGAATGTACTTTAATCACATTATCACGATTCTACCGTTTCCCCTCCTATCGTAACTAAAGAAATTATCTTTCGATATAAGAGACCTTGTCGCTTTTATTGATTGGTTTTCAGTCATGCTAGAGCAAATAGAAAAAGAGGAAGGGGCATTAAGATCTCATAGACTAAAAATAAGCAACTGTTGGTAAAGTTAGGCAGGCAATTGATGGTAGTTATGTAACTGCTACTACTGTTGATGTCTCATTTTGTGTTTTTTCATCAATTTTGTTGTCTTTTTTTGTTTACTTTCTGCCTCCCTAAGCAAGGATTTTAGGCCACTGTTCACATCAAAGGGTTAGTAAGAAGAGTGTTATTTATGCCACAGAACTGAGAATAACCAGAAAGAATTGTTAAAATTGTTAAAATAGCTTATTGGTCTTGAAATTGTGAATTTGAAAACATTGAGGCATGACATGAGACAAAAAAAAAATGAAGACAAAAATGTTTTAAAAAGCGGCAAGAGAGTCAAAATGTCCAACATGAGTTAGAAACACTAAAAATGAAGCAACGAGAGAATATATTTTGAAAATACTAACATTAGGTAAGACACCTGTTCACTCTCGTTTTAAAAACACCGAGATGGTACTCGTTGGGAAAACATAGAAGGAAGTTCATTCTGCATAGCAAATTATCTTGAGAAGAAGTTATTTACGTGAAACTTCTGGCGAGAAAGGATGAATTTGCCTCAATTGCAGACCGAGTTTTGGACAGGGGAGACTAGGGAATGTAGTTCTTTTGAACAGCTTCCACATCATATGAAGTTTTTTTTTTCAATCATTAAAAGATAGATATTATGAAGAGTTGTAGAAAAGCGACAAAAAATGTGCCGTTCGAGATATGCGTATAAGTTTGCAAGAATATTTATACTAAAATCAGATATAGCGAGTCTAATAATGAATATAATGAAAAAAATATGCTAAAACACGTTTGACAAATTTATATAATTCATCCATCTGCAAATAATCCAGTTATTTGTACGGGTACTACTAAGCCAGTTAAATATATACCTCTTCCTCCCAATGCAATGTAATTAATTGTGCACGCCCCCCTGTAAGCACCTGTGCTTCAGCCCAAATCAGGAGTTTGGGGTTGGGTGGCATTAAATGAAGTTTGTTTATGCTTGCAAGATGTAGTTGAACTTGGCTTGGTTACTTGTTCTTATCATTATTGAGCGATGGAGTTTTTTTCAGAGTGCAAGTTTTGGGGTGGAGGGCATTCACCCCGAGGAACATCCGTGCCTTCTTTGAAGATACGTATAAACAGGAAAAGACGAGAAAGATTACGATCTCAAAGACCTTCCCAACATTTTTTTTAACTTAAAATCAGAAAAAAAAATCTTACGATTACAGTTCTTCAGATAACCGTAAGCCTATCCCATGAGGAGAGAATAACTGAACAATGAGAAAAGGCATTAAATTCAGAGAACCAAAAGTATTCTGAAACCTTAGCCAATTTTACGATGAGGAAATTCAAGTTAAACTGCGTTATTTTGTCTCGTCCCCATCAAATCAAAATAACTTGCAGAATGTTGACTCAAAGATCAAAGCAACTAATAAAGTCTAATGAGACAAGGTCATACATAGAGGAAGTTGCTGGTTGTGAAATATTAATACAGTGGCACAAAATAACTATTTACAGTGGCATGTACTCACATATAACTAAACCTTGTAAAATAAGAATGTTCAAATTTGCCACTGCTCTTTACATTTGTGTGAAAATATTCTTGTTTGGTATTTTTTAAGTTTTTGTAATTATATTACCACATTGTGCAGACACGCATTTTTCTTACTGGTCCTGTTTAAGTATAATGCACTAAACGCGCCTACCCGATTTAGTATTTGGGACCGACAGATTATGATAACTATAACCTTTTGATTATATTATCCGTGATTATAATGAGCAACTTAATCTTTATATTCAAAAAGATTCAATGGAACAGACATTCAGAGACTACCAGATTAAACTTTCTTGTTGGTGGGAAGGATCTTCATTTTTGAAATATTTACCCACGTTTACATGGTCTCTGATTGAACAGTTGACTTAACATCAAAGCTCAAATAAGTTACCTATGTAGGGTTTTTTGGAGTATTTGTTGTTTGTCACTACCGCGAAAACAAAGACCCTTATCCCTAACAAAATAAACTTCCTATATTTCTAACTTATAGATTTCTCCACACATTTCTATTTGATGCTTTCCGGTAAGTCGGTCGATCAGTCCGACTTACATTAAACAAAAGAAATAGGAAGGGAGAGATGTGATGTCATTAAAGGTGCGACGTTATTGATGCTATGATGTAATAAAATATACTAGTTTGACATTTTTGTATTCTAAAAAAGATATTTACGATTTTTATTGAAAGTAGTGCTCCCGGGACATTTCCATATTGAAAAGTTTGTATGAGAATCAATTGACCCAAAGAAAGACTACTTTCTCTTCCTACTCTTCCTGCTACTACCATCATGGAGGGTGGGTGAATCGTTGAATTTATGATTCTTGTTTTCTCATTTCAAATTTTTGACAGCATTAGCCACTTCGAGGAAAGCTGCAAAAATCTGACGACTTGACAGATCTGGAACTCGACTGTAAAAATGTACAAAACTGAACGTTTCAGAGAAAGGTTGGATTGTTTTGATTCTCCGAGATCAAATTGGCACCATGAATAGAGTTTCTAGTCGACAAGAAAAAGGGAATTGTAACTTTTTTTTCTCTGACTTTCGTACTTTCAAATGATGGACGTTAACTTTTGGTGGGGGGGGACTAACAAAAAAAACTAGCTCTGTGGTTTATCTTATTGTCCGTAATTGTTATAATTGTTGGTAAGAGAATTATTCTGAAAAATCTCTTACAGAGACAGAATTACATCCAGCCTGTAAGATTTAAATCGACAGAGTTATAATATATATATATATATATATATATATATATATATATATATATATATATATATATATATATATATATATATATATATATATATATATATCTGTAGCATGTAAGTTTCTCAGTTTTCTCGACCGCTGAGCGAGATCTTTTATCACCTTTTTATATTTATTCAATTTTTTAAAAATATTCAACTGAATCGTTATCAGTATCTGACTGACCTGAAATAAACACCCAATAGATTTCTCGTATCACGAATTTAAAAAAAAAAGACAGTTTTAATGTATTCCACTACATAAAGTTTGTTCACCTAGGAACAAGAAAGGTGAAACTATGAGATCAAAGTTATAATTCATTACAATTGATACGATTCCTTTCTTTCGGGCATGATTCAATCTTCTTTGTATAAGCATTTCAGCTGGAAAAAATTAGTTCGGGGTGAGTAAACTTTCCCTCTAACTTGGCTGGCAGTTGGGCACCCAGTGTGGATCGAAGTCGCTAAACAAGAGAATGACCATCTCATTATTGTAGGTATCAAATGCACAATCCATGCAGTCAAATGATTTTTCAATACTTTTCACCTTATCTCACTACAACTGAGGAAATATCTCTCTTTGCTCGTGGGTGCACTGCGATTACTCGACAACTGGCCATTGTACGAACAGGTGTAATATCCAGCACATAAGACAGTGCAGTGAAGATTTTGAAGTTGTTTAGATATGCAGTTGTCGAAAAATTCTCATAGAATTAAATATATCTCTATAACGCTAACTTTCTGTCCGCCTTTAAACGAAAATACAAGGATGCTCTGTCTCACTTAGCGTCACTGCTGTAACTAGTCTCTAAAACGCTAGCTTAATGTCTGTCATTAGACAAAAACATGAGGACGATCTGCTTCTGTTAGCGTCTCTGCCGTTACATATCTCAAAAAAGCTAGCTTCCTGTCGGATATTAAACGAAAACATAAGGACGCCCTGCCTCTTTTAGCGCTCGACGAGACAAAAGCATTTTGGGTGGCCTCATTCACCCTCCCTGTTCACTTGGCAGGTGTCAAAAAATGCTGTGTATGCTGCTGTGCTGTGTGGAACATCCAACACCTTGTTAGAGTGTCAAATCGTGCAACCACCCGATGGAGTCAATGTCTGACGGCACCTGGATGATTCCACGCTAAACTGGCTCAAGAAAATCAATGCTGAGTGCATTTTTACCTATTGAAAACTGAAAATATCAACATTTAGCGCTACGTTTTTATCATTTTTAGCGATTTCTTTTCGAAAATTTTAGCTCATTATTAGCTATTTTCTAGCAATTTAAGACATTTACTGCAAATCTAGTTATTTTTAGCTATTAGAATTGGCCCTAAAATGACTGAGAGTATTTTAGCGCGTTTAGTGTTTCTTTGACGTTTTTTCGAGTACGATAAAGAATTTTGATTTGGCAATACTGGTGGGAAATACGGAAAACTTACACGAACGAACGTTTGGTATAAAACAGAGAAGTGATATTCTGATTAGGACACGAATACCAAGTCACCCAAATTGCAATACTATTTGGCCCGCAGCAACACTTTTTGTGGCCAATGTCCAATCTAGCCATTCATATAAAATCTTAAATAATTTGTCTAAGAAAGTTAATTCTATAATTTATATTGTAAAATCAATATTCGTTTGGCTTCACAAATCAATAATATAATAATTGTAATTCATGTTTGTCTAAAATAGAAATGTCTGTAATACAATCGGCATTATTGATGTAAGTGCGTGGCCGATTAAAGAAGAAAATGTCTCATGTGGCTCACCAGATCAAAACGGTTATTCATGCTTGTTTTGGGAAATTAACCAAAACAGAAAAAAACATCTAAGATCCATGCATGCCATGCAATTAAATAATCATTTGCAGAATTACCTGCGGGCGGGAGTTCTCCTTATGACTCCAGGTCTTTAAATAGTGAACGTTTTCGGCATCGTCGATCTGGAGGCGAAGAGACGGGCTGAACCGAGTGTACCCTCGCTGGTAGAGTTTATGCGGCTGTGGTGGTGGGGGTCTAGGTGGTGGAGGAGAATGATCCTGGGTATCACCTCCACTACTGCTACCCCTGCCCCCCGAATTGTTATTATAGTTCTGGGTGCACAGTGGGTAAGGAGGATGTTGCCTATTAAAATAGTCTCCGTCATCGTGATCCCTTTTGCAAGCGTCTACGAGTGAATCACACATACAGTGATCCTCGTCACAACATGGGATCAGAGTCCAGGGATCAGAGTCTGATTTTTTCCGATCAACCCTTTGCTGTTGACCAGAGTTCCGGTAGCAAGATACAACAAACCACATAATTTTATTTTTTCTTCTTATAATTCACTCACGAATCAGCGGAAGGCCGTAAGGAAGCGATTTTCAAACTGTTTTCAGGAGAACAATAATATGCCACAAATATCTTCCAATTTTTCCACATGTGCAAACATGTATTTTGAGCCGTAAACCTATCCAGTACGGGTATTTTGTCAGAGTTGCCAATCTATTGGTTTTTACCACTAGTTTTGATGAGATCTGAATATTTTTAGTGAAAGATGTATTAAAAAAAAAGAGTAATGTGTGCACATATCAGTGATGCTGATATAAAAATTTCATTGATTGACTACTGAAATGTTTTTGTCAAATCCGTTCCAATTTTATTGTTGGTGTACAGCGTGAGTTAAATATGCTGGGGTTGGACGGAATGGATGAAGAAAAAGTAGATTAAGGAAAAAAAGTTCTGGTTTTCGGGCTCAAGCCTCGGCTTTTGATAATTCTTTATGTTTTTCCCATCGGAGATGAGTGCCTTTTGGTTTCCAACCCAAAAGTACAAGGAAGATGATGAAAGGGAAGAAAAGGAAAAAAATAAGGGTCAAAATTAATCATCAATAAATACATTTTTTTAAATAACGGAGAAAACATGAAAAATTCAAGAATCACAAATTCAATGCTTAAATGATACCATATTCCAGAAAACTTTTTGTTCTCGGCTTCATGCAACAGAACTAGGGAGCAAAAGAAATGAATCAAAGAAGCAGTCAACATACCCAAGACAACCATCCATTTGTCAATTGTATTCGACTGGTTGCCGACCAAGGCTAACGAACCCAGTCTACCCTATCCTTTTCCCATAGCTGGGGGAGAAAATGGATTAATGTCTTTAAAAAGACGTCAGAACGAAGTGAACGCCAACTGTCCCAGTTTGAAGTCTGTACGCCGATCTGTTAACCGTTAGGTCACTCACACTTCTGAAACCTATTCAGTTACATTTGATCGTTACATTGAGTGAAAAAAAAAACATTAATTGATTCGTAGCTGAACAAGCCTGAAAGTCAGACCATAGATGCACTAGTTCTTTTCTTATATAGAGATCTAGCAAGGGCAGATGGGAGGCCATAGTGGTGAGTCTGGACTGTTTTCTGTATGCAAAAGAATATATGGTGGTTTGGTTTGATCTTTTGTTGGAACTAATGGCAGCAGTTATGGGTATTTTAAGGGTTGTTTTGGTCAAGGTGATGGGTATTCTTAAGGACTGGTCGTAATGGTTATTGGGAATCTAGGTCATGGTCCAGTGATGAGCTACTTGGGTACTTGGTAAGGTAATATATAGTCCTTCTATATAAATGTTTATTTGCTAAATTGTCCATAGGCGCATATATGCATACAGAACCTTACAAGATGGATATCGATGGTGGAGTAGACCTATATATTCATTAATAACATATCCGTGTATAAGGTGGGTATTTAGTAATAATGAGGGTGAAGTACTGGAAATTATTTGGGAGGATTCCTGTTCTAGGATATAGGGTCGAAGCTATCCCAAGAGATAATCAAGTCAAAGAGGTCTATGTTATGTATGATCAAGTATCAGTTGGCAAATTCATGTTCTGTGACCTTAATCAGCTTTGAATAATACAAGTAAAATAGACCATACATATGCATCAATCGGACGGGGTCTAGGTGATTATGTGTAACTTTCCCAATGTTTGTTATACATAAAAGAGTTAAGTATGGATAGAGTAAGATAAGTTTGTAACATTAACTATATGTAGGCGGGGTCCAGAAATTTATAGGTGGGAGAGTACATGTATATTAAAGTGTGTTGGTGCTATGGTGCGTATTTATGGCCCGAGTGGAAGTTTAGTATTAGGTTTGAGTATAAAGATAATGAATTGGTAAGCATAGAGTAATTAGGAGTAATAGGAGGGATGGTTAGAGTTGTTAAGTTTAGTGTAGAGTCTGTTTGGAGAGATAATTCCAATAATTTGATAATCCACATATCCTCATGTGGTTCCAGAATTTCAATTGTGTCGGGGGAGGGGGTTGTTTTCTATTTTTTTGATGATGGTAAATCTAGTGTTTGAGCTTAAATTATGATCAAGGTACAGAAGTTTTGTTCTAATAGTAGTAGGTTGGGATGATCGTTTGGAATTATTACTTATGTGCCTATAGTTATTGTGTTTAATGCTGAATTGCCACTCTCATTTACCTATACATTGCAGTTTGCATTTAGTACATTCTTGGAGGTAGATGACATTTTGCTGGAATTATGGTTGGTGTAAAAGGTCTTGTTAGTGATAGAGTTTGTGAAGGTGTTCCAGGTGGTTGCAGTATGAACTATTTCTATTGTTGCAGGGTTGGAAGAATTCGACTGTTTTAGGAATGATATTATGTAACACCTTGTTATTTATTATGGTGATACGGTTAATCATGTCTTTAATGTATTGGGGTCTATGGTAGGCAATGACGCGTGGTTTGGGGAGTATTTCTTAAATTCTGTTATCAGTATGAGGGTTTGTTCTCTGTGGTGGCCTTTTTATTTGGTCATTTACATCTTCTCTTGAATATCTATGTTTAGTGAAATGTTGTAGCAAGTTATAGTTTGTTAAGTACATTATCTGTAGAGATATTCCTCCTAATTCGAAATGCTTGTGAATATGGCAGTTTTTTTCAGGTGTTTTGGGTGGGCCAATTTAGACTGAAGATATTTGTGAATATCTATAGATTTGGTATAGAGGATTATCTGGAAGTTTCTATTGTCATCTATGAATATGCAGGTGTATAGGAAGTCTATGGAGTCAGTTTTCATAGTTAAATTGAATAGAGTCGTATGCAGAGTTTATATGCATATACATACGTATACATATATAATCTATATGTGTGTGTATTAGTATGTGGATGCGAATCCGATCTAAGATATTTTTCCCCAGCGGAATAAAAGAATCATTCATTCTTACTAAAATTAAATCCTTTTTCGTGTGGCCCATTCGGAGATGGACGTGGTTGTAAGAAGCATTTCAATTTGGTGTCTGGTTCCATCTTACGGACAAATGTGCTCTAAACAATTTTTTATTTAACAAGTGCACGGACAAACAGACTGCAAGAGGACAAATGAAAAGTCTGCGATTGTACGTCCCAATAAACCGCAGCGACAGCAAGTGGAAGATGCCCGCTCAAAGTAAATGAACACAAATGTATGAAAAAATGAAAATTAAACAAATTCTTGCATACTACATGGTCCACCCTCCCAGGAAATGTTATTGAATTTTTTTGAGCACTATTGAAGATGCTGCGCATACATAAAAGCACAATGCAGAGGAGGTAACTGCGAAAATTTCTAGATCTACATCCAAAATTGAACCAATTCTTTCTTACCCAATTGCTTATCCTTCGATAAAATGTCATTGGAATTTATTGGGAACTTCTGGTGATATTGTGTGAATGAACAGACAGAGACAGAAAAACATACAGATAGACACAAGTGTTAACATATTTCACTTTAAACTTCATTAGTAGAGGTTTTAAAAAAGAAAAGAAACTCAATTATACTTCGAGTACAACAAACGAATACGAGAGGTAACTTTAAACTACAAGATAAGTTTTTGAAAATGGGTTTCCAGCTCCAGACAATCGTGTAATTATCTTTGAATGAAAAATTAAAGTAGGACACGCCATCATTTTTTTTATAGCGGATGAATAGAAAACCAAAGAATTACATCATAAATGGATATCTCCAACTTTCTTCTCTTTTCGAGGATTCTTTTCTCTAAAAGTATCTTTGCTCCGCTTCCCATATCAAGTTACGTCAAAGCAGCAACAGAATAAATAAAGTCCTTTGCCTTTACCCAGGTCTGCCATTTCGGCCATTTTATGACCAAATTTAGCAGGCGTTTTTGAAAAACATGTAGTCATGAATCTTTTGGCCATTTTGACTTTGTTGCAGTAATATTCTCAATAAATTCTTATATTTGTGTACTGCCGTATTGCAGTTAAGAACAAATGAACATATAGACGAGAAAAATAGTCCGACTATGTTATACATAATTAGTATTTCAATTATTAATAAACAATCATTACTACAAGCCTTTCGGTATAAATATTTACTTCAATTTTTTCATGCGCTTTTTATTCCAACTTTACTCTTGCCATTGCAACTAGAGAATTCAGATCGTGGTATATAGTAGAATTTAAAATTAAATTCAATTAATTATGAAGATTTCCAACACTACATCTAATAAGAATAAAGAATAATTGCTTTTAAAGGCAGTTGACAAGTTTGGGGGAGTGATTCCCTAAAAGGGTGCTATTACCTCCTTAGGGGTGCTGAAAGACTCAGGGGGTGCTTTGAGGCAAAGGAGTGATAGGGGGAATTGGGAGACAAGATGAGAAGGGCAAGAGTCAAAGGATACATCTCCCACGCATAATGTATCATGTTATCATACACAATAATTATATTTATGTTAAGTACTTTTGAATACTTCAGTTGTAACTAAAATGCTTAGATTTTTTTTAGAAGCAAGTTCAACGATGAGCCCACCATCTTTATGTCCATATTTGTGATTTCCGATTTCAAAAGGATTCTAAACGGAGTTGTAGTAGCATTACTAGTTGTGATAGTGGTAGGAGAAGGAATAGGGAAGTAGGGAAGAGGCAGAGGAAGGTGGGTATGGTTCATCTGAAAAAATGAATATCTAAAAGAATAATTAGTACGTTTAAAATTAAGTATGTGTGAACTTTTTACCTATAATTTTGTTCTACAGTCTTAGTGTATGGTTATTCGATTTGATCGGTGGACTTTAAGTGAGAGCACATATATATATATATATATGTATATATATATATATATATATATATATATATATATATATATATATATATATATGTATATATATATATATATATATATATATATATATATATATATAGAGAGAGAGAGAGAGAGAGAGAGAGAGAGAGAGAGAGAGATAGATAATGAAATCGGTTTCCTTGAAAAAAACATTGATCACCTTTGCTTACCTTCCAAAAAATTATTGTTTTTCAGTTCATATTTAAGTAGATATCTCGGAAAAAACGATATGATGATTACAAAGAGAAGGAGGGGCTGTCTCAAATTGAGGGTAGGTGCTATCAATTTAAGCAAGAGATCAAGCAGGCTTCAGAGAGATAATTACAAAATATGAAACGTTTCCAGTAGCCAACTTTAAGATGATTAAGAGAAAATTGTATCTGAATGAATCTGAACGGTAAGTGTCCATCTATTTTTTTGTCTCTGGCTCTGTCAATGGAAACAAAAACATCTTCGGAATTTTTGATTAAAATCGGAATAAATCGACGGAAATCAACAAACAAAAGACATGGAAAGTTGAAATTTTTTCTGACAATACTTGTACGGGTAACCATTGGGAATACCTGAGTATAAGATGAATGGAACCTCAACAGGCTTGGCAAGCCAGAAGTGTGGATTAAACCCCATGACATCCTCGATAAGGGTATATTGTCTGTTTGCCCACATAGTAGCTCCAAATAATCTCGATAGAATTTGATGTCTTTTTGTAATCGGGTGGACCATCAACTATGGAAGGCTAGATTTATCCCAATTGCAGTTTGAAGTCGTCTTGCCGAGTCCATTCCCCGAGCCAATGCATGACTAACGTTTTTGGTTGCATATCGTGTTGGGGTGAACAATTAAAAATCTGAAAAGGCGGTGATAAATGAATTAGTTACTTCCCTCGCCTTTTGTTGGGCAACGATCATCAAAGAAGTCTAAATTTCAAATTAAAAGAAACAAGTGCGTATGCTGCCAGACACATCATCATCATCATTAGTCTTTTAACGTCCGTCGTTGGACATAGACCATCCCCAATGTGGAAAGTAGTGAAAAAAAAAAGAAACTTTACTTGCATAATCAGTATTCAAAATGATTTTCAAATACTTGTGACCCTCAACAATTTTTATGCGAAATGTCTGTGGGTGGGAACCTTAGTTTGAGTAGCCCTAGTCTATACTAATAGGGCTAAACGCAAAAGCCCGTTAATTCGCTCAACAGAAACTGACACCTGTTGACATTGTCTTCTTTCATCCCTATCCCCAACTGCCAACCCCAGAGAATCACAGTCTACGATTCTCTCCCACTTACCTGCCTATGTTTCTCTCCCAACCCTCTTCATGTCAAGCCGATTTTTTTTTTTTTTTTTTTTGCATTTTCCCACGGTTGGAATTTCAGTCGTTTTCTCACACTTCCCTTCCCGCCAAATTTATTTCTCTCCTCGGTTCGCAGAAAGAGGGAAAAGGGGGACTAAGAAACCGCCTCCCCCCACCCCCGATGGATACCACCCCTCAGTTCCCCTTTCTCCGATTATTCGCCTGGGATTTCGTAACTTTTCTAAAAATATTGCCTTCCAGTTTGGGACCAGATGACAATCACCAATACGAGAACCACGTGTTTGTCTCGAAGCCATTACAGAACGGGTCTAAGCAAAAATACGAGAAACAACAGGAAGCCACGAGATACGGAAAAAGGTGTCATTCGATACAAGTAAAATTTGCGCTAATCCACTGGTTCCAAAACTTTTTCAAAATGACAGCATGCCTAGTTGGGGATGATCAATTAAAAAATTGGAAATAATGGGATGATTAATGAATACGATGCTTTTCTCGCCTTTTGTTAGGGTGGTGATCACTAAATAGTCTGACTTGTCATAAAAAACAAGCAAGTACAGACTGAAAACCTATTTAGAGGGTCTGTGCGCCCGATATATACGCACATACTTACATAACTTGTCGAACCAAGTAGAAAACTGATGAAACCTACGTTGATTGTCATACGTACAGTTTTGGTGGTCGATTTCTAATATCTGTTATTATCCGTGACAATTGCTCCAAATAATAAATAACCCAAACTTTATGCAACACCTAACCCTAAATTACATAATTATCGCATAATTCTGTAAAGATGCTTTTACAATTTTACAATTGTGTATAATTCTTGTTACGAGAAGCAAAGCGAAGTAACTAATAGCGAAATAAAGATATCATCTATTACCAGTGAGAATTGCTCAAATCATTGAAAAAAACTATAACCCTGACTCTAATTTGTTTCACATTCCTGATCAGGACAAAATATTTCTTCTTCCAATGGTCAACCATGAACACTAACCACTGACCCATGAGTTGAATTATGCATAGGTCTAAACAGGGCGGAGGGTCAGGTGAATCATTTTGAGGGAACTCTACTTTCCGTGGTAGAAGCAAAGGGATGTTTTGGTAAAGACAATTGGTATTGTAAAGAGTGTCAAGAAGGGACCCGTTAGCACAAAATATTGATATTTCAAAGAAGAGCCGTAAAAGATGAGATATAAGTAAATAAAGGTAGATAACTGAAACTAACTCATGTTCAAAATGTATTATATGTATCTCTTGAATTTCATGAAATTTGGCTTTGACAACGAAAAAATGCCACCACTTCGAGCAGTTTCAATGCTCGTTTATAAGAGATGCATTAACTTTTTGTCAAAATCCAGCTGAGTTTTGACTTTATTTTCCTCACCTGAAAACAATGGTAATTTCAGACTTCAAGTTAAGACTAAAAAATGAAAAGTTTAAAATGATGGATAGAGAGATTAGGTGAAAAGGCAACTGATTCTTATACGTAGAATTATCTAGATTTTCATGCGATTTATCTAAAAAAATATGTAGATGCTATTTTTACTAAGCCCCTTCTGTGGTCAAGTTTGAAGATATTTTTCCATAATAAAAATTTTTTTTATAGTTAAAAGTTTTTCTTAAAAACTTATAAGCTTCTGTTAAAATGGAGTTTGACCAGCCAGTCTTATTATTATCAGCTTTCAATGCTTGCTTTTGGCATTTTACACACCAGTGCTTCCATTGCTTTATTAAAAGAGCCCACACTTGAACAGTTTGAAACAGGGCCTACATTTCCCATGTGGCCTGCGCCCATAACCAACTTCGCACGGGCCTGACAGTGCATGGAAATAGTTTGATTATTCACTCGATAGAAACTGTCACGCAGCCAATGTATTTTTGTAGAATGCTGTGTTGGGGATGAAAAAAATGAGTTCATTGAAAAAAAAGCAAGGAATGTTAACGTCTCAATGTGAAATGTGCTCTGCGACCTTCATTTCTGTCTACATCCCTTCCCCTGCCTTGTAACTGTTACGACGCTGATCCTTGCCCCCTTCCCCCGACACCGGAAGAATGCGACACCACCTCCTCCCTATCAGACATCTCCTTGTCGGTAGCGACAACCGGCGTCCAGAAATAAATTACCACGTGACTCCGTAACCCCCAAAGTTCGAAAATTCTTCAAACGTCGGCGACCCGAAGAGACGATTTCTCTTCTGTTGGAGAATGTGGGAAAATCAGTCGGCGGGAATATGTCGCATTTCATCAGGAGCTGTGGACGGGGGATGTGGGTTGGGGCTATGGTGGTTTTTTAAGAGCGTGGGAGAGAAAGGCGGGAGATGGTGAAAGGG
Source organism: Thysanoteuthis rhombus (assembly GCA_963457665.1). NCBI lineage: Eukaryota > Metazoa > Mollusca > Cephalopoda > Oegopsida > Thysanoteuthidae > Thysanoteuthis > Thysanoteuthis major. Next base: position 38,889,618 of record OY735210.1, on the reverse strand, counting down.
AGTTCAGTAATACCTCGATTAGCGCTCTAGATACATTTCTAGCAAAATGCAGAGATTGCGCCAGCAATTATTTTAACACGCCAACATTATTTTAACACATGATCGTTTTTGAAAAAGAGCGTTATAGTGCAGTAGTCTGCAAACTTTAACGACTCGGGGAACCGTTTTTAATCATTCACTTTTAAGGGACCCCCACTACAATAACTTATATATATATATATATATATATATATATATATATATATATATATATATACACACACAGTATATGTGGTACAAATCAGGCTAGCAGTATAACATAATATAACAATATATCAATAATATAAAGCCGCTTCTGAAATGTAATAGATTCATTTCATAGAGTGCTCGATACATATAGCATTTTACTCAAGGAGTTGAGTTGTTTTAGAGTAGAGCTGGGAATAAATAGTAGATTGTGGATTTGCTACACAAACTAGCTCATGTTTCAGCCCTCATATATATATATATATATATATATATATATATATATATATATATATATATATATATATATATATATATATAGATAGATAGATAGATAGATAGATAGATAGATAGATAGATAGTTGCTCATTGAACTACGTCCATGTCACGTAAATAACCAAAATGTTTTCAATCAAAAATGCAAATTGTTATCTGTTTTTCTTATTTATAAAAGTACTGCTCGGGTTCAAGAAATAAAGACAGGTAAGAGCCGCGTAGGAATCATTTATGTAGAGAACTCTCAAGTATATTTCGAAAAAAATCACTTTGTTTCGTGGAACCTCTGGAAAGGCGGTACAGTACCCGGGGTTTTCGCAGAATTCCACTGCTGTAGTGAATCAGCGCTAAACGGGGCAAGCGTTAAGTGGGGTTTTACTTCAGATAGAAGAAGTGTTGGAAGGAGGAATATGAGAAGAATAAAAGAGGAAGAGGGGCAGATGAGAGAAGAAAAAGAAAGAGACATTGTGAGAGAGGAAGAAAGAAAAATAAAGATGAAGAAAAGTTATATATTATAAAAGATATTGATATCATTTTTCATCTCACTGGATTTCGAGCAGCGGCATGTCTGGCATCAGCTTGGCTGCAGGAGCTGCCGGGATGACGTCAAATTGGGCATCAAACTGCTCGACTGTTTTCCTTTTCTGTCTCCTTCCCTAAGCTAGAGAGCCAAATCTGTTCTGCTGGGCTGGGGCTGGGAGTGAAATGGATTCATGCCTTATTAGTGAAGAGTTAACATAAACAACCCCCACTGGAGTTTGAACACGGGTCGTCGATTCCATTTTCCACGCCGATCATATCACTTACGAGGGTTACTCGACTAAGCCTAGTTGATCATGAGGATAGAATAATGTGGCCCCTCCGAGGATCGAACTTTAGCAATAACCGGCGAGACTTTGGCAATCACTAAGTAAAAATTTACGAAGTTTAGTCCAGGCTGACTTGGGGCAACCATGGTGGAGCTCCCAGTGAGTCTCGAACTCACTGACCAGGTGGTGGTTTATAAGATTTGCTAGCTAAATGGCTAAGACTTGGATTCGAAATAAGGTTTACGATAGTGTTGCCATTAGTAGAAAAAATTAAACGTACAAACTAAGAACCATGCAACGTGCACAGGAGAGAATAACGTACAACAGAGGGATCAGTACAACATATTAAAGAAAAAAACAGGAATCAGAGATACCATACAAACCATTAGAAAACTCAAATGGCGATGGGCTGGTCATGTTGTAAGCATGACAGACAATCACTGGTCACAAGTGGATACCCAGAGATCATATGCGAAACTGTGGCCGGCAAAAATGAGATGGTGTAACGAACTAGATAAGATCACAAAATATTAGCTCTGCGACGCCCATGATAGAGAGACCTGACGAATCCTGAAAGAAGTCTATGACCAACAACGAACACTAAAAGGCTAAGGAGGAGGGTGCACGGGAGGATGAACTTACAAAACACCTGGAAATTGAGGAATGGCTATGGGCCGTACTGCTGCATACCTGCACCATTTCCATCACTTATGGAGAACTCAGTGAGGCTCAAAATCACTGCACGAGCAGTGGTCTGTGAGATTAACCGACCCTCTTTTGTTAGTCTATGCACTACAAGTGTCGGAGGCGTCTTTGATGGTAAAAAGTTAATAGCAGTTTGTTTTTTCCAGAACCGCAGTTTTTACCCGAGGAATGTCGGTATCCATTCCATCTGCAAAAATAGAATAGGCACGTGGATGCCTAATTAGGATCCGGACATTTTGTTTTCTCGGCTTTTTTCCGGTTATGAAACGAGAGGTTGATTTTCTCAAAAAGATCTTCAACAGCTAAATCAACAACACAATTTTTTCTCAAACTTCCAAGGACACCTGCAGCCGACAAACGAGCTTACACACACACACACACACACACACACATATATATATATATATATATATATATATATATATATATATATAATATTGTGTCATCCACAGACAGCTGTTTCGATATATTACATCTCTTCAATGTGGCTATAGACTTTCCATTTCCTCTGGACTACGGAACTGGACAGTCAGTAAGGCTGAATTGAAGCGATATATTTATTTACACAGAAATCCCTCATCCACCAGAGTGCTCTATTCCTATGGAAGAGCATTGCATAAGCTTACAGTGGATGAGTTACCTCACTTAAAGAGTGCTCAATTGTGTTATATTATATAGAAACTTGTTTGAAATAATCTCCCGTCGTTACACTCACGATGCAAGAATACAACCTGCCACCGATGGGGTAGCCGCTTCAGGATAGCGTTGCTCTTACAATTGAGCTCAACAGACGCCAGTGATGTGAAAGTGAAAATTACTACCTCAATGGTAAGAGCAACGCTACCCTGGAGCGGCTACCATATTGGTCGTAGGTTGGATACCTGCATACATGTTTTGAAGTATTGAAGTTTATATGTTTGTACTGTAAGATATCTAGAAATAGGCATCACAGAAAAAAAGCAAATGCATGTCTTAAATCAGCAAGTTTCAGATTACGGCATATATCTTTAGATCAAATTTCGCAATTTTCTTGAAAAGGTCTGTCTAAAGAAAATTTTCTAATTTTTTTCCATCTATGATTGATATATATATATATATATATATATATATATATATATATATATATATATATATATATATATATATATATATATCAGCCTCCGGATCTGAGGTGAAGGTTTCGATTCTACTTCGCAGTACTGGATGGGATAATGGAAAGTCTACAGCCACACTGAAGAGATGTAATACATCGAAACAGCTGTCTGTGGATGATACAATAATATATATATATACATATATATATGTATATATATATTGTTCGATTGATATATTGATTGCTTGGAACAGGCATCACTGGAAGATTTTTCATTATTTATTGAAAGCAATAACTTTTTCCCTGTGTGAAGACACAGGGAAAAAGTTATTGCTTTTTCAAAAATATTTTTGGGCAATACTTCGCTGGCTCCTAGTGCTTTCTCTTTTTTATTTGATGAAATATTTGCAAGATATCATTTGCTTTCTAATGTCGTTTGATTTATTTTTTCCAGGCAACGCCGAGTATCCCATTTACTATATATATATATATGTGTGTGTGTGTGTGTGTGTGTGTGTGTGTGTGTGTGTGTGTTTATGTGTGTGCGTGTGCGCACGCGCATCAATAAGTATGCTGCCTAATAGGTAGGTAATTTTGATCTGAAATTTACATTGCATACTTTCCGATCCATGTGATTAATATTCATTACTGAATTTTTTTTTTTCAATCATTTCCTGCGGCCCTGAATCAGGCTTGTATTAAGCGATGGAATGGTGCCGAAACACACTATGTATGAATATATCTATACACGTATTTGTGCGCACGTGTGTGTGTGTGTGTGTGTGTGTGTGTGTGTGTGTGTGTGTGTGTGTGTTGATACAGATGCACTACGCATACTCACGCATAAGCGTGCGTGCACGAGTTATCCATGTTTGTTTACATCAAAGCGAAGCTATGAAATTCCAAATAGTTCAATATGTCAACAAAATGACCTGTACAGGCGCAGCCGGTCGGTCAGTAATGTCATTTCAAAATATCAAACGTACTACGTGCTTAAATGTTGGTTAAAGAAAGCGGGCAAATTTGGCAAAAGACCACGTTTTTATTGAAAACGCACCCACTGAGAGGAAAGTCCTTGCTGTTAATGGCTTGCGCACGATTCGCTTAGTAACCCTTATCCCTCGGGGAGTAGCGCATTCACTGGACGCACGCTCGTCTATTTGGAGAACACAAGAGTCGAAGTAAATGAATAATTTCAAGTGTTGGAGTAAATTAATTAGAAAGTCAAGTCTGATTAGTCACTCAATTGTAACTGTGACATGACCAACGACTTTTGGCAGCAATCTGTGTTGGGACTGATAAGTGGATAAGTTACCTCTTCCACCTTTTGTTGGGTAGTGATCTCGAAAGAAAGTCTGAATTTTCAAAAGACAAACGTGAATGCTGCTGGACACAAACTAAAGGATCTAATTCCCCCACCCCCACCCCCATCAATGAAAACTGGGGGGGGCAATTCTTAGAAATATTTTTTTTAGACATAATGAGTGAATATTGAAAATTTCAGTCTTCCTGCTCAGTGGTTTCGTAACAGGGGTCCACAGCCCCATTGGTGCCCGTCATGTGATGCTCAGGATCGCAGCAGCGTTCCCTCTGAACCTGACAGCGAATCTCGTGGCAGAAAAATATCATCCATTGAACAGCTATTGAAAAACATTATCATTATACTCAAACCCACAACATATATTTGAATGTGAATAAATGTAATCCATTTATGGTCTTCTTCAAAGGGTCAAAACTGTTGATTATAGGAGTTCAATAATCAAAATTTGAGAAACTAACCGCTAAAAATTATAGTCCACAACAATATTTCCTTTATAGAAAGGGTTCTTGAGTTTTCAAAGTTTTTAAACCACTATTCTAGCTCCATTGATATAGTCTGTGTGCGTGATACATACATAGCAAGCCAGCCGGACAAACCTGAAAACTGAAGAAACCTATTCTGCCAATTTTGATGACAGTTTTAAATGACAGTTTCAAATGCAAGCATTTTCCTGCTGATCGTTCCAAGTCAAATGGATAGGAATTTGGAAACGAACCAAAAATAGGGGAGGGGTCTATCTAACTTTGGAAAGAGTCATCAACATTCCAACTGAGTTTCGGGCAATCCAATCTCATCTTTGATGTAATATGTAATATCCGTCTGGAAAGAGTCTCTTTCATCTCTCTCTTTCTGGGGTGGTGCAAAACAATAACGGAGAACGGTATCAAATTAAAAAAAATTTCAACGTTACCTGCAACGCTTGTAAACGAGTTTTTCTATTTCAACAATGGATTTTACACCTGAAGAAAGTTGTAGAATGGATTGGTCGAAACGTCATGTTATAATTTTTAAAAAATGAGAAGAAGATATGGTATTGTTGTAAAGTTGGGAAGTAGTGGAATGTTGAAACAATCTATTGCCAGGCTGGATAACTGCCAACAAAATAACATAACAGGTCTTTTCTGATTTTCAGTATTTGCTTTACACCACTTTTTAATTTTCACGATACAAAAAAAAGAGCAGAAATAGCGTCCGATGTATTTTTTGGTAGCGAGCCGTTATAGAGGTAGAACACACCCTTACCTCTCCCCTGGGAGGTCTGGTGCGATATGGCCCATTTTCAAAAGTCTAGATACGCGATATAACTCTTTCTCAAAAGTCCAGATAACATCAAATTTCATTAATTCAAGGTAGTTGGTTCATACTAGTAAATTCAATTGAACTAAATTTATGTAAACACTGAGCCTTTCCAATCGCAGTTGTGTAAACTGGCCAGAAAAGGCCATTGTCCACGTGACAATCTTTTTCTTTTAGAAAACTCACATCCTAGCAAAAGAAACCGAAACTGTCATCAAAAAGTGTCAACATAGGTTTCTTCAGTTTTTAAGTTGGTCTTGCTGACTTTGTTACTATCGCTCTTTATATATATATATATATATATATATATATATATATATATATATATAGATAGATAGATAGATAGATAGAGAGAGAGAGAGAGAGAGAGAGAAAGAGAAAGAGTGAAAGAAAGAAAGAAAGAAAGAAAGAGAGTAGAAAGCTTTACAACTTTAAACTCTAAAAAAATTTTCAAAAAGTTTTTCTATCTCTTCAGTCACTTAATTCCCAATATCTGTCAATGCAATTTATGTGATTTTCTATCGTGCTTCTTTTCTGTTTTACGTATACTTTATTATTGTGATACAATGTACAAATTTTCTCTTGTTGGGATTATTAGTTGTTTATAATGTAACCGTCTCAGTGATTTTAAAAACAGATCAGTTATATTAATATTACTCCCAAACAGTCTAGGGGAAAGAAAAAGAATAGATGTACGAATGGAAGAGAAAGAAGGGAGAGAAACAAAAAGAGAGACAGACAAACAGATAGAGAGTGAAGATGTGAACAAAGAAGCAGAAGTTTCTTTTGGAATAACAGAATAAAAGTTTTGATCAATTGTTCCATATTAATTCCCAAAGAGAGATACGAAGATTCAAAAGGCGGAACAAATAACTGCTCATCAATTCACAGATTCCTTTACTCCGTGGAACAGTTACTCCCGGGTTAATCGATTCCTGCGCCAGTTTTCATGTCCTGTTAGATCATCTTCTATTTTTAGCCACAACAAAACAAACACAACCTAAAGGGGGTTTGAGAAAAATACCAATTTTTCTCTCAAAATCTCTACAAGATAGACCAAGACCAGTCTTATTTCGTTTATATATTGTCAAATAACCATCATTGTTTATGTATGTGCAAAGAATTACCGTGAAGTCCACAGCCCAAGGGAGACAGTCTCGACTTAGAGGAGCAGTTTTCAAAAAAATCGACGATACACTGAGATTTTTTCAACTCACTGACTACTTACCTTCACTTTGTGATTCATACAATATGTCTTCCATGTCTTTCTCTAAACCGAAAAAAGTTCTTGGCAGGTATGCTAATGATGAAGATCTATATTCTATAGGGAAAACTTTAGGAAATCTGCTGAGGAAACCTTTTTCATCAAACATAATAGCATTATCGTTTGGACGCCTGTCAAGGTACAATTGTCCTTATAGCCCGAACAAATATCTGGTCAAGACCACTGTGGCTTCCCAACAAAACGCTTTTGTTTACACATACAAGAAATACGACATAATTCTTTTTTTACAAGCAACATCGGGTTGGCCTTCATCTTGGTCATTCATAGCATCGAGTGGTGGTTACTTTTGTATTTTTCCTCTTTAAAATGAACCAACTTTTGTTGAGATCCGTTTTAACGACCGCTTGATTCTCTGAGGGTGAAAAGGATGAGGGTCTGGAATTACAGCATAGTTATCGATACCTCATACTGGGTGGGGGTGAGAGGGGCAAGGAGGAATGAGAGGGTGGCAAGGGTGCGCGTCTGAATCGGGTAAGATGAGCTCCATGTATAGATGTTTTATTAGACAAATCTAATTTTAGTGCCAAATTATACACATACACACTCATCCAAACTTCCTACGTAGATTGATATCTGTGTATACAGCTGCCTTAGAGTTGATTGGTTAATCTTCCATGTTGGTCTGTTTTAAGAGCGATTCTCAAAGTGTAGTCTGCAGACCTTTCCCGCAAGGGAACATTTTTTGGAGAGAAAAATATTTCCCGGGAATTTGTAATGGCATATTTTCATAGTAATCATCTCATCGGCATAAAAAAAACCTTTAGGGACAGCAAATGTTTTTTTAGGACATTAAGGGCTTCGAGAGGAAAAAAGTTTGAGAACCTCTGTGTATGGAGAGATCACAAGACAACACGGTATATAAGGAAGAAAACAGGTGTTCGTGACATCATAGAAACCATTAAAAAACACAAATGGCAATAGGCAGGCCATGTTGCAAGAATGAAAGACAATCAATGGACATCACGTCTCGCAACATGGATCCCCAGAGATCATATAAGAAACCGAGGCCAACAGAACACAAGATGGAGAGATGAACTTGACAGATTCAGGAAATACTGACTCCACGATGCCCATGATAGGGAATTGTGGCGAATCCTGGGGAAGGTCTATGTCCAACGACGGACGTTAAAAGACTGATGATGTGTAAGAAGATAAATCCATCTGCGCTGAGTTGTCCTACGAGGAAGAATTTTGTAAACCGAACCTCATGCCCCTACAGAGGAGGAGAGAACACTACATGATCACAATGATGCTTAAGATACTGCAAAAGCCTGTACTCAATGATCTGAACATCTCGTTTCTCCACAGTGAATGAAAAGGTATTCGCACCACCACTCCAATTCTAATTCAGGGCGCGGGGAAAAGGTCCGATTCAAATATGAGTCGTTTTCTATGCTCGAACAAACACTTCGGATCTGTATTCCTGCAGAAACAACCTTAACAACAGAACAGTTGATCTTCAAAACTTCTCCAGGAAAATTTCTCGAGCAGATCTCAGACAACCCACCGATACCTAGATACACATCCCTCAACAACAAAAGCAAAGTTGAGTATACTGTCTATGTATGGAGATAAGTTTGGGGAACCCACTTTCATCAAATCAAAGCTATCAGAGCATCTCCCTTCCCACAGATATGGGTAGAAAGCAGAGTAGACTGGACTCTTCAGTCCCCTGTCTAGGAGACAGACCACTTTTATTCCCAAAACAGCGAAGTGCAAACCCTCGTCCAGCGTCATCAGACGCTGACAATGGTCTTAGTAGGGCACGTGTTCCCGAAATGCATGGTTAGCGGGGATCCGGTGGAACTTCAGCGACCCAAGCAAACCTATGGTGGATTATAGTAAATCGATCAAGTAAAATAAAGGATATATTTCTTTAATGGTCAGACAAAATAACTTGGAAATTTTTTTCTTAATAGATATATTATTCAAAGATCATAATAATTATACCTTTTATTCATTTTCATTATTGTATTGATTTCTGATTAATGCGATGTATAATTAAACTTTTGTGAGTCTTTGTATGATTTCTCAGGCGTACTTAATATTTTCAGCCATAAATTCAGCTCCAGCCACCTTTATTCATAAAGGGATACTTTTTTCAATAATTCCATAAGTCTTTTCAGTGATTTGCAAGGATTACCAATAACTTGACCACCCGGCTCGACTAGCCTACGACTAATGCTTGTGGATGATTGAAAGAATATTTGGAAAATCGAAAGAGAGTAAAATTTTCCCTGTTGCCAGTCTACATTTTTTTCAATTTTTCGGATTGGGGAATGACTCAGAAGTGAACAATCAAATCATTGGGAAAGGGAAGACCAAAGAATATCATTTCTCTGGCCTTTTGTTGGGCAGTGATCTCTTAAAAATCTGAATTTTCAAAAGTCAACATCACTGCTACTGGACACAAACTAAGGGATCACTTTAGTATAAACTCACATTGCAAATTCAACCTAAAAAATAAACCTATTTTGGGTTGGAATTTCAAAAAAACCAAAACACAAGCGTTTTTTTTTCTATGCAAAATGAAGAGAAAATGCGAAGATTTCAGTCTTCTGGCTCCATTGGTGAAACCTGTACGCCTGATACATACATAGCCGACCAGCTAGCTAGCCAGCCGCACCAACCTGAAAACTGAAGACACATATGTCGACAGTTTTAGCCACAGTTTTGGTTGATCGTTTCTAATACATCTAAATCGGCAGTACTAGATTCCAATATTCGAAAAATAAGATAAAAAAACAAACATGTAAATTGACAACACGGGGTTCCCATTTTGGGAAACTTGAAATATAAACATATATAGATTGGCAAAGCTGAAACTGTAAAAATACACAAGAATTATCTAGAAATATTTACGTACCTGCAAACTAACAAAAATATACGTGAAACGCAGACGAGTGAAAAAAGAGGTTTGAAAAGTAGCCGTGATAGAACATCTGTTTCACCTGGTCGGGAAGGCAAACTTAGGAAACCTTCTGTAAACATCTATTTATTACTGAAAGTAAGTTGAGGGTCAGGGTAATGACATACTTACTTTCGGTCATTTGTTGGTTTATTTGTTGCAATTGTTCCCAAATTACTTATGTGACTTATATGAACTTCTGATTAGAATAACCCGGGTGAACTTTCCATTCAAAGGTCAAAATGGGTTCGGCGTGGCTACATCAAACTTTTGGAAACCTTTCTCATGAATAACAGCGAAATAGGATGAGGCGATGGGTCACAGGATAATCCCGAACGGCACCCGCCCGGCCAGGGTCAGGGATTCGGACCCCGTTGTAAACAATTCAGTAATTCAGTATTCACTTGTGTTTGTCAGTCTGTCTGCCTGTTTGTCCATACAATATCTCCAAAAGTTCACGATTAATTTCAATAACATTTTGTAGGAGTGTGGACCATAGACTAAGGTAGAAGCGATTAAATGATGGGACAGATCCAGGAGTTTTCGAATAACAACTGTGAATTCTGCCGGACATGTAAAATAAGGAACCAATTTAGCAATACATTCGCATTGCAAAGTGAATCCCCAATAAAAACATGAGTGAGTGAAAAAACAAAGTAAACGTTTTTGGGTTTTTTTTTTTTTTTACATAACAAAGAGTAAATTTTGAATGTTAAGCCTCGTAGCTCTATTGGTACGGCCTATACACGTGATACATACATACATACATACATACATACATATAGACAGACGGACATAAACAGCAAGCAAGCCTGTCAGCAAGCCGGATTAACTCAAAACTGAAGAAACCCATCTTGACATTTTTGGTTTTTGGAGGGTTGGATTAAAAAGATATTTCTTGACATGATGAGGAGTAAATGAAGAAATGATCAGCCCTCCGCTAGTGCAGTCTGTATGCGTGATATATTCGTACGTAGCCAACTATGCAGACCAACTTGAAAACTGAAGAAACCTATGAAGACAGTTTTGTTTCCTAATTAGTTCTGTGCTTTCTGCAGGACTAATTAGTAAAGAATAGAATGTTATAACTATTCCAGCAAGTGTTTTTAAGCAGTAAATCTCTTAAAAGAAATGTGACTCGTGTCCCCCGGAATGTTGACTGCATTTTTCATTCTCATATGTCATCATAGTTATTTTTTACTATGAGTGTATACGTGTGTCAGTCAGTCAAAGAGACAGCCTACGAGTCGCATGACAGATGAAGTAATCTACCGCTCAATAACGAGGACAATTTGATTTTTGAAAAAAAGCTCTCAACCAAAACAGTCACCATAGGTTTCTTCAATTCTTAAGGTTGGCTCGCTATGTACGTATGCACGTATCACGCGTACAAGCCAAGCCAATGTAGTTAAAGGTTTTAAAAATTTAGACATATACTCCTTATTACTTATAAAAAAAAACGGTATTTTGTTTTGTTTTTTGTTTTTTTCAAATCCCCTAACATAGGTAGGTTTTTAGAAGGTTAGGCTTAGGGTTTGCGATGTAAGTTTATGCTAAAGCGATCCCTTAGTTTTTGTCAGACTTTTTCATTAATCATTGCCCAACAAAACTTATTCATTCACCATCCTTTTTCCAGTTTCTCAATTTATCTACGTCAACACTACATACTGCCAAAAGACATCGAACTTCGGCACCCTAGTCAGATATTCTTGAAAAATATGACTTCATATCAGGGAATCATCTTATATTGAGTTTTTCTATTGTTTAATTTATTCGTTTTCTCGTTTTCCCAATTGTATTTGGAAAGTCCTACTGTCTCAAGTATACAGAAGGCGCCCCTATAACTTGGCGCTCTGGGTGACTGTTCGTATTGCCGGTACATAGGGCTGACACTGGTGACAGATCTCCTGACCTTTTATACACTTGGCGTATGGAATGATTATATTTAAAATCAAGTATCGTAATGATTGTTATTTTCGTATTTTTTCCTAAATCGTCATTTTGCTGCATGACAACTATTAGTTTCAATCTTTTAAGGAAATGCAATGGACACCTGCCACGAATTAGATTAGGTTGTATTGTAGATCTTTAGATGTTCTTATAGATGATCAAATACTGTAAGTTAAGATACGAGTCAACAATTTTTATTTAAAGTTATATTTGCCGCGCGAATGCAGTAGGAGTGTATCAATTGAGTTGCACGTAATGCTGAGCATTATACACGGAATTACTCGAACTTGTATCCTCATTTTGATTGTTATAGTTACCGCAACCAGTCTGGCGGTCGTGAATTCAATCCCTGGATCAGGTAGTGCAAAAAGTATTATACTCTGGTGCAGTGGTAGAGTCAGACAAGTAACCTTTCAAAGATTAATTAAATGATACGTAATATCCTCTCGGATAGTGGTTTCATGATTATGAAAACTCAAGAGCCCCTTCTATAAAAGAAATATTCTGGAGCCCCCCCCCCCCATTTTCAGAATTTAATTTTTGGACTACAATCAATGAACTACAATGATAAATAATTTTTTACCTATAAAAATCCTAAAATAGATTACATTTATTTGAATTCTGATGCATGGTAAAGGTGAGGGTTCAATGATTATGTTTTTCAATAGCTGTCTCATGGATGCTAATATTTCTCAGCCAAAAGATTTGCAATATGTCTCTTCTCTGGAACCCCCGAACATCATTTGCCGGGCCCCAGTTTCGAAACTACAGCACCAGCATGGACAGCAGAATGAAATGAATCTACACTTGTGTATTGAATAACGGGCTCGGTTCGAAATCTCCAAAAGGTTACTTACTATGACAGACACCTGCAGAGGAGCGGAGAGTACAAAACCAAAACAATGTGACTAAAACAACCCAGATGGAGACACTAGTTCTAGTAAATCAGTGTATGATAAGTACAATCCTTCATTTCTGATCAAAGCCGGATTAAGGTTACATGGGTCCCCTTGCTGTGATTCTAACAGGGGCCCTCCTATCAAAATGATTACTAGTGTAAGTAAACAAGGAATTAGATTGAATTGAATCGTAATCATATTGAATTTCATCCATATACTTATTGCATCGTACGCTTACAAACTTTTCCCATGACAGTTCTGACTACAAATTAATTTTGGGATCCCTTAAATATTAGAGGGTCAGCTGTCAGTCCGCTTCGTATCCCACCCTAAACCCGGCACTGTACCTGATATTCGGACAAAAATTATGCATGTCTGATCTGAAATTCAGATTATATGGATATACAATCCGATTTTTTTTTTTTTTCAAAAAATCTTTGGCAGAAAAAAGTCATCGAAAAGAACTCGAAAAATGCGTACAAACCTTTCATTAGTTATTCGCTGGAATGCCACATGGGTTCACCTGCATTTTTTTCAAGTCACTCTCATTGATGATCGGCACGAAAATCAGAGGCCACAGAAATGAATGGAGGTTTGGGGTTTTTTTTTTCTTTTTTTTTATCGATCTATTTTTTCTCTGCAACAGACTTTTCCCCAGCTGTTAAGAGAGAGATTATTACTAACGGGCGTAGATCGGCGGTCCAAGTGGTTGCTAAGAAAAGCAAATAAAATTACGATGAAATAAATATTGGTTAGAAATCGTTGTGTTCAAGAATGAATTCCAATCCATTTTCCTCTTTGTTTTGCCATCACCGAAAATTCCACGAAATGCAAGGCTGTCCGCTTCTCGCCCATGTTCTCATTTCTATCTACGAAGGTCCATTCTGCCGCTTTTCGCATCGTGTCTTTCCTCGCAAAACTTTAAAGAATTTGTAAACTTCCTCCTCAACAGACTGGGATTCTGCTGCTGGCACTGCGATGGTATTTCTCAGCTGTTTCTACTGCTTGTGAGAGTGATGGTATAATGGTAGTGGCATCACTGAGGGTGTATGGGATGATGGAGGTCAGGTTAAAGGGGAGGGTCAGGGGCAGATCGAGTTAGCGCTTCCGATATAAAAAAAGAAGCTACGTAATAATCTGTTTTACCGTGTGGTGGAACATGTGTAAAGTGGGGTATGGGTGCTTATACTTTCTGAATGAAAATGGGGAAAAGAAAAATGAAAAAAAAAAAGAAGAGGGTGAAAAGAAAGGACCGACGTATAGGAGCCGTCTTGCGACAAAACAACTTTTGGCAGCATGCCGCGTTGGGATGATCAATTAAAAAAAAATAGAAAGAGGGGTGATCAATGAATAAGTTGTTTCTCTCGAATCTGGGAAGTTATCACTAAAAAAAAGTCCGAGTTTAAAATAAAACAAGTACAAATGCTGTTGGACACAAACTAAAGGATCAATTTAGCATGGATTTACATTGCAAATTACCCCCTACATCAAAAAAATATTCAAGGGTAAATATTCAATGAAGAAAAAATATCTTTTTCTTGAGACAATAAAATAAATGTAAATGTTGGAAAGTTCATCCCTCTAGCTCCATTGCTGTAGCTTGATACATGCTGGCCAACAATCTAATCAGACAGTCAGTTAGACGGCTTGTCAGTCAGACAAGCAGCCAGACCCAGTTGAAAAATGAAAGAAATCTACGTTGACATTTTTGGTGACCTGTCTTGTTGATAGTTTTTTAATTGAGAGAAGAAAAAGAGAGAGGGAGAAAGAGAGGATAAAGGAGGAAGAAGTGAGAAAATGAAAAATAAAAGAGGAAAAGAAGGATGAACAGAGAGGGGGTGGGGTAAAGAAGGAAAAGAAGAAGAGAATGAAGGAAAAGAGCAGAAAGGCAGAGAAAAAAAGGGAGAGAAAGAAAGGAAGGAGAACAAGAAATGATGGAGAAGGAGAGAAAGAACAGAGAGAGAAAGGGATAATGAAAGAAATCAACGAGTGGTGCAGAATGGAGAAAGAAAGTGAGGAATAAAGAAAAATAGGAAGTAGAAACCAAAGCTGGGAGAAGAGATGGATCCATGACTATCCCAAGAGCTTTAAGACAAAATAACAGAGAGTTCGACATACAGTTAAGGAAAGTTGATTTGACCTATTAGGCATTGCAAATCTTTAGAAAGTTCCATGTCCAAAGATAGACGTTAAGAGGCTGATGATGATGATTTTTGCCACAATGTTCTTTAGTTTTAGCCGCTCTTACCATTGAGCTAAACTGCTCGCCAATAAGTCGAACAATTATATTATTAAGGAAAGAATGTATAATCCGACAAATAATTATAAATGCGTTATATTACTTTGCGCAACAATAGAGCAGATATTGACTGTGAATGAACATAAAGCAGTTAATGGGGCCCTCGACTTTCTGTTGGTCTGTTCAGCCTAATGGTAAGAGTGATGCTATGTTTAGACAGCTGCCTTAGAAGAAGTATTATAAATCATTATAATTTACCTTCAGTTTTTTTTTATTGCCCAGTACCTTTATAGGGTTATACAGCGAGTATATAATTCAACAATGCGTATCGAAATAAGGAATAAGTTCCAGATGAAAATCGAACTCACGGCCAGATGGTCACTCGGTTATCACCCGACCGCTCTTACCACTGAGCTACAGAAAGTAGTGGCAAGCAAGAGTTTAAATCAAACCTTCAAACTCGTTCCCTATCCTGATCACTTTTGTGCCGAGTTTGTCATTGACTGTCAGTTTAGTTCAATCCAATTCATATTCTATTTATTTTATTTCATTAGATAAAGCATTGTAAGTCATTGTCATTAAGTTTTTGCTACTATTTACCTTCATCATTCTTGTTGCTTTTTATCGCAACTAAACTCGGGAGTGAGTAGATAAATCATTAGTTTGGTGCAAATTTTGCCTTATTTTAAACTTTGATGCTTATTCATGAAATAAACTCTTATTCAATTATGTCCATGGAATATATCTTTAAAGAATTTTGCTTTAATTATCCAAGCTGAACGTTTTCTATTCATTATTCATTCTGGTTTATTTGAAGCTATCAAATCAAAGACAGGAAAAGCAAAGTCGAGCAATTCTTTTGCATGAGTATAAAATGGGCCGTAAACCAGTAAAAACTTTTCGCAATATCAACCAAGTATTAGGACAAGGAACCGTTAATGAACGTGCAGCTCAACATTGGTTCTAAAAATCTCAAAACGGAAACGAGAGCCTTGAAACGAAGGAGTGTCGTGAATCTCTCTCTCGGATTGACGACATCCAAGTAAGGGACATTATTGATGCGAACCCATACAAAACAACTCAACAGTTGTTAGACATTTGCACCAAATTGGAAACTCAAAAAAAAGCTTGACACTTGGATGCCACACGAGATGGTCAAAAATCAAAGAAAATGCCAATACAAAGTCTGCTATTCGCTTCTTTTGTGCAACAAAAGCGATCCATTTCTCGATCGCATTGTGACATGTGACGAAAAATGGGTTCTGTACAACGAGCGACGGCGTTCTGGACAGGAGTGAAGAATCACCGAAACACTTCCAAAACCAAACCTGGTCACTGTTAGACGGTCAGTAAGTTGAATCATCCTCGACAACTTCTTGAATCCTGACAAAACCAACTCTGCAGTATTGCAAGAAATTAGACAAACTAGGCTACAAAACTCTACTTCACCCAGCTCACTCACCAGACCTCTCTCGACAAAACTACCACTTGTCCAAGCATTTTGACCACTTCCTGCAAGGGAAAGTCTTCAACAACCAAGCAGCAGCTCAAAACACCTTCGATGAATTCAATGGTCCCAGGACCCCGGAATTCCATGAATAAGTGGGCTCATTTCTAGTTGGCAAGAATGTGTATATATTTAGGTTTCTTATTTCGATTGTTAAATTTAATTCTACATTTCTGAAAAAAAAAAAAACAGAGCAGATCGAAATACAGAATAAGTTCGTGGTGGGAAACGAAAAGTCGCTAGTTAAGCCAACGTTCATCCAACATAAAGTGCTATGCGTTCGATTCTCATCATCCTTTGGAAAGAAAATACCTCTGTACGATAACCTTTTTGTTTTCAGCTCGTGCTCGTTGTGGCGTGGGAAGGCGGAGGTGGCTATTCATCTAGTCATTTATATTCTCCTTTACTCAACTTGATCCATTTGTAATAATCCACTTCCGGCTTGCTAAGATCATCAAAGCTTCACCAGAGCCCTGTTAATTCCACTTCTATGTGAGTTACCAACCTCTCAAAACATACGACTAAATTTCCTGATCCTCAAGACTGGTGGCCAACCAAGACTGAAAAGCCTAGCCCACCCTACTATCACATGCCAAATCTAATTTTATATATATATATATATATATATATATATATATATATATATATAGTGAAAATTTATAAACAATACGGAAAACCACAAATTGGATGAAGAGGTATTTATTCAAGGACGTTTGGTAAGGATGATCCCACTTCTTCAGCGCAAGTCAGAGAGACTCCCCGATGATGTAGTTATATTTATTGTAAATGGGTGGGTGGAATCATGTGTGGAGTTGTTAGCAGATGTGCCAGGCAAAAATGTACGGGAAGACGCATTGGATGATGGTGAATGACGGTCTGAGTAGTTGCGATGAAAAGTAGGTAAAATTAAGATTAAATATTGTTACTAATCAACAATTATGATTGGTTGACAATGATTCATCCAATAAAAAACATCAAAGATATTATTATTATTATTATTATTATTATTATTATTATTATTATTATTATTATTATTATTAATAATAATAATAATAATAATAATAATAATAGTGTGCTTAGAATCAATAATATATGCCGCCGAGCGATCGGGAAAAAATAAAGTGCGATTGGATTTGATCTCATGCCAGCCGTAGGACACAAGAAGTAGAATAGATATCACAAAAAGCAAGTCTCCAGAGGCAAAAGAAATTTGAGTTCGAGTATCACCGAGAGTTTATTCTTTAGTTTTGACCTACACAGTTTCCAAGCTTTTATACATCACCAGTAAGAAAAATGCCTACCAGCGCGATGTGGTAGTATAATTGTAAAAAAATTAAAGACATACTGAACAAGAATTCTTCAACGCAAAATGGATTAAAAACATTAATGCAGTGGCACAAAATGGCTTTATTATCTATGGTAGTATGTGAATATTCTCGCTCAGTATTTTTCAAGTTTTTACAATTATATTAGCACATGGTGTAGCTACGCAATTTTCTTCCTGGTCCTGTTTTCTTTAATATTGATATATACATACGACGTACTAAACTATAACCACTACTATTGTTTTGTTTAAGTAGTTCGTAGAAGAGCTCGAGCCACCATCTCTTGATTACAAAATGAATACTCTAGCCAACTGCGCCTCGGGTACACAAGTACTAAAAATGACTTATTTCAAAATATAAATCGTTGGTCTCTGACTTGCGAAACCTTTCTCATCTCCAGCATTAAAACTCTTGTTATATGTTTACAAATTGGAGAATCTTTGGGGGGTTTTTTTTCAGAAGAAAAAGATTCGTTGGATTAAATTAGGTGTATATGGAAAGTTTGATGTTATTCATTTCAACGGTTTAGGCATGCATTCCGTTATATTAGATTCGATGAAAAATTCCCTAAAGATTTGTATATAGCTGTTTTCAGAGCAATTTTCGTGACTCGGTGTTATTGAAAAATGCTACTCGCAATAAAGGTCCCTACAAGCCGACTTAAATTTTGTTAAAATTTGTTGAATTTTTAAAAAGTTATTACAAAATCAAAGTCATCGATTTGTATAAAAACTCGACTTACTTGACGTCTGAGCGATAATCAACTATAGCAATACCTTTAATAGTGTTGTTCCGATAAATGCAAGTTTAGATGTAATACGATTAAGGCATACTTCCAATATTGTCATTCATATCTCATACTGTCGGGTTAACTTTAACCCATACCAATATTTATTCATATTAATATAACTGAGTATAAACTGGAAAAATATATAAAAGACTTTGAGTAATGCCGTTTAGGACAGCACAGAATATCTCGAGCCGAATTAACCACACTAATCAAGGTATACCTGTATGTATTACTCAAAAACAGTTTTTTCACAAAATATACTCGATACACGAAAGTTTCAAAGTAGGATGATTGAGAGTGGTGAGTCAAGTTTTCATGTAGACATGCACGTAAAAAATGTGCAGTCGGGGACTTCCGTGAATACACGTCTGTTGTGTAAATTGAAAAGAATATTTTCTTTGCAGAGTCAGTCAAAATTCTTCACGAACGAGGGAAGCATCCGTAGCGATCCCCTTGAAAAGGCATTATGACACGCCCTAAACTCCAAAGGACTGCTTTAGGCACCGTGAGAAAATAACCCGTAGCAAATCAAGGCAGAGTTAGTCACATGTGAAAGTCGACAGGGTAATTTTCCTACCCTACCACCTTAACAAGAGGGGTACTCCAGGGGGCAAGATAAATTGTACTAATCGCTGGGAAAAATCCTTCGAACAAAGCAGTGAATTGTTATAACTTGACAACCGTTTGGGTGCCTTGGAAATAGTTTTTAAATTTTAAACAAGAACAGCAATCTCTCGTTCTAACGGCACCATTCAATGACACACGCAGTCTGAAAAACTAAAATTAGTGCACCCTCAAATTGAAGCCAAGTAACACAGAAATCTGAAAAGATATTCAAATGAAAGTCTTATCAATTAATGATAAGCTTGGAATAATAAGATAGAACGAGATGTATACGTTATTAGCATGATTAGAAGCCGTCAACAAAAACTGTCACCAAACCTGTCGACAGATTTCTTCGGGTTTTTAGCTGGTCTGCGTTAATGGTTAGCATAATTAGTTTTTGGTCTATTGAATTTATTTGCAGACCTGTAATCTGCATATGGGATATCGTATCATGAAAGGGTATTCCAAAGTCATTTTGTCAGTACTTTTTGGTTTATCAATGCACTTTGCGTAACAGTAAATTTGGTTTTACAAAACTTTTAAATCTCGTCGTAATAAGGGAAGTATATACAATTTTCGTTCATGTTATTTTTTAGTTGTTTTTTATTACAATTTTTCGAAGACTGGCAGTCTACAGCTGTATGTAAACAGCGTTGACCGGAAGAAAAGGATAAGATCTCGCGAGCAAAAGAGATGCGCTTTCGATTGTCACTAAGTTTATCCTTCATTTCCGGTTTTTAATGTTTACTACGTGCCTTGGACTGATGGTCAAATTCTTCATCAAATAAAAAAAGATTATAGTGCTGCTACCGACACTAATAGTGAAAAATAATAACAAATACGGTACCAAGACAAATTGGAGAAGAATAGAGGGTAGATTTATAGGTTAGATTTGATCTTCTGTCAACCGTATATTTCTCATGGCTCAATTGGTAAGAGTAACTTGTATGGTCAACCAGGCTTCCCAGAGGCAATCAAGTGCGCGAGTCTGAGTCTCACCTGGAGTTTATTCTTCATTTCTAATCTGTGCCTCCGTAGCAATGAGAGGCATTTTGAAAAATTCAGTTCGAAGAAAATACAAGTAGAAAAATTATTAACAGTTGACAATGTTTTTTTGATAGGAAGAAAAAAAGCCTGAAAATCACACTATAGATGTATGAGTTATCTCCTTTGCACCAAAAAACGGGCTAAATCCAGCTCCCAAAAGCTACATTGGTGAACTTCCTTTCGGTATGTCAACCTATCTGTCAATCAGTGGCAGCTAATGAATGAAGATGAGTTTTTTTTCCTTTCTGATAGAAATGTATCTCTAAATCGAACTAAATTCAGACTTTAAGTGTACAGGGACCCCCTTCAAAAACATCCCCTTCTACACACACACACACACACATGAATGGAAAAGTTAGGACGAGGCTTCATCATCATCATCATCATCATCATCAGCCTTTAATGTCTGTCGTTGGACTTCCTCAAGATTCAACAGTTCTCGATCATGGGCATTGCAAAGCCAGTACTTTCTGAACTTTTTACTTCATCACGCCATCTTATTTTGCCGGCCTCACTTTCGCATATGATCTCTGGGGATCCATTTTGTGAGTCGAGATATCCAGCAGTTGTCTGAAAACCTTGCAACATGTCTAGTCCATTGCCATTTGAGTGAGAAAATAGACATACAAACGATGACTGACTGAGCATTGTCCGTTCCACGTAAATGATCGACATGTTTTTAATTAAAAAGGCAAAATGCTGTTCATTCTTTTTTATATATGTACTATTCGAGTAAAAGAAATGAAATAGAGACATTTAAAAACCAAGACGGAATCGTTTATGTAATGAAGAATAATTAAGTACATTATCGAAACGTCACTTTGTTTCGTGGAAACCTGTAGTGGTCGTGTGGAATCCTTGAGTTCTGCGGAATACTGCTACTCTAAAATGAGTGTTGTTTGTAAAAAGACATTATAGGGGACCGTCTAGGTTTACCAGGTGCTGCAACCAACTTGGGAGGTGTCCCCAGCGACCATACTGATTTCAAAACATATCGAACACTTCTTTCCTATCGAAGCCTTCAGCATTGTCGGAAGGCACCAAACTTCCTCCATACTAAGCGCTCAGGTATAGGAATGATGGGTGAACAGGGGTCAGGGGAAACGAGGCAATAAATGTCAGATTTCCATAGTACTGTGTACTTGTAAAATGTACGATGTCGAATAATTTTTCTTTAAATCTTCAAAGAATAAAGATCCCTGATAGAAAACGGGATATGATTAAAAACAAAAATAAAGAATTCAGAGAGAGTATGCCTCTGCCAACGCAATACACTAACTAAAAACTAAATGAAAACAAGTCCATATAAAGTTTTTGGGGAAGGTTGTACTCTTGGTCACCCTAAGTAAGGCCTTTCGGATACTTTTCACGTCAAAGGGTGAGTAAGAAAAAAGTTATTTTTCTCCCAGAATTAAGATCAGTACATGATACAATTCAAAATAGTTTGTTGGTGGTGAAATCCATCAATTGTAAATACTAAAACATGGCGTGTTTAAAATGAAGACTAAAAAGCAACAGGTCTGGTTAGTCACTCGAAAGAAATCGGAATGTGACCAACGTCTCTTGGCAGCATACCTTGTCGGATTACCAATTAAGAAATTGGAAATTGGGTTGATCAGTAATAAACTCTGAATTTTCTAAAAAAGTAAAGCGTGAATGCAGCTGGACACAAACCAGTGATCAATTTAGCATAAATCTAAATTGCTTATTACCCCCCCCACACACACACACACACACTAGTTACGATGTAAAGAAAGTAACTGCGTAAGTTTCAATTTTAATATTTCAGACTATATTATAAATATATGGAAAACATCTCAATCGAAAAAGAATCAGCGGATCCGACCCCGAATTCATTCACTTCTCCAACCCAAAGGTCACTCTTCCGCAAAAATGTCATTGAAATTCATTTGGAACTTTTTAGGATATTGTGTGGACAGACAGACAGACTTAAGTGAATACTTGTTAATAACTGTTATACAAAGATTTATTAATTGTTGTCCTCATCTTATTGGTATAGTCCTAACGTTTCGATCGTTGCGTCTCCGGCATTCTCCAAGTGTGTTATATTCATCAACATTTTGGTTTATTAGACTTAATTATTATTTGATCCTTGGTTGTTGATGATGCTGGTGCAAAATTCAGCATTTTTTTGTTTGAGCATTGGGAAAGTATTAAATTAGCGCGGACGTGCTTAAGCATTTTGGTCACAGTTTGGCGTGTTTTTGATCATTTTTAGCATCTTTTTGTTATGTTTGGGCCATTTGGGACGTTTTAAATATAGCCTGATTTAGTGTGTGTTTTTTTTCAGTCTAACTATTGCGAAAAATATTTTTTGACTTGGCAACACTTGACTATCCTCATTCCACATACAGTCTGTGCCTAGTGGATACAGGCTTGGAATGAGCGTTGTAGTTCATCCTGGCGGTTGCCTGTATGTGTGTACGTATGCATCACGCGTACAGACTGCATCAATGGAGTTGGTGGGCTGAAAATTTCAACACCATGTTACGTCTAGGAAAAACATTTTTTAGAGGGGGTTCACTTCAGGCTTCGTTTGAATTGATCCTTTAGTTTGTGTCGGCCTGTTCATTTTGAAAATTCACACTTTTTTGTGATCACTGCCCAACAAAAGCGAGAAAAGTAACTTATTCATGGATCACCTCTTTTTCCATTTCTCTAATCGATCTCCCCAACACGACATATTGCAAGGAAACGTTGATTAAGTGACGATTTCTATTGAGTGATTAAGCAGGTCTGAGAGATAAAGGGATCAGTTTGAAATTCTGAGAATATGACGTACACTTGAAGAAGGCTGTAGAGTACAACTGCCGTAACGGAAAATCGAACTTTCGAAGAGCAGGGGATATGTATAATTGCAATAAATAAAAGGCTGAAAATTTCAATAATGTAACCGTGAGTTCGAGCCATTTCTTTGTTCTGAATTTCCTGCATTGATTTAACGGCCGAAGAATGGGTCGGTCAATAAAAAAAGAAAAAAAATTGAAAACTTGAAATAAATCTTGTGCAATAATCAAAATACTTTATCTCAGAATCCTCAAATTGATTTCTTCTGAATATTTTAATCCTTTCGGGATTCCTGTGAGAAATACAGTAATTCCTTGATATTTGCGAGAGTTAGGGGCACTAGTGGGTCGCCGATACGAAAATCCACGAATGTCGGGGGATAACTTTGTTTCCTGAAGTTTCTATTACCTCTGGGATTTATATGTCCCGTAGATCTCTTTTATATGATGTGAAGTAAATGATTATGAAACATACACATAAACTAGATTGCAGTATATGACTGAGCAGGGAAAACGTGTAGGCGAAGTAATTTAATAATTCTGTGTTTTCCATCTGCCTCGGGATAAACGTCTAATGAGATAAATGTATCCCATCACGATTTTAGTTCATCAAAGTATGGAAAAAAATTATTAGATAATCAGAATAGTTTTCTTTATCCATTATTATTGTCTAGGCTATAAGAGCTTGATCTGGAGACAGTATTCTATAGAAGAGCCGGTGCTGATCCACAGGAAATATGCAGGATAACCTCAAGTGTACACACCATCGACCAAGACTGTGAGTGCACCATATCCTACATCCATCCCTAAGCAATGCTATCAGAGGTCAGGGTAAGAAGCTATAAATCCTAACAGCTATAAGGGTTAGAAAGTATTCCTGACAAATCCACTTCTACCTGGTGGAACAAGCTATCAAAAGCCACAGTCTCTTCTCCAAATATGAACATATTCTAATCGAATTTCAGAAGAAAGCTCGGACGCCAAATGTTTGAGTATGAATTTTCGAACTAGATGATGAACCGAAGTTGGGCTCCATAGGCTGACCTTATTAACCGAACGGTGTCCTGACTAATATACAAATCGAGAAACAAATTAGATAAAATTATGAAAAAACATTTTGTCGATAGTTTTAAAAATTACACATTTTAACTGCAAGATTTCAATTGCGCGAATAACAGTACATTTCTTTTTCCATTTGCGAGGAAACTATGTTCATCCGTATTTTTCTTTAATCTTACGCATCGAATTGTCCAACTATCTCACTTAGTCTTCCCCGTTTTGCGCCGATTCGCTACAGCGCTCTTTTTCGAATATCTTTTGTTATAGATTTAGTAATGTCAAATCTCCGAAATAAATTCTGAAAGATAGCATCGTAGTCAGTCTCCAAAATAACTGTATATTTTCTTCAATGTGCTATTTGTACGAGAATAAACACATTTACGTACATATTTACAATAATTTATCATGTAGTGATATACAGCTCTACCAGATGAGATACATCATCCCAATTCATTCCGTCTTGTTGATTTCTGGCACAATCTCAATGCTATGTTACAATGACAACGTACAATGCAGTAACATTTGACACTGAATCATTTGGGAACGTATTCAGGGCGCTAGCTGAGGTATTATTGTAATGACCTCGCATAGCCGTGTTTCATTTAGCGCTGAATAACTTAGGAACATATCTTGAGCGTTAACTGAGATATGCTTCTTATGACCCCGTATAGCACTATTTCGCTTAGCGCTGCATTTTAAGAAACGTATCTAGAGCGCTAACCGAGGTAACTTGGTATATTTTTGTCTGTCAAGAAACGGTTAAGCTATAGAAAACATCTCCCCAAAATGTCTGGACAAAATATTTCAGAAGAATCTTCGTGGAATGCGCTGAATATCCACGCAAACGAATAACTTGCAGAAAGTATTTGCTGACTCAGAAGCTTTTCAGATGTTGGTCCCAAATGAAATGGAAGACCCGGGCAACAGCGGGGCGAATGGGCTGAGGCAGGAGATGGGGATTCTTAACTGAGCCATCCAATGAAGAGACATACTGTTACAGTGTCATTTGCCTTTTGAAAACAGACAGCAATAAAAGAAGAGCATAGAGATGAATGTATGAGGTACTGCGAAAGAAAGAAATTTATTTTTCGGACGATTTTCTATGAATTTTCATATGTTCAATAATTCTAAAACAATAAAGCAGCAGAACTGAAAAACGAAACAGCGAACACACAGACGCAGCAGAACCTTGCCGAAACAGACAAAGAGAGTGACAAGGCTTTTCATTTTACCTGTTCATTCTGAGAATAAATACACGGGCATACTGCCTCCTACCCTCACAAATCGAAAAATAGTGCGTCCCTGTGAGATCTTTTCGTCAACCCAAATGTGTTTTATATCGTAAATTTTTGAGCATCACCAAACCCTAAACATGATTAAGATGATATGTTCGACTATATCATGGATGATCGTATTGGTGGGAGGCACAGGAGATTGAGAAGAGAGAGAGCTGGGGAGAGGGTGTACTCTACCCTCACAATAGCTGGCTGTAAAACAAAAGCTGAACGCTATTTCCACTTTTCGCTTTATATTTCGGAAAAGCGAAAAATTAGCCCGAATCGAACTTTCGTAAAGCGGGACTACTTATATCTGAAATTTATTAGATTTTTTTTAGATAAGAAACAAAAATACTCGTTTTAGTGGAAGAGTCCATTTTTGAAAATGAAGGATTGGAGATAATTTTATTACAAAACCTGTACCTTTAAATAGAGAAGCCCTTGGCCACGGAAGTAGAAACAAGAAAATCATGCTGTTCATTATATTGAACATTTGACAAACTATTAAAATCCTCTAGAGATCCTTTCCCTAGGAAGTCAACCAATCTTCAAAAACAAAACTGAGCTGAACAATAATTATTGATAATGTTTTTTCCCAATTATAATACTTTTCGAAATGTTAACCTGAATTAATTAAAAGGGCCATCGATCTGATGTTAGTAATTGGTTTTAATTGGATACTTGTTGTGCGCCTACCGTAATGCAATAGTTAGCAAGGTCGAGTCTCTTAAACCAATTCGTTGGTGTAATGAGTTCGTTTCCCAACAGGAGCTCCATTACTGAAGCCTTGGAGCAGACTAAGTTCAGGTTTGTTGAAAACTAATTGGATACTCGCCTGTTCTCTCTTCAGCAATTGAGAAGTCAATAATCGCTGATTCCGTGTCTTCTATCCCGAGTCAGTTCACTTTAAAAGAGATCCTGCATGAAAACGGGCTACAGCGTGAACCAGAAAACAAAAGACACAACGTAAAGGTCAAAGTAATGGCCTAGTTGTTAGAAATTATATCGAGTCACCGTAATCCTACAAATGACCCGCCCGAGCAACCTGCCAAGTGGGCTAGAGATTCCCTTCGCCCTGTTTGGGGGGTTACAACCATGGAAGATTGTATGAATACACCACTTGGCACCATCTAAAATGGTTTGTTTAATCTTTCAAGAAAGTTATTTTTTGAGTCTTTGTGGTCATTTTGGAACGACAATGCCCAAATCTTGTGCAAGTATTTTTTTAGATAATTTTTGACAAAGGATCTTTTCATTTTTAGATAATTTTAGTTAATTCAACAGATAATTAGCCCTTGTAGACGCACAGAATACGATGATTGAAACTCTTACAGATTCCTAATATATCAATATCTTCAGCAATTGAGAGAACAATAATATCAACGTTAAAAATAAATTTTTAACCTTAACCAACTTGTAGGAAGCATATGTATTCACTCGTGCTTGTTTGTTTATCTGCTAAATATCTCCGAAAGTTCTCAATGAACTGAAGGCATTTTGTGGAGGGATGGGCCATGGGCTAAGAGAAAATGATTGAATTTAGGGGGAGAATCTAGGGATTTTTTTTTCAATCGATGCATATTTTCCATGTATCGAGACAAATGTTTGAAATATGGAAAATCAGATTTACTTCCTTGAATCATAGTTATATATATACTTGTTTCAGTCAGTTTTAAGGTAGGGTGTGGCGTTGGTAAATATATATACGCTCTTTTATGCTTTCTAGTTTGTTAGAGACCATAAAACAAAACTGTCAACATAGGTTTCTTCAATTTTCAAATGATTTCAGCTGGCTGGCTAAGTATGCATATATCACGTAGACAGGCCGCCCCAAGGAAGGAAGCTAAAGAGCCGGAAATTTCCAACATTTACTCCTTATCATGTCTAGGAAAGTTTTTTTTTATGTTTTGGAAAGCCCCTACCCCTAAGTAGGTTTCTAGTGGGTATTCAATTTGCTATGCAACTTATGCTAAATTGATCCCTTAGTTTGTGTCCAGCTTGTTTTTGAAAATTCAGATCTTTTTGTAATCATGACCGAACAAAAGGCGATAGAAGTAACTTATTCTTTGATCACCCATTTTTCCAATGGGTGGGGAATAAGGAACACTCTCTCAGCCATGAAATAGTCCCCAAATGAGTTTATAGATCATAAATACATTGAATTCAAACGGAATTAGAAATAAAGAACTGAGAAATCGACCCTAACCCTGAGACTAATGGAAAATTGAATTAGGATTTCTGGACGCTTATCTCAAAGAATAAAATTGACATCACATGTATTTAATGAATTTTGCAATATAAAAACCCCGTTTCAATCAATGTACATTGGCCTATCGACATAGGTCAGCAGCGTTTATTAGCTCTAGCGGATAAAAAGTGCTCAGTTCAGTAAGCTAGCTCCATAACATCAAATACTCACGACACAGCACCAGCAGAAAATACATATTTTGAATTTATATATTTGGGTTATACGGCTGGTTGAAAGAAATATTAAATCTGATGACGTGTCCTGTCCCCATTTGACCACTTGTCCGAATATGATATTTCGTGATCAAGCGATACTGTTGAATATATCATATTTCTCACGTTCACCACAAGAATTATTTTTCTCGTTCAAACTAAAAGCCAGAGAAGTTTAGTTTAGTAAATAACTAGGTGGAGGAGAATCAGTGTAGAAAGATTAAGTTGCCAAGGTCATTCAACAGGAGACCAGTTCTGATATTGATTAAATTTAGCTTATTCTTGCACAAGACGAAATATGGTGATGAAATTGTGCAGAATTGAGTTCTGCCAATTTTTCATGGATTTTTTTTTTTGGGGGGGGTGACCCCTGCCCTGAAAGCCAGCACATATGTATCATGAAAAAGAAACACCTCAACCAATAACAGAAATACACCTGAATGCCCATTAGACGGTAATTGCCATCAAACTAACGTCGTATACTAATCCACCGTAAAATCAAAAGATAAGCCAAACAATATATATATATATATATATATATATATATATATATATATATATATATATATATATATATATATATGTATATATATATATATGTATATATATATATATATATATATATATATATATATATATATATATATATATATATATATATATATATATATATGTATCTTTCAGGGAAAGTCTGAGCCACAATATTTCCATACTAACCTTTAACGTCTCACACACGCGCCCACTTGATGTTGAAAAAAATTTTAAAGATATATAAACGAATTCATTTCTATACAAATCTTCAACTCTTCACATTATCGCCCACTTGATATTAAGAAATGGCACACAAATGAAATAAATAAGAACGACTTTATTTCTGTTCACATAATCGCTCACTCGATGCTAATATCGGCACACAAATAAAACAATTTAATTCTAAGCAATAACAATCTGTTTTTCTCTCTAGAAGATAACCCTTAGTTTATTTTAAGGCTAACATGAGTTATCTCCGTTTTACGCACTTATTTTAGGAATCTAATGGAATTTGTGTTAAGAATGTGCGCACAGTCCATAAGTGGCAACGTCAGATCTTGAAACCGTATCGCTAAGTTTAATCTGTGAATAATCCTAAATTACCATTCGTAAGTTATACATTTTGTTTTGCAAATATTCTTTCTCACGGTCTTTTGGTGAGAAAAAACTACTTCAAGAAGCTTCGAGAAATTTGAGATAAGTTAACATGCACTGGACGTCTACAATCACATGTGTCAATGATTTTATCGAAATGTACAAACACAGATCTCGGGCGTGAAATTCAATAAGATTACAAAAGTTCGCTTTGGGTGAAAGAAAATTGTATTTCCAATAAGTTATTGGTCTTTAGCTTGAGTTACCTACTTTTCTTACACCAGTGGTGAAGCAAAGGTTCTCAGTGCCCGGGGGCAATAGAGATAAGGATAATCGCTCAACAGTGATATTGCATAAGTAAAGAGATGCCATTATTTTGCACAGATTTTACAGTTGATAAAAATAAAATTTCAAAAATGTCCCCCGACTCATTGAAAAGAATGCGTGCGCAAAATTTCAAGTTTTTTTTTCTCTAGATGGTTAGGGCTGAGAAGAGAATGAAAGGAAGAGAAAGAATTACGGTGAAGACTTTTTAAAAAAGTAATGAATTTCAATTAAAAGAATCTGTCCAGCGACATTAGATTATTCAATCTAACGTCCCTATTTCCATTTCCACTTTATCTCTTCATTTCTTTCTTCTTTCTCTCTCTCTCTCTCTCCCCCTCTCTCTCTCTCTCTCTCTCTCTCTCTCTCTCTCTCTCTCTCTCTCTCATTTGAATTTCATAACCTTTTCACTGTTTATTCTTAAACGGTTGTCTAAATATTGTTGTTAGGTTAGGAAAATAAAGTCAAACCAGCAGGAGTTTGATAATATCCCTAACGGTTATCAGCAAAGAGAACAGAATCATCGAATCACGTTTAAACCTGCTCATGTTCACTTCGTGCTGATGCCCTTGGGAAAGGCATGTATTCATTTCTTTCTGCACTCTGTCTAGATATCTTGACAATAGTTCTTGTTACAGATATGACACAATGACTGATGGAGAAAGAGATCGAAGAGTGAACACTTTTGCGAACATGGATACGTTCACCGATACATCATCACTCAAATAAAGACGCACGAATTAGCAGTGACAAAGGTTCTCAGCGCCCTAGGGCAAAGACACTGCCTTGGAGCAAAGACAGCGCCCAGAGGCAAAGACAACGCCCAGGGGCTGTTGTGCTATATCCTGTGCTAGAGCGTAAATATTATATCCTATATCCTATGCGAGGGCATAAATATTAACAGGCCTATAGAGTAAATTTTGCACCCTTCCATATCTGTCCTCTGCATATTTGTTTTCATGTGATAGACCTGTGATTCTGGGAGGGACGTTCGAAGACGTATCATTTACAAGATGCTGCCTGCTAATATTGAGTCGGTTGTGAAAAAAATAATCTCATCACATCAGGCCCATCCTTCAGATTAATTATTATCATACTAGCATAGTGCCGGTCAAAAACGACAGGATTATTTATATATGGATCGCCTATAAGAAGCCTAAAGCTATCAGCTAATTTATTTTGAATAAATCAAGTATCCTTATTTTAAGATTTTTTTTAGTTTCGATGACGTAGTATTAATTGTTATAGTAGGACAGTACATTAACTAATAATCTCAGTAGACAAATAGAGAAGAAATTTGTATATATGGTTATTATGTTTAGATAGATCAATCAAATAATTTTAGATACTTTTGTACGATTATATCTTTGGTTATAAGATAAATGCTGACATTATTTTAATTTTAGAATGTCACTAAAACTATGAAAATACGTTTCTTCAGTTTTCAAGTTGGTCCGACTGATTAGCTGGCTGGCTTTGTATGCATGGCACGTACAAATAACAGCAATGGAGCTAGAGGGCTGACATTTTCAACATCTTATAATCTGATAACCTTTGTCATCAATAGTTCATTTGTTAAACTTATTAGACCATGAGAGTAATAGCAGCCCTGTAATAGTTGAACAAGAACGGGATTCTAACGATGTGTCTGTGTCCAAGTACTGCTGAAACGGAAACCACAGATAAGGGAGGACCATTGAATTTAGAAACAGCAGATAAGGGTGACCACTGAAAGAGAAACATGGGATAAGTGGGCTGCTAGAATGGAAGTTATAAATCGTGCCTGGAAAGAACACAATTTTAATCTATAATCCAATGTTTGTGAATGCTGATGAGGATTGGTTTAAGAGAGAAAATGAATGATTGTTCTTTGATGATAACAAAAGAACGTAACATTGGAAGAGAAACCGAAGGTATTTTTTATATTACGTGAATTGATTTTTTTTTTTAAATGGATTAATGACGTCAGTTAACTGGGGACAGGCAAAGTTATGGAGACGTCGGATGCATCTAAAAGCAACAACAGAGAGTTAATGGGAGTGGGTGAAGGGTGACATGTAATGCATGATTCATACACGCACAAGGCCTTTGGAACTAACACGGGTTTAGTGGCATTTGAACTTCTACAGTGTTAAGTGGTCCTTTTTTATGATATCCTCAAAAGAAGAAGAAATCAGGTGAAGAATCACTCTAGGTTGGCAAAACTTTCGATAGAGCTAGCTCAACCTTCAAGAATCAGAAAATCCTATTATAACTAAAAAAAAAAAAAGATGAGTATACAGCTAATGCATCCCCCCGATAGTCAGCTATGGAGCTCAAACATGGAAGATTAACACTCAAACCATACAACGTGGACAGGAGAGAATCATGCTGTACATTACACGGAGAGATCATAAGAGAGCACAGTATATTAGAAAACAAACAAGAGTCAGAAATATCACAGAATCAATTTCAAAACTCAAATGACAATGAGCTGATCATGTTGCAAGAATGTTAGACCACTGCTGGACATCATGACTAAAACGTGGATCCCAAGAGATCATATGCGAAAGTGTGGAAAAAAAGATGGCGTGACGAACAAGACAAGTTCAGGGAGTATATGTCCTGCAACGTCCATGATAGCGAGGTCAGTCGAATATTGGGGAACAGCACCAAGAAAATGATGATGATGATGATGATGATGATGATGGAGAAGAAGTTTATGTTCCAACTCAGAAATAAAATGGATCGTTTATTATACATCAATGAGTCGTGAGGTTATTGTATGAGATTAAACTGGGTCGCGATCGGAAAGTTTGAAAAGCCCTGGACGAATAAGTAAGTATGAAATAGAAAGAAACGGCAAAGTTGGAGGATGGTCAGAAACAGCAATCTTTTTACACTCTGTCACACAATTATTTCCATTTCTCATTTTTTGTCCCATGTGTTTTCTATTGCCATTTATCAGAGGAAGGGCAAAAAAATGGGATCAAAATTCCT
>OY735210.1:38449806-38852306 GCA_963457665.1 Thysanoteuthis rhombus | reverse complement strand
TTGAGAGGCAAAAAAAAAATGCAATAATTAGATATTTGTAAACAAAGTCGACGAGTCTCGTTGAAGAGACGGCCAAATTTGATTTGATAAAATTGCCAAATCTCGTCAAAAAGATAAGGAGCAGACGTCCATTGCTGAGGAAATGGTTGGACATGTTTTATTTGTCTATTCATTACTTCCGACGACTGTTATCCAACTATACTAATACGCCATTTGTATTAGAAACCACCAACCAAAACTGTCACCAAACCTATCAACAGAGGTTTCTTAAGTTCTTGATATCTTAGTTTTTACCCAATTCTGTTGCTTTATTCATTTATTCATTTATTTATTTTTTTTTTTTTTTTTGAAAATGTAAAAAACTGGATTATTTCGAAGGGAAATTTCTTTTTCATACAAAAGAAAGGATATCTGAAAGGAAAAGTGGATACACGCCTTTCCAAAAGAAGTGCAAAGTGAATAAAAGCAATCTCAGCAGAAATTCAAATTCGATTCGTTCTCTGCGCTATTAACCTCCACTGGGATTTTACTTATACTCTTCAGAGTGACCGTTTCATCAGAACGAAAAGCAATAAGTAATGATTGAGCTTCTTTTGAATGGATTTATTTTCAAGATGCACTCATATGAAGGTTCTCTGTCTGTCCACTTGATATCTCCAAAAGTTCTCAATGAATTCCTATCAAAATTTGTTTGAAGGTAGCTAACTCTCCTCACCAAGCAATAGCCCTAAAGGTTGTGGGACCGTAAACACTATATCTCCCAAAGTTCTCTATCAAATTCAATGAAAATTCGTGGAAGAGTGGGCAATTAGTTACGAAAGAAATGACTTGATTTGGGAGCAGATCAATTACCTCCCCTATTTTATAGCTATCAGTCCACACAAGTGTTTCATTTTAAAAGAAAGGGTTACTTGCTCCAGGACAAATAGTTATTCTGTGAACAGTACTCGTCCTGGAATTTCCTTTCCAACGATATACAATGTACCCATATTTGATGAAGACCTCTTTTCATGACAAAGGAACCACAGCTAAAATCTTCTATTATGAAAAATGGGCCTAACATTTTTTTTTTTTTTGCAAATGATTTAAAATGTCTTGCCAAGATATTCTTACTCATCGAACGTCCTTCTATCATTTCCAATTGGTTTCCTGAGTCAGTAAAAAAAAAATTACTATTATAGCGCCTGGACTATGATACACTGATTTTTTTCTTCTTCATATATTTCCTCGCAATTCATTACTAATCACTAATCGGACTTTTAAAGACCGTTGTTGGACAAAGACCCTCTCAAACGGATACCAATTTTTTTGCTTCTGTGAGCTGCGGGGCCAAGACATCCTGAACTTACCCAAATCATCAGGCCATCTTAATTTTTGCTTGCCACAATTTCGTTTATGATCTCTATAGACTCATTTTGTGAGTTGCGATGTGCAGCAGTTGTCTGATGTTCTCATAACATGACATACTCATTGCCTGATGGAAAGTCGGTATAAAAAGCAGTTTCCTACCAGAATCGATCTCACTTTCCTTTCTTTTTTTTTTTTCGCTGGAGCTGTCTGTTTCATGAAGGAACACCTTTACCATGTTGGCTACAGAAGACTTCACTCTATTGAATGCTGTTAATGATGGTGATGATGCGAAATTCTTCCACGTTACAATCAGTCTGCAAGATTTAGAGTCAGCTCTCTCTCTCTCTCTCTCTCTCTCTCTCTCTCTCTCTCTCTCTCTCTCTCTCTCTCTCTCTCTCTCTGGAATGTAAGTTTCTCAGCTTTCTCGAAAGAAACGAACAGTTGGAAAAATAAGATCTTTTTTCATATTTTTATTTTTATTTGATTTTTTAAAATATTCGACTAAACCGTTATCACGGGTGGACCGACTAAACAAATACCCCAATAGATTTCTCATCGTACGAATTCCAAAGACGATACTGTTAATGTATCCCCGGTCATAACGCCTACGTAATCTTTTTCCTTCGCAAAGTTTGTTCGCCGAGGAACGGGAAAGGTAAAACAATGAGATCAAAATCATCATCGTTCATTACACTCTATAGGTTTTTTTTTTCTTTCAAGCATGAGTCAATCTTCTTTGCATAAGTATTTCGGTCAAGACAAATTATTTGGGGCAAGTGAACTTTCCCCCTAACTCGACCAGCGGTCAAGTTATTTTTTATCTTTTTTTTTTTGTAATTTTACAATCTAATTCTAAACAAACTTATGACAAAGAAAGAACATTGCCCCCCAAAAGGACCGAGACCCCATCGGTCGCCGAGGGTGGCTCACCCAGGGGTGGAAGCGTTGGTCTGAAGGGCAAAAAAAGAAGTCATTCCTTCAATTACATGCAAACTAAAGGTGATTTATGATCGGGCAACATCTCGAGTAATTCATACCCGCCCCCCTTCCTAAAAAGCACTCCTACCGGAAAGCAACTATTAGCATACGAGCTTAGCCACCCGTTTCAAAAGAATTCGTTACCCACCTGCCAGCTCCATAGCTGGAACCTTGCATCAAAGTTTGATTTATTCGACAGCCATTCGTACCTCAGAGGAAGAATTTTTCATTTCATTCATTTCATTCATTTTGAGTTGAGCTGATGTCAAAAGAAGTATTCTGTCGTGCTAAAAGCGGCTAAAAGTTCCTGCATGACCCTCTCTATCAACTCTACACGTTGTTGGACAAGCTCTCCTGTTTCCGCTCTCGACTGCGTCCTCACTTAAAAGTGATCAACGTCATAATCATCATCATCTTTTTAGCGTATGTCGTTGGACATAACCCCCCAGATTCGCAAGACATTTCTATCATGGGCATTCCGTGGCTAGTACTTGCTGAATTTGTCTAGCTCGTCATGCCATCTTTTTTTTGCCAGCCACAGTTTTGTATATGATCTTAGGGGATCCACGTTGTGAGTTATGATGTCCATCGGTTGTCTGTCATTCTTGCTACATGGCCAGTTCATAGCCATTTGAGTTTTATAATGGTTTCCATGATATCTCAGATTCTTTTTTTCTCTGATATACTATGCTGTCTTGTGATCTCTCCATGTGATGTTGAGCATGATTCTCTCTTGTGTACGTAGCATGGTTCTTAGTCTGAGGGTCAATCTTCTTGTTATGTTCCATCTTTCTGCTCCATGGGTGAATTTATATATATATATATATATATATATATATATATATATATATATATATATATATATATATATTTATATATATATATATATATATATACATATATATATGCATATATATATGCATATATATATGCATATATATATATATATATATATATATATATATGTATGTATATATGATATTTTTATATCAGTAAAAAGTACGGTATCTTTAGATCGAGAATAATTTTATTTGTGAACGTTAATATTTATCAATGCGTTTTATATTTATACTTTTGGGTGCCTTTGTATGAGTTTTTGAAACGTATACCATCACCTGGAAATGGAATCTAAGCCATTTCAGTCATATTTTGAAAGTTTTAGCTATTTCTGGAAACAGCGTCAATCCAAAGATTGCTGTTGATATATAACATACATTCGTTGATATTATCTTTTACACACACACACACACACACACACACACACACACACACACACATACACACACACAATTAAAAATAGATGTTAAAGAATTAAAAACAAATCTTGATCATGACAGTATGCTGACAGTATCGAATTATTTCAGTGGATAAGAAGACACGTGAAGCATCTAAAAAACACGACCAAAATGGGGTCGTCTTATTGGCAAGATACAGTGACTAAACAGTTAACAGTAACCATGAAATTCAGACTGAAATTGGGGTCCCGTCTTATCTGAATGTTGTTTTATCTGAATCGACATATATGGTAATTGCTAAAGTTAGCGTCACTTTTCAAAATGCCAAATGTTGTTATTTTCGGAGCCTGAAACTTTCTTCTTAACGGTGGTCTAATCGTAGTTAAGTTGTTAACTGATACTCCTAAAAACACAGGTCAGTTGCGAGGAATTTCTACGCCAAACGCCACGAGTTTAAAAATGCTCAACCTGGATTCCAATTCCTGGATTTTCAGGAAGTAACAACGTTGAAGCCACATCGAAGTTGGCTGAGTGACAATCTTGGGCTTACTTATCTTTTCAAAATATGCGTAGGTTTCAGATCCATTTGCCAGCGTTTGTTAACTCTGGGTATTTTTTACGTCTGCCAACGATGCTGGAAGGTGAAAGTATTCACTCAGGCTTATCTGTCCGCCCAGTTCATCAGCACAATATCTCTAAAGTTTCTCAGTGAATTTTAATGATATTTTGCTGTCTGTAAGTTTTTTAACGTACAGTTGGCACCCGAACCTACTTATATAATGAGCGGTATGATCATTTGTTTTTCTCTCCGTAACACTAGGCTCCTCCACTCTAAGGTAACAACTTTGCTGATATTTGCCATTCATATTCGGCCAAGACGGTTCGGATACACCGATTCTTGTGAGATCAGCGGAGTTAAGCGACGTCGAACCTGGTCATTACCCAGATGGGTGACTGTCTGGTAATACCAGGTGTCGTAAGCAGCAAAAAGATTGTTCTGCGACCGTCTCAGTTTATGCTATGTCGCCGATTAACAGAGTTGTCCGTAACGAAGGGCTCCACCACTTAAAGGTAACAAATTTGTTGAGAGAAATATCTCCTACCCATCATTTGAAACAATTTACTCTGCAACTGAAACGAGCAACAGTTTCTTTAAAAAAAAACAAAAAAAAAAAAACATCGAAATTCAAATAGAGCATTGACACTGGCTAGAGTATCAGCCATCCCAGCTGCCGGGTCCAAAATATTATAAATTGCTCTGTATCGGCTCCAGTTTGCGATATGTGAATTAGACTTGAAGGCGACAAGCACCTGAGGTGGCGTTGCTCACTTCATCCTACGAGAAATCTTTACATAAACCGAGACAAAGAATATTCTATCGAAATTGAGAAATACTCCTGAAGAACAATTACCCAGCACAACAAAAATATATATATATTTTTTTTTTTTGTTACAAAGGATATTAGTTGAATATCAAGGGTATTGGGGAGGGGGTAATAAATCCAAAAATAACATTAGTTATAATGAATTGGCTCTAGTTCTAGGGTTGATGGGTACCTCTTAAATTATGATTTTGCCCCAATATAGTGGTGTACAAAACTACTTTTTATGTTTTGTAACGAGTCCCTGAAACTGTATGATAATAATGAAAGTATGAGTAAATCCAACTATTTGAATATGTAATCACTTACATGGCAAAATACCTCAAATTTAGCTACAAATGTATATACCTGAAAATGAATGCTGAGAGAGCTGAATTTTCAAATACAAGGAGATATATTATCTGGAAAAAAATAGAGATGGTGAAGCAAAACTGATGTCAAATTCGGAATCAGCAACTCAAAGTTACCCAAGAATCGCTCTAATGTCATTAGCAATAAGATAAGTGTTGACCAGTGTTATCATTGACCACAGAATACCAAAAGTACTCTCTGTAGATCGACATGGGTTAACATGGGAAAATATCTCGTGTGTGGCTAATTGAGCATCCGTTTTATCTTTTTCAATCTTTTCTATAGTATAGAAAATCTATTTTTATTTCCTAATTCTAACATGAGTTTTGAAAACTTATCAGAGCGAGAAGAAAGATTGATAAGAAAAAACACTCTAGCAAACGCCTCAAACGCCGTCCAATCAGATAAGGCCACGACACAGGTGACATTTTATTGGTAGAAACAAGATCCAAGCATCAAAAGAGCCGCCCTTTAATACCTAAATATTATTAGGAATTCAAAACAAAACATATTCGTTCATCTGTTGCTTTTGTCACCAATATGCTGCCCATTGTCTTTCCGACCACACTTTATGCAAATGAGAAACATGAAAGAAACGTCATTTTGTCGGGTGGTCTTTTCGTGTCAAATATAACATGTGTTCGCATGATTATCTGATTTTGCTGTTCGGCCTCCATCACCGTTTTTGATAAGCAAGCAATGTGCCACCATGGACTATTGGGAGGATGTAGATACAATGCTAACAGAACAAACAATTGGGCAACCATAGCTATCAAAGATGGCGAAGGCTTCATCCTTTTTCTATATGTGCGTGTGTTAGCAAGGTTGTGTGCGTGGGTTTGTTTGTGTGTTCTAGCACTCCTAGCCATACTGTTTAATCTGCAGATTTGAAAATTGGCATCAGTACTACACTAGGCCCCTTCTAAAAGTATTTTTCAAAAACTTTTTAGACCTTATTTTGACTGGTTTATCATTAACATCAAGACACTTTTTACTCTATTTTTTTATGCTTTCCAGTGAAAATCGCCAGTGATGTCATAAATAGAATTTATTCTGACTATATCTATTCTTTGATGCATTTTTCTTACATGACTTAAAATGTTGATGCCACGGTTTGTTCAATTATATACTCTAATAGCGTTCTAATTTTTATCTGAATGTATCACTTCGTATAATCTCGTATTATGCTTAATATGAAATATAGACTTAGCCTATGGAGCCAAGCCATACATACGTATGTGTGTGTGTGTGTGTGTGTGTGTGTGTGTGTGTGTGTGTGTGTTGTGTGCGTGTGTGTTCGCGCGCTCGTACACGTGTGTGCCTGCTAACAAAAAAAATTGACAAAAAAGTTGATAAAAATTCGTCCGTTATTTCATTTTTTTTTTTTTTTCAATATAAATGAAAAACTTGTCTCGATATCGTACAAATATGATGCACAGGTGAATAAATTTAATTACAATAAATAATGTTTCTTGACACTTGAAACTTGAATGTCATTTTTACAGATTATGACATTATTATATCTGTGTATCTGTATAACATAATAATAGAGTGATATTGTGAGGAACATTTCATTCATTGTTATCCGTTACATTATTCTTTTTCTTGTGTAAGCAGTAAGATTCAATAAGGAGTTTAATGACAGCACGAACACTTCCATTCAGTGAGGAGTTTAGGATTTCCATCCTGTGCGGAGCTCCAGAGATTATTTGCACATTCTTGTTTCCCGTATGATAGAGAGAATTTGATAACTCCAAGAAGCCTCGTTTTTAACAGATGCAAGCATGTAATTACTGTTTATTTAATCGTTATTTATCAACGATATCTTATTTTTTGATCCTGGTACATAGTTGTAAGGGACACAACATGGGAAGTGCACCTATACCTTTCCCACACTTGGGATATATAAAAACTATCACATGAAAGTTCTGAAAACGATGCACATACTTTGTGCGTGTATCTCGCCTCTGTTGAAGTTATTTACACCAAAATAAGAAGAGCACCAAGTCCGAAGAGTGAACTCGGTGTGCTCTAGCTGATCTCCATCTTAAATAACTACCATATCTTGGAAGAGTTAAAAGGAGAGAGTAGTTGAGGGATAAGCGGAAAAGTAGTGACGATTTGACTACCTTGGAATTCTTCGTCTTGTCTGCAAAACGAGAACCTCTCTTGGAATTCAGTGTTGATTTACCTGGTTCATCTCGTTTCATTAGGATGAAAACTTCCCAATTATCTGAGTGTTCCCAATCCCAGGACATGCACGTCGTACACAGACAACAGATAGGATTTGATTGTTCCGGGGGCTTTACTATCTTCAGTAACAAGTGTTGTGTGTGTGTGTACCTTTCAAGGGTTATACGTTTTCCGTAGAAAATAAATTTAGCATCAGATGCTTTGCTTAGGAAGCAAAAATTGGAATCAAATCTCATAGGGTCATCCTGATGTGTGGGACATAATACTGTCTATGAAATATGTACTTGTCTGTGGCAAGATGTGATAGTAGCAGCAGTAGTGAGTCTTGGAGAGGCCATGGGGTATCAGGGTTGAAGGGTAGTGGTTTAGTATTGGACTGTGTGGGTAGGTTAGGGATAATACAGATGGTGGTATGATGAGGTCAAGAAACTTCAAATGTATTCTCCTTACAGGTCATTGAAAGTTTGTTGGCTCTGATTGATCAAATGAAATACTACACAAAGGTTTTAGTAGGTAGGGGTCAGTGTGACTGTGAAGTCCTCAATATTAGATATATTTGAAGGAGAGTAAAGTGTGGATATAAGGTTGCTGTTAATGGGAGGATTTTGATATTAGAGATCTGTGTGGTTGGGATTGTTAAGTTTTTTGTTAAATTCATATGGGGAGAGAGTTCTACGTTTGTTGATCGACGTATCTTCTTATCCTTCTAGAATTTTGTTATGTCAATGTGCGTGTTCTTTTCTAGTTTTTCAATGATTGTGAATCTAGCGTCCGTTGCAAAATAATGGCCGGGTGCGAAAGTATAGTTCTACGGGGAGTGGACTGAGATGGTTTGGTGATTTAATTCTGTATCTATACTTATTTAGTCTGATGTTGAATTACCACTCAGACTATGTATTGTAAAATGCTATTGCATTCTAGGAGGTATGTAATATGTTTGATACGACAGATAGTGCTATGGTATATGCAGAAACTCTCGTTAGTGGTAGAGCTAGTGAAGGTGCCGATGTACTTGAGGTGGTTGCTGCATAGACTATTTCTTTTATCGCACGTTTGGCAGAATTTATTGGTTTCAGGGATGTTTTTATGTGAGACTTTATTGTTTATAATAGTGTTGCTGCTAATCATATCTTTGATTTGGGGGATTTGCAGTAGGCAATGACATAGTTCTACGAATATTCTTTGGAATCTCTTCTAAGTGTGAGGATATTCCATCTCTTGTTGATGGTATGTGCTAAGGTTGGGAGTGTGTTATAAGTGGTATGCAGCCAGGTTTATTACTGTTTGAAAGTGTGAGGATTTCTCCTCTGGGTATTGTAGTTGCCTTTTTTATATGGTCATTTGTATACTGCAGTGAATATCCTCGTTTAGTGAAATGTTGTAGTTGGTTATGGTTGTGTCTGTTGAGTTCATAATCTGCAGAGCAAATTCTTCTAATTCTAAGTGCTTGTGAAAATGGTAGGTTTTTTTTTCAGGTGTTTTGAGTGAGCTGATTTAGAGTGAAAGTAATTGTGAGTTTAGTATAGAGTGTGGTTTCGACGTATATGCAGGTTTCTAGGAAAGCTATGGAGTGAGCGGATGTCACATAATTAAATTTAATCAAATCATGGGCAAACACAAATGCACTTATATATATATATATATATATATATATATATATATATATATATATATATATATTGGAAGATTGAAAAATAAATCATTCTTTCCCAAATATTCTTTTTTCGTCTTGAATTTACTTGAACACTTGAGATATTTACATATTTCGGAACTAATGTAGAACCCAGAAGTACATAAACGATTAGTATTAAATTCCAACCTTGTATCAATCTTGAATCAATCCAATTTGTTTCCATTTGGGCCTGTGCTATACTAATCTAAGTCATTAAATACCTATACGTAATCGTGTATATGTAATGAGATAACACGGTATGCATGAATACCATCACTTGTACATGAGATACAGAGACATCATACTCGTGAATGATGATTGACTGTATTCTGCAACTGCCAAAGCAGAAAAATCGTACAGTAGCATTCAGTCCTTTTTCATTTAAAGTTATTGCATCTTTCCACACAGCGGTTTTTTGCCAAATTTTATTGTTCTAAGTCCAGCATCTTGGAGGTCTCTTCGCAGCTTGCCAAGCAAGCTTGAGCAGTGACTGCCATTTCGAGACTCTTGGTTGGACCCTGCGACTGCAAATTCTACACAAAAAGTCGTAGAATTATACAGCAACTATTTTATGAATGCTAGCGATAAAATTGAATTGCAACATTAGCGAGTGGAAATCTTGTATATTTTTCTTCTTGTTTTCCTCTAAATATTACTTCCTTTTCAAGTTGTTTATATGGTTTCACAAATACTAATCACCACAATATTGTAGCTAAATCGATAGAAGGGTCTATAAAAACACCAGCAGTCATGATAACAACAGCACATACAGCTAGACACATTTTATATCAGTTTCTGATGAAATAGACACAGTATTACCCTGCTCAGCGCAAACTCGTTCGGCCCTAACTCGCAGA
Source organism: Thysanoteuthis rhombus (assembly GCA_963457665.1). Lineage (NCBI taxonomy): Eukaryota > Metazoa > Mollusca > Cephalopoda > Oegopsida > Thysanoteuthidae > Thysanoteuthis > Thysanoteuthis major. The sequence continues at coordinate 38,842,288 of OY735210.1, read as the reverse complement.
GCGCCCTTTCTCTAATAGTTATCGTGATCAATTTAGTAATGTTAAATTTCTGAAAAAGAATTACCATAAAAGGCAGCATTATGGACAGTCTCCTAAATAACTGTACACTGTACATTTTGGTTAAAGTGACATTTTTCATGAAAATAAACATATTGCATACATAATAATTTATCCTGCAGCATTATACATCGACAGATCCGGAAAAGTAGCTACCAGATGAGATACACAGCTCAAATCAATTCCATTGTTGAGGCTCAACTACTAGATCATATATTTTGAAATGTTTGCATGCACAATATTTCCAGTAAGGTAGCATTACATACATTATGGCAATAGGTTGTTATAAGGACACCGTATATAGCTGTTTCGTTCGGTGCTGTATTTTTTAAGACGAATCAAAAATGCAAACTATATAACAGTATCAAGGAATGAATGAACTCCATATTAATAGGGACCATACATTATTTGGGCTCTCATCAAATAGTTGCTACGCTATAAATTGGGGAGCAGGGGTGGATTGTGATTACAAAGCGGTCCGACCAAACACCTAAAATTGACCCATTAATCTAGGTCCGGGGTTCCACAAAGGTGGTCTGTAAGCTTATGGAGGAGGCAAAGCTCTCAAAACCATCTGGTTCGAGAGCTTGTTGATTAGGCAGACCCTCCATAAGTCTCGGGTCCATGGATGAAATTCATTTAAATAAAAGGGATCCTTGGTAATTTCCATTAATTTTTGAAGACATTGTACAGGCCATACAAAAAAATTAAAGGTTGCTAATTATTGTGACTGGCTCTGTAGTTGAAGTGTTCTCCCATAGACTTACCAGTACACCGGGATTTCGCCCGGTGGCCCAGTCCGACCCAAGAGAGGAGAATAAAAAACACTGTGTGGATCACTGAAAGAATATGTCCCTATTCGGCATTCCCTCTCTATCTCTTTCAAGACTTATGGGATATATATATATATATATATATATATATATATATATATATATATATATATATATATATATATATATATATATATATATATATATATACACACATATCCCGATGTTTCTAGCACAGCTAGGACACATACGTCTCGTAGATCTCTGAATTCTGTGATTAAATGAGATTTTCCCGGCTTATACAACCGCTGACAATGACGCCATTGAAGAATGAAACTCAGGGCTGGATTGAGAATGCATGGGGCCCCCAACTGGGGCCCTTCCAAAATGATTATTAGTGCAAGTAAACAAGAAGTTCTATTGAATTGATTGTAATTATACTGAATCCCATCCACATATTCATTATAATCACATCGTACGTTTTAGATTTCTTTCTTTTAACTACTTTGGGGGGCCTCTAAATATTGAGGGACCCTGGGTTCACCCCACTCAGTACTACCCTAATCCGTAACTGATGAAACCCTTACAGAAATTAGTTTGTATGACATAACTGAACAAGAAAGTGATGGTAAAGTGATCTTTTAATACGATGTTTTTCATCTATCCCAGGACAGATGTACAAAGATATAAATTATCCCATCATTATTTTGGTTCTTTAAAATATGGGGAAAAATTATACAATAAAAGAATAGTTTTCTTCAACAATTAAATTTTTAAAAATAATTGATTGGATTATTATACACTTTTAAAAATTTAGACACTGAGTATCTTTGTAGGTAAGTCTTGAAAAGTTTAAATCATTTTTCCGACTGATTGACCTTTATTTCGTCCAGTAGTTCCCAACTTTTTAAATGTCATTCCCCACCTTTGTCCATAAAATATCTAGTTTGCCCCTGCAACAAAGAATAATCTCAAAAAAATCATTTTGCCTATCATTGGACAACTTTGTAACAAGAATTAGTTCACTTTTATAATTTTACAGCCTCTGCTGTGTTTTTGTTACTTGGAGAAAGCAAATTAAAATTATTAAGAACACATCATTTGGAATTCCAATTTATGACAATAAAATTTAAAATTCTGCTATCGTAACTGATCTAGACATCAATGTGATGTCTGTTCTTTTTTGCAATTAGTTCTACGATTTGCAGCTCTATTAGGGAAAAACACATTCCCACAACCAACTACGCCAAATATATTCAGCGCGACTTTTTATCTTATAGCCTTATTCCCCCGCCCCTTGGACTACCTGAATTTCCTTATTTGGGGAACCTCCAGTTGAGAACCAGTGGTTTAGTCAATCTTAGCGTCGGTAAAAAAAATACATTTTCTGAAACCAAACGTGAAATAATTCCATTTATGATTCCTGGATTCTTAGATCTTTCGTGGACGGAAAACATTCAGAAGTTACATAAAAAGATTGGATCAGATTTCAGCTTGAGAAAAAAAAGGGGCATTATTTTTTCATTCCTCTTCGTAGGGCTCGAATCTTGTTACATTCTCACACACACGCGCACGCACACACACACATGCATGCACACACACATATATAAAATGAATTTTTCTAGCTTTTCTTTTGAAAATTTGAGTCACGTGATAAAAATATGAGATAGAAATAGTCGTTTTGAGAACTAAAAATATATATTCTCAGTCATTCTATCATGTTTTATTCCGAAAAAATGTTAGTTCGGTGGCGCTGCTGTTTAGTCCAAATCAACGGTACATTGGTCATAATAAACGAAGCAAATTAGCCATGAATACATATGTTTGAATCGGTTCTTACCAGAGTGTCTTGTATTGCGTTTGTGTGTGTCTGTGTGTCTGTGTGTGTCTGTGTTTGGGTGTGTCCCTGAGTGTGTGGAGAGAGAGGGGGAGAGGGGTTATAGAAAGGCTCTTACCTTCTTCCGAGGACCTTTTTCTGCGACTTGAGGAAGATTCACTTCTCTCATAGTTTCCTCTTTCACCTTGAAAAAAAATGAAAAGAAAATAAATATTATTTGATTGATCACGACATGATCATTTTTAACAACCAAATCGATAGTTCAATGAATGGCAAAGGGATTTTCGTTAAAACATATTTCAATCGGTTCATAGCATTAAAAAAGGGATGGGAAGTGTTGGCAAAAAAGAGGAATATTTGTTTTACTTTACAATATATCATATTATTCCTTTTTATACCAATTCTTTAGATGAAAAATAGAAAGGTGACTACAGTATCTATAACAAATGTATGCACTATATATATATATATATATATATATATATATATATATATATATATATATATATATATATAGTGCTATCCACTGACAGCTATTTTGATGTATTACATGTCTTCAGGGTGGCTGTAGACTTTCCATTATCCCATCCAGTACCGCGAGGCAAAATTGAAACCTAGCTAGCTAGTGCCCTTACGCTGGCTATGACAATAGCCATCCTTGTCTGAGCTTCCCATATCACACGTTTCTCTTGTATCAGCTTGCGATACATGAACTAGACTTCGAAGCGACAAGAATCCAAAATGGCATCACTCACTTCATCATCACAATACCTGGTATCAACCCAGGTGCTTACAAGGCTCGATGTAGCTCAACTTGGGTGATCACACCGATGTATTCAATGGGATTTGGCCATAATTCCTTCAAAAAAAAAGCGTACGGAATATTCAACCTCTTACTGGATGTTGTTACTAATCCTTACTAGTTTGATTGTTTATGATTCTGGAGATTCCCTTTGGAGCATAGGGTCATTGATGATGAATGGCCTCCGATTTGTCACTACAGACAATGGAACGCACCCCACAAAGATGCATACCTGTGCGGAGACCCTGAAATTTGCAATGCCTTTTCCCAAGGATATCAGTATGACGCGAACGCAAGTTCGAACACGATTCGCCAATTCCTTTTCCAGTGCCGATAACTGTTCCTCTACTTTGCAACGAATCCTTATAACTTAGCTTTATTTTCATGTCTTTCCTCTGCATACATAGATCAATGACAATCTTTGGTTTGAAGGAGCCAGAAAACAGTAGACATTTTAAATGGCTAAAATTGGCTTGATTTCACTTCCAAAGAACTGTTTTGCTAGAAATATCACACGCTATAAAGACTCCAAAAAGCATAATTATATAAAGAATCGATCAGGTACAAACCCAACAGTGAAAATAAAAGCCATAAATTTGTTTTTAAGTTTATTTTATACAAGAACGGTATCTTTAGGGCGAGAATAACACAGAAAATTCTTCGTCCAATAATAAGAATACATTCAAATGAAAAAAATTGATATCGGTGGATTGTCTTTGGAGAGAAAAAGAATATCTCTCAATCAAGAAGAATCTATGGATCCACTCCAAAATTTAATCAATCCTCTCTTAGCCCACCTCTCCACGAAATGTCATTAAAATTCATTCAGAACCTCTGGGGATGGTGTGTACACAGAGGGAGAATAATGAGTGAATACGTATACCTCTTCAAACTTCGTTAGCAGAGGAAAACCAAAAAGGGGAATCTACATGATTCCATAAACTGGGTGAATCTACTCATATAATGAACAGTGTGGGTTTTCTTGGTTCACTGTCTATAACAATGGACTCTCCCACACTGAGGTAACAATTTTGCTGCTAAAAATACCGCCCACTCACCATTTGAAACTATGGACTCTTCAGGGTAGACGAATTCAGTATTTTTCTCTACAAAAAAAAAATCTCATAGAAGTCCAAATATCTCTGATTTTCAATAGAATTAACGAGTACATCATATGAAATTTTAAAAAAAGGGCAGGGTGCTAATCTTGCTGGCAGTTGCTCATGGGTTTGATCCAACTTGGAACTCTAACTGTTGATGGTTTAATACCATGTTGATGGATGATATGGGGTGAAAATGGATCAGGACGCACGTCGTATAGCAATGTCCGGCAAGCTAATCTTGCTGGTTGCTGTGTGAGGGGGTTTGATCCTTAATGACAGTTTCATTGCAATGAATTGGTCAAGTAAAATAACGGGGAATAAAAACTGAAAGACGAAATCATGGAACCACCATCTATATCTCCCCCACATCATCCTGATTACAATGTGGAAGTTTTTTTTTTTAATTTCGTATTGAAAAATTATTTTGATGCTACCCTGGCGATTCTATAACGGATAGAACTTGTTCTATATATTTTGTCAAACTCCAGTCCAAACCTGGAGTTGACTTTGTTTTTCTGTGGTAACAAGGACAACAAAAACAAAAAGAACAACAAGAGCAATTCTCACCAAATTTAGGGGAGTGAAAAATATCATCCCATACCGTGATTTGAAATCACTACCAACTGATTAGTACTTGTATCTCTCACTGAGCTAAATTGACAAGTCTTACATATCCATGATCCATGGACTTATTTCATTATAACAAATACATATATTCCAAAAATATATCTCTCTATAGTTTCTAATCTATTATATGAATAATACAGAAGCTTCAGTAATCATCTTCAATCTGCATAGAATGTGACCCCATTGCAGCAAGACTTGTAATGTAAGGTGAGTGTGTGTCTGTGTTGAGAGTGTATCTGTCTTCGTGTGCATGAAAACTCGATGTAAAAGAATGCTTCTGCATAAGTTAACAAGTACGTGTGTATGAGAAAGAATAGAAACTATGTGGGTGTAGACAATATGATGCTCAATAACCATCCAAAAGCCTTTTCCCGAGATCCTCCGTCCCTTTCGAATTAATCGAGAGGGATAGGTTTTAATTAACACAAAAAAATTTAAGCAAGTTTTATTGAACTCTTCAATACTTCTATTGACATAGCCTGAATTTTTTTATAATGGTTACCAGGTCAATAAACAACACATTCATTGATATATATATATATATATATATATATATATATATATATATATATATATATATATATATATATATATATTGTGTCATCCACAGACAGCTGTTTTGTTATAATACAACTCTTTAGTGTGGCTATAGACTATCCATTATCCCAGCCCACCCCCTTTTTCTGGCCTTTTCTTCGGGATCGAAGTTTAGTATCTGTTCCACGACAGAGCCCGAGGCGCCGGTACTGACACTTGCCTGCCGAATGAGCTGAAGATTGTGTTGTGGTTACAATGTGTCAGCCAATGAGGTTTTACTAAGACTGCGCTTTGCTAGGCGCATTGGGAGCCTTTGGACTCGTCCTTGGGCTCTCCCACTTTTACTCTGCCCAGCTGCAGCACTCCTCCATTGCACTTAAAGGAGCTGGTCCTAAAGTGGACGCCAATTTCTGAGTTGAATGTTTTTAAAAGAAAAGGGTAATGGGAACCCCAAGCTCGATTCCCGGTATGAGCAGGATTAGGATGGGGGTATCCATTCGATGGACTTGTATCATGCCAAGGAGGTGACCATAAAAAGTCCTGGTCGTGACTAAACTCGAAACTTGCAAGGATCATTGAGCTAATACATACAATGGAAACCAGAATTTCATTATTGGCCGTTCATACTCCAATGGGAGTTATCTCTCAAGAGACGGACGCTTTTCTCTTACTTTTAGAGACCGAAATGGAATGAATAAACGAAAGAAAGGCAACGGAAAAAATCATAACAGTATAAAGGCCTGCGGTAGAAAACGGTTGAAACAGTGTGTGTGTAAGAGAGAGAGGAAGAGAATTGATTAGTGTTTATTAAGACCGTCAATTCTGAGACACCCGTTTTTCGCTATCGTTCAAACCATATATTTTCAGTAATGAGATGCCCAAGAACTTGTATAACAATTTTCACTCTAATTCAGTAGTTCCAAAGTTCAATATTTTTTGCATATTGACATATAGTAATCTACGTATAAAATGTGAACAAATAATCAAATGGACCGTAATTCACTACTTTATTCCTAGAGTTTTGTCAACACTATAGCCACATTTCAGCAAAACTGTTCCCCAAAAAGCTTGAAAATTGTTCCCAATTGTAAAAAAAAAAACAAAAAAAAACGTTTTTGCATGAAAAATGTAAACAAAAAATCGGATCGGCCATATCTCATCATCTCCCAGTAGAATCACAAGCCTACATACAAAATCTCATTGAAATACATTAATGAATAAGGAAGTTTTGGAGACATAAAGCTGATAAACAGACAGAAAGACAGGCGGAAGACACGTGGTAATACATAGACAGACAGATGGTAAGACATACAGATGTAAATACGATCCATGTCAGCGAAATCGGCCACATTTTTTTTCCGGGCAAATAGCGAACAATAAATCTTATTCCACCGACTCAAAACATGCAATATTTTAACGTTGTCAAGTGTATTCATTCGACTCCCCAACAATTCTGACAATACATGAATAGGTGAAGGTTGTTATTTCAAGGTTAGAGTGAAGCGGGTAGAGGCCGTACATAAAGCTTTTGCAACGATTAATGCACTTGTTGACATGGAAACAGAAAAACAAAAAATAGAACCTTCAAGTTGAAATCAAGATGAACTTAACGCCTCCATTGTACGAAGAGAATATAATTCCAAATGGTTTACGTTACGACAGCACCCGTTACCTTAGTCTAATTTTGGTTATAAACGATTCGCTTTAGGAAATTGATTTTCTAAAGCGAATAGTTTATATCTTCACAGCTTTTTTATTTATTGATATTTGCTCTTTGACGTTTCGTGCTTTCTGCTATTTGGTTTAAGTAAACCATTCCACGTTTTAGCTGTTCGTTAGAAACCGTCAACCCAAACTGTCACCAAAACTGTCAACATAAGTCTCTTTGTCTGGCTGGTTATGTATGTCTATATCATGCGCACAAGCCTCAACAATGGAGCTACAGGGCTGAAAATTGAAACATTTACTACTTTTGATGTTTAGAAGAAACTTTTTTACTTGTTTTTTTAATGAAATCTTCCCCCTGAATTGTTTTTTAGCAAGTGATTCAATTTGTAATGTGAGTTTATGCTAAATTGGCCCCTTAGTTTGTGTCTGACAGTATTCACGCTTTCTTTTTGAAGATTCAGACTGTTTATTTAATGCCAAATAAAAGGTGAGGCAAGTAACTTATTCATTGATCAACCCTTTTCCAATTTTTAATTGATCATCCCAACAAGACTACTGTCAAAAGACGTTGGTCGCGTGTCGATTCCTATTGAGTGACTAACCAAACCTGTCTCCATGATTTATTTGCCAATGTAATTGAGAATTGAAGTAGATGAACAAAAAAGAAACTAATTGTGTGCAATGTCTGAGTTAAAAGCTTTTAAAAGAAAAGGGTGAAAGGGGTGAGGGCGATAGTGTAATGGTTAGCACGTCTGCCCCCACACATGGAATTACATGGTTCGATTTCTGGTATGAGTGGGAGTAGGGAAGGAGTATCCATTCGGTGGACTTGCATCGTAAAAAGTCCTGGTCTCGACTGCACTCAAAACATATTTAAGGAAAAACATACGAGGAAACCTGGATTTTATAACTGGCCATTCATGCGAGAGAAAATATAAACGAAAAATCTGATGTGATCGGCCATAACTCACAATCACCTCATTCAAATATATCAAGGAGTAAGGAAGATATCCAATCGAGAAAAATAAGATAACGACCGCGACCATCGCTAGCGACTATCATTCAAAAGAGGTTAATCCGAAAGATATGGATTGACACAAGCACACCTTTACAATAAAATTAAGGAAACGGCGTAAAATTGAAGTTCACCCATGCAGCAAATATATATCTAACTTTGAATAGATTACCTTACCGTAGATATAATCTCACGGACGAATTCACTAGTATAATGAGTTTGATCCTCAATGGGTGCCCTGTTACGGTGACTTTGTACCACAGTAAGTGCTTCACTGCGAGACCAGTCTTACGACCAGATCATGTTGAATACACAGCATTTCGTGCGACGATAAGCCAGTACTAAGATGGGTGACTGCTTGAAAATTCTAAGCGCCGTAAGCGTGAGCATGGTGAAGTTAGTGACGCCACTTCGGGTACTTGTCGCCTCCAAGTCTATTTCACATGTCGCAAGCTGAGACAAGAGAAACTCGTGATGTGGTGGAGGGGAGCCCCGGACATGGACGGCTGGTGCCGTAGCAGTTGTGTAAGGGTACAAGCTTAGCAATGCGAGACCAACGGACTGAAATAATGGCAGCTTATCAACAACAACATTTGTTGGTTTTTAAATATCTATTATACCTTCCCACTTGTCTGTAAGTCTATTAGTCTATCCGGTTTGGAAGGTGGGGCAGGATAATTTCTTGGATAAATGTGTAAGCTTTGTAGCCTGAATGATTCTATGAAGAGCAGCACCTCTTTTGAATTATTGATTTGAAATCACGCCTTGAATCGATATATATATATATATATATATATATATATATATATACTTACACATTCTCTTTTTCTTTTCATTGCATGTGACATAAGAATCGCCATCGGTTGAATAGGAGCTCATGAATAAAATATAAGTTTCACCCTGGACAGATGTAAATAGGTTTTGCTACATGATTAGATGGTTAACTTTCACACCTCTTCTTACCAAACAAATAGTGAGTATGGGTTATTTACCTCAATGCAAAAGCTATTGCCTCGACCTCCACGGTTTCCACTCAAGATACTGACAAAATGTGGATCAAAAAATTAAGCTTCCATTACGTGCGTTTACACTTTTAGATAATTGATTAAACACTTCAAAAATCGACAGAATTTGGACCAAACATTTCTGATTTTATACATTGTCGAAAACCAGCTCTCTGGGTGATGTTTCTGCTGGTTCATGTAGAAGGGCTAAACGGGGGCTTTAGCTCCGATAAGAGACAAAAATTGCTGTCAAGGGTGCCTTAATTCTGGTTACAATATTCCGTTTCGTTTACTTGGAGATAACATAGAGATGAACAGACATTTAGTTTTAGATAGATAGATAGATAGATAGATAGATAGATAGATAGACGGAAATCAGGTAATTATTATAGTGGACAGTAGGAATTCATTTTTTGAATCAATTTTCAAAAACCACTTTTCAATTAGTAACCACAAACAAATTGGTATCCATAGCTCTAGCTGTCATTAAGTTATACTAATTCGGAATAAGGAAAGGCATTTTGTGAATTAAAGTAATAGTGAAGGTTGAGTTCAATATAATAATCATATTGTATATCGGACTATCCACAAAGATTTTGAAAGTTAGGTAATTTTCAAAAACTTACTTGTTAAAAACATGCTCTGTGGTTCCATTAGTACACACAGAAAATTTCGCAAGATGTATTGCGTAGTTCCTAAGTTAGGCTATCACATACGGACGGATGGACGAGCAGACATTTTGGGAATTGAATTATGACTAGAATATACCCGTCAAAAATGACGTGGTTATTTTTATAAGGAGCCTTAAGCTATTTTATTTGGCAATGTATTTTTTAATAATTAAAGTATTCTAATTTTATGTTTTTTTTCAATCCTGAGGCAATCTGACATAAAGTATTATGAGTTTCTATGACGTAATCTATGACGTAATCTATGACGTCGTTGTTATGTCACAATAGAGAGAAGAATTAACCAACGAGATGGTTGAGCGCAGACAAACAGAGAAGAAATTTGCATATATGCGTATTATATATTCCGATGCCTTTTCTATGTTTAATTTTGTCCTGATATCTTATTTCTGTTTTTTTTTTATTATTATTTTTAACCTTTGGTCCAGACTCTGTCAATGTTGAAGCTGTATAAGATGTTGAAATGAACTATTGAAATGTATCAGGCGCGTTTCGCACTCAATACATGTAAAAAATAGTCTGAAATTTGTAGATATTGAACAATCGTAATGATCAAAGATGGCGAAGGTTTCTATCTTTTTTATATTTCATGTCTGTGTCTTTCTGTGTTCCAATGCTCCTGGCTATACCGTTTAGTCTAAAGGCTTGAAAATTGACATCAGTACTCCACTAGACCCTTTCTAAAAACGATTCATTTATTCTTAGAAAAATGCTTTGGGGGCCTTAGTTTGACAGCTTCACAAATAACATCTAGATTCTGGAAAATCTAGATGTTTATAGATGTTTTTAATCCATCTTAAATATTTCTAATTGGGAAACACCAATGATATCATAAATAGAATGTATTCTAACCATATTTAGAAAGTACTGGCACCGTGACGCCCATGATAGAATCCCGGGGAAAGTCTATGTCCAACGACGGACGTTGAAAGAGTTATGATGATGATGATGATTTAATCTTTAATGCAATTTTTTACATGATTTTGATGGTTGTTCAATTATCTACTGTCATGGCGAGTCTACCTTATCATTATTGCTTTGAGTTTCCACACCATTAGTGACTAGTGACTTTCATTTGAGTTCAAGTGACAGCAAGTATCCTTAATACTCCAGGACTGTCCTCAGTATGCTAGCCGGTTCCTGCAATGCTGCCCTCTGGATAATCTTGACTCTTCCTCGGATTCCTAGTTCCTCCATCCTCTTTGCTAGATCCTTCGAAACTGTTCGTAGAACTCCGATCACTATTGGCACTACCGTCACCTTCATATTCCACAATTTTTCAGCTCTTTGAGTCTAGATGCTTAACTGTGTTCTGTTGGAACAGTGAAACCCACTCTCTGCCATATTCTTTTTCTTTTCTGTTTAAATCTCTGTCACAGAAGATTCCATGTGCTTTATTTCTCTTGGACATATTCTTGTCTATGCATATACGATTGGTTTGTATGGTTTGTATGGTTGAAATGCAGTCCTTTGCACAATAACAAAGGGATTTCTCTCCCAACCCAGTCGTATTTTTTATTATATGACTTCTGTACTAATTCGGTGCATTAGGCCATTGTATCTACCTTGCAATGCATATCTCCATTTAATCATCAAAAGAAGAAAAAAATCGTGAAGAATCACTCTAGGTTGACGAGTTTTCGGGAGAACAATCGCAACCTTCAAGAACCAGAAATCCCATTTGTCCCCAAAAAAGGGGTATACAACCAATACATCCTTCCAATTAATATCTGAAACATACAACTTAACCAAAAGACTGACCCTCAAACGATCCAGTGCACACAAGAGAAAATCATGCTCAACATCACCTCCGGAGGCCATAAGACAACGCAGTATACTAGAGGAAAAACAGGAGACAGAGACAGAATCCATTCGAAAACTCAAATGTCACTGGGCTGGTCAAGTTGCGAGAATGGGCTGATCAAATTGCAAGAATGGGCTGGTCAAGTTGATAGAATGGGCTGGTCGTTGTAAGTTGTAAGAATAGCAGACAACCGCTCGACTCTCACTGAGGATCTCCAGGGATCATATGCGAAATTAAGGCCGGCAAAATACATGATAGCATGACTAACTAGGTAAGTTCAGAAAGTATAGGCTCCACGACGTCCACGATGGAAGGATCTGGTGAATCCGAGGGAAAGTTTATATCCAACGACAGGTGCAACCGCTACTGATGATGATGGTACATTATGATATTTAGAATATTAATTCATATTTAGATGGTGGCAAGCCACCGTTGATCAGTGATAAGCGCCTATCTGACAGAGAACATGGGGCCTAAATCCCACCCAACGTAGCTTTTCAAAATTCCGAATATTGAAAAGAAAAATCCGGTATTCAGGATATACAATAGTCTTAGTTTAATTTCCAACTAATTGAATTGATAAATATCTTTTTGAATAATGTCGGTAAGAGGAGCTCGAAATGAAAATTGAATATGTTGCAAATGTATATGCAAGTGAGATGTGTCACACCACCAGTCTTTTTGTTAGTCTGCCTGTCACACTACAGAAACAACCTAAACGTAGGCGCAACCCAGCCAAATTCGGCATGCATATTTAATGGACCCAGTGAGAGGTTTTCAAGTAGAAGGTTTTGAAATAAATCCGATGGTTTTTAATGTGGGAGTGGGTTTCTATTTAGAATGTCATTGTAATGCTAGACTGGACCCTTCTTTCCCTTGAATATAAATATATATGTAGCTTTTCTTGTATTGTGTGTGTTTATTTCGTGTGAATCATTATTGAAGAGGTCAAGAGTGAAGGGAAGTTTTTTACCCACTCTAGGTATGAAAGTGAAGGAAAACGTTTTTTGTCCATTGATGTGTGAAACGTGATGAGAGACTCCCTCTTTTCGAGGGGTAAATAGTGAAGGGAGACCTTCTTCTCCTCCTTCAAGAGGCCAAAAATGAAGGTAAATTTTTTGTAATTTCCAGTCTAAAAGCTTTGGTCATTTTTTTCACTCATAAATATTTAACCTGGCGAAGGTACTATTTCTTCCCACGTTAAGCCCGACCTTGTGTCACATATTGCTGTGGTGGGACAGTGATTAAATAGATACTCGGGTACATCAGCCAAAACTATTGTTTTGATGACTCTGAATTAGACAGAACGCAGGAAGATAGAATTCAGACTCTTTTTTTTTTTTAAATCGGCGCAAAAGTAGCTCCTAATAGAATTAGAAACCACTTCGCTAATTTCACTTTGCAGATCGCTGTCAACTCTACTAATTAATCTGTCTCTGTTCTTGAACGATCAAGTATGTGGAAATCAAGATCAGGGATCATCACCGGATCATGAGATCGGATCTTGAGGACATTAAAAGGGGGATGATGACGATACAACATTTCTACAACAAGGAAACTGATTGAATATGTTCATGCATGTATATAAACGTGCAGTCACGATTGACGAATTGTTGCAGAAAAGTACGGTCATACGTCCGATCAAAGATACGTCCCCGTAAGATCTTAAAACCTGTTAACTGCGAATGACGAAAATTTCGTCCGTGATATTGTTAGCTCGCTAAAGAGTATGCTATGGTATACATCATGTTTGCTTCGAGTTCTTCGTATAGAGTAGGCAAGAAGGAGAAAAGAGAACAGAAACCCTACAGGGTTGAGCTAATGGATAAAATTCGTTCTTTTTTCTTTAGAAAAGCAACGAATGTAATATAGAGATTTTAATGCCATGGTATCTTTTGTTGTACAATGCGTATATTTCACTTCACCCAATAATGATCGACTTACACCTCAGTGGAGTTACGTACATACAACTAAAAACGGGTGCAATTTGACGTATAGCTGTACAAAAAAAACAATATCTGATTTTGTGATATGAACCCCTTTTATTCACTATACAAGGACTAAAATTGATGAATCCTGGATAGGCTGCGTTAGTTCATCTTTCCCAAGAAACACCTACGATGAATGCCCGAACAACACTGTACAAGTATCTATTTTATTCATAACATTTCCAAGATCAATTTAGAGATACGAAGTGTTTATTCAGTGATTGTAAATAAGTTAGTTTTTGGCAGAAAGATTGAATTCCTTCCGGAAATCGATGATCCAAGGTGAACAGAAAGAGAATTGATTCGACTTGCCTCCTTGCCTTGACATTCCCTGCTCCGTCAGAAACACACACACAAACACACTTGTGCACACACACACACACACACACACACACACACACACACACACACACACACATTCTCCTCCACACTTCAAGTGATAATGTATTCGAATGATGCCACTTCTAAAAATTGCCAACATCTTCTGAAAAATCGCTCTGGCCCTAATAAGGAAATATAATCTGCTTGGAATCAAAGATAGCTAACACTAATAAACTTTGGTAAATGAATGACCATCAATTCTCACTCGACTTGAAAATATACGCAAGTTGTCTGACTATGTATAAACATACGTAATTCAAACATGTGTTAACCAAGTAGACATATATTTTCCCTTGAATTACCCTATTTGATGGCATAGAAGAACTCCTTATTTCTGCGGCGAACATTTTAAAAAAACGAAGTTCACCGACTTCTTCCCATTTATCGCCCAATTTTTTCAAACAGCTCCTCAGATTTTTGCTCATATGGGACTGGACAACGAAGATTACGTTTACTTATTCAGAGAAGGGGTCTTATATGCCGTCAAAAGATAGGTCAGTAAAAAAAACAACGTTTTTTCTAGGCATAATGAATAAGTGTTTGAATGTCCAGCCATCTAGCTCAATTCGTGCGGTTTTTATGCGTGGTACTTAAATAGCCAGTCAATCAGAGCAACTTGAAAACTGAAGAAACTTATGTTGACGATTTTTGTTGCAGTTTGAACTGACGGTTACTGAATATCAAGATGAAGGCAAATAGTAGTTAAAAATTGATACTAATGTCAAACATGACATTTTGATAAGAAACACAAATGAACATACCGACAAAAAAGGAAAAGAGCCGTCACTTATATGTACCCGATGGGTGGTTGAGAGATTAAGTAATCGAAACCAATGATACGTTGGGCTAAAATCAAAATTTCCACTAGAAAAGAATACGTGTGGATAATTCAGATGAATAATTGATAACCCGGGGGAAGAATTGCCGGTATCAAAGATTCCTTCTCAACTGGAAAATTTCTTGTGTTACCCTGCACCATGTCATAAATGCAGACCAAGATTAAAGCCGATTGATGCCGTAAACACAGACCCCTCCACCTCGGCCCTTCCATTGCTTAACTGACAAGATTTTCAAAAGTGACACATTCCTGAAGAAACGGAGGTCATATTTACTTAAGATATATCAAAATATGTTTGAAAAAAATATATTTTCCCACAAAATGTGCTATAACATAAAACTGAATCTTTCACGAAACATGTGTTTGCATAATAACCAGTTTTCTACAGTATTATTTCTGTTGGATGTTTGAATTAACTCTACACATGAAAGCAAAAATTAAATGTTGATTTTCATGTTAAACAATTCAAACAACTTATAACAATTTAACGCCGGAAACTGCAAGAAACCTGTTGTACCCCCTTTTTCTTTTGATGCCCTAAGCACGTGCTTATTTTGGTTTATGGTTAATCCAGGACTGCATTGAATGATGGAAATCCTGAGAATGTTCGTCGTGCAATCATCGTCGGACCATTGATGAGATATCAAGAGAGATTTGTCTTGAAGTTAATGCCAGCAAACATTGACAAAAGATTTGAAAATCAAATGCGTTTCTGCAAAATTCATACCGAGTTTATTACTCCCAGACGATATGAAATCATTTGAATTCTCTCTCTCTCTCTCTCTCTCTCTCTCTCTCTCTCTCTCTCTCTCTCTCTCTCTCTCTCTCTCTCTCTCTCTCTCTCAATAAGTATAGAAGTCCCCGGTACAAAACGGTTGAAATAGACTGAGAAGGGATGGCAATTAGTTGTTTAATAGGACTGTAAATTCCGTGATACCCGATTTTCTATTCAAACCATGAGATTCGTAAAATTATTCATTCAAAATGGTTTAGCAGTTCCAAGTTTCAGTATTTTTTGTATGTTGACGTATGTTTATTCGCTTATAAAAATGTAAACAAACATTCGGATCGACCGTAACTACCCTTTTTCAATCCCCGAGATTTTGTCAACATTAATACTAAATTTCATCAAAATCGGTCAAGATTTTGGAAATGTTCCCAATTGTAAACAAAAACAACGTTTTTGCTTATAAAATGTAAATAAGCCATCGGATCGACCATGACCCACCATACCCCAGGAATCTCTCCACAAGCAGATGTACAAAATCTCATTAATGTTAAGGAATGACAAAGCTATACTGTTGAGAAAATGACCTGACGTCGATGACGAGACCCATAGCGATTTACAGTCTCCGTCTTTTTCACACCGGGTAAAACAACTCCATTTTAAAAATTGTTAGGTTTGTGCTTGCTAGCCTCAATAGAGTCGAGGGCTTGCTGCCGAGGTATGTAAATGAAGCAAACTCTCCACTACGTAGGGTCGAGACTGAGAAAAAGGTGTCATTCTTTAAGCCCTCCTGCGTCCTATCCAATGGATATCTGGTGACTTCGCAGTTTTGACTGAGGGTAGTGCCTACTCGCCATGCTTGGTTTGGCAAGAGGTTCTCTCATGAACCCCCCTATAAAACTGATTGCCCTTCAAAGCCAAATCTGCTCTGAAAATGGACAGTATGGCTGATCGGCCTCGCACCCTCTACTTCGCTATCAAGGACTGTAGGAAGGATGTCCTTCTTTTAAGTTGCCATTATATATCTTCGTGAATCTCTTAAAGTGGACAATCCTTGCAATAACGCATCAAGCCCGGCCATTTTCAAATAACCAACTCCAAATGGCTAAAAATGGCTGGATATCTTTTCAATCGCTATTGGATAGAATTAATTTCCAGGTGACCGGGGAGATTTCATTTCCTCATATTAACATTTCTTTTGAATTTGAAAATTGGCCAATAAAATTATTTAATGGTCAAATTTATAATGAGTATGTGAGAAGTGTTCAAACTTTTTTTGATAATGCATGGATTGTTCAAATCTTCAATTTTCTATAATACAGGAGTTCTAACCTTCAATTGTTGAATTAATATCTTACCAATATGCAGTATAATTATACTTTTGATCATACTGAAAATGGCATGGAGTCCCTTAACTGAAGGATTGTAGAAAAACTTTTAGATCAAGAATTAAGTTATTTAAACAGTAAAAAAATCTATCCACGTTCAGCCATTCGGAATGGCCGATTCAAAAGAGCAGAACTTGATTCGTTATTGCAAGGATTTCCCCATAGCTGATAAGCCCTTGATTCTGAGGTCTGTGCAATCATTCAAAGAGTTGAACAGTACTCGAATTCAGCTGTAACTCGTGCATTTGTACCTTAAAGACAAGAATTCGTCAATCAATCACCCCTTGTACTTACCCCGATTTCAAATATAGACGAGCAATCTTTCGGTTAAAATTCGTTTTATTGAATCTTGCAGCTCTCATGGAAGCAAATATTGTTTGAATCCAATTTTCAGGTGCTCTCAATCCATTCAACTCTACGAAAATCCGAAAATTTGTTAGTTTTTAAGGGGGTTCTATTTACAATGTAACTATAATGATAAGGTGGTATTAACTTTCCGCCATTTTCACGCAAATTATCGTCTGCTTTTTCTTGTTATGAATTATCTCCCCTTCGTTTTTGGAAGAATGGTGTGAAAATTAAAACAAAAAATCTTAAATATCATTTCTTTTAATTTTTTTTTCTAGTTTTAAAGTCTTGATGGGGCTTGATGGTATTAAAGGAATTGACAGGAATTTATGGAAGAAGTATCTCCGTGAAAATGACGGGAAGTTCTTGCTTTCTATTTATTTGTAAATAGAATCCGTGCCGTAAAATCTTTAAGAAAAAAAATTGAGAAGCTAACAAACTTCCGGATGGTTCTAAGATCTAATGGGTTGAAAGCACTTGAAAAAAAATTTCTTTTTCCAATGCAATCAAATCTTGTAAGTCAATTAACGCTGTAAAAGGGGTGGATCTCAGATAATAAATCATTTTAATTGATTTTAATCTATTTATCTTTAATTGATCAGCATCCATTGGGGGCATTTTAGTGCATCAGTGGGGTGAGGGAATTTCAGTATACCAGTGAGAGAAAGGCATTTCGGTGTGCCAGTGGGCTTAGCGCATTTCACTTGACCCGTGTGTGGGGTCCATTTCAGTGCAGCAGTGGAGAGCCACTTCAGGGTACCGGTGGGGGAATGGCATAGAATTACTATGGGGGACATTTCAATGCATCAATGGGGACATACCAGTACACCAATGATGGTGAGGAATGACAGTGCATCAGTGAGAGAGGGCATTCCAATGCACCAGCAGAGGTCATGGTGAACCTCTGATACCATTGGCCTTATAGTGATGCTCTCTGTTGGCGTTGCAATACAATCGAAAATTTACCCTTGGGTAAATTCGTGCAACGAAAGAAACACCCACCATTCATAACAAACCAGGTACAAGATGTAAAACAAAGCAAAAAACTCCCTGATGGATTTTCTTCAAAATCATTTCTTGTTTCAAGTTTCATATAAAAAGCCTAAAAGTCAGACATTATATTCGCGAGTTTCCTTTATAGAAGGAGGATAAATGATTGGTTGTAGTTTTTCATAATGTCAGCCAGTCTGTCAGTTAGTCAGTGACGGTAATCGGCATTAGAGATACTCATGCATCTAAAAACTAGCAGCCCTACATGGCATTGCCAGTTCCATAGAAATTCATTTACTACAACTACTCCACAGTGGAAAAGATAGAGGAGAGAAAAGAAAGTTAGATTGTTTGATAAGAGGGTTGAAAGGGAGAGACAGAGAAGGAGTTAGGTAGTTTGATAAAAGGATAGAGTGAGACAGGGTAGGATAGGGAGTTATGTTGTTTGAAAAGAGAGGTGGAAGAGAAAAGGAAAAGAAAAAAATTTGGTAATTTGATAAAAGGGTAGAAACGGGGAAGGGAGAAAAGAAAGTTAGGTAGATCAATAAAAGGGTAGGAAGGAAGAAGGGAGAAAATAAAGTTAGGTATTTGATATAAAAAGAGAAGAGAGAAAATAATGTTTAGTAGTTTAATAGAAGGGTAGGAAAGGAGATGGGGTGAAAAGAAAGTTTGGTAGTTTAATTATAGGCTTACGGTGCGAGAGGAGAGAAAATAAGGTTAGGTAGTTTAATTTTTGGAGATATTGTGTAGTCAAACATGAGTGAATACATATACCTATCCCAGCCATTGGCTGTGATAAATAATCATGCTTTTACATCAATTTTTACCCTTCCCCTTTTAAAATGGCCTAAGATTGTGTTCCAGTACTAACATTAACTGAAAACCTAACCCTAAAAATACTAACCCTAGACCAAACCTTAAAAATACCAATCCTGACCCTAGCCTTAAGAAGACTAATCCCAACAATATTAGCCCTCCTAAAACTTATATTCTTCAGCTGGAACGATGATAATTTTAAAATGGGAAAGATAACGATTGCCTCTTCTACTCCAACCTTTTAAATCACTTCAGCAAGAAAGAAAAGGCATTCATTATATCATGAGAGTCTCACTCTTGGAATCGTTTCTCTTTCGATTCAATTGAAACTTCCTTGCTTTCAAATCAGAGAATGTATAATGAAAAAAGTATATATATATATATATATATATATATATATATATATATATATATATATATATATATATATATATATATATATATATATATATATATATTCTCATGCTATTACTTACCAAAAATGGAGTGATGGAAAACTCATTGCAATTCGTTATAAAAGGTTGAAGACAATACAATTCGCCAGAAGTCATTTTTCTGCAACTTTCTTTTCAGTTTATGCAAGTAGTTATGGTCAGCTTGCTTGTATGACGTAATTCTAGGTGCAACAAACGTGGGAAAATGATTGGTTAATTCAAATTACATCATTAAAGGAAAACAGACGCAAATATTTAACGTGTTAAGCTTGAGAAATTGGAAGTATGTTGGGACAGCATTTCCAAATCTTTCTCTCCAGCTTTCACTCATTTTCCGTTTTCCACATACACACAGACGTAGACATACGTGAGTGCACGCGCGCGCACACACACACACATATTATACAATACACACACACACACACACACACACACATATATATATATATATATATATATATATATATGTATATATATATATATTGACATTGTTTATATATATATATATATATATATATATATATATATATATATATATAAAGAGTCATAGAGAGAGACAGAGACAGAGAGAAATGAACACATCCAATTCTATATTAATTATTTTTAGACTTTTGATGGTGCATTTACTTTCACACACAATTACAGAGGGGAGTAAGAAAGAAAGAAACAGAAATAGAAAGAGAGAGAGAGAGCGATTGACTTATAAATATTACACATACTCCTGTAACAAATAACAATTGTGCCCACAACAAAGTCTCCATCAGATGATAACTCTTGGGTCATGGATGGTTTCTTGGCTGGGGTATCTAAAAACAAAATTCTACGCTAATGCTTGTTGGGCTTTCAATAATATATTTCTTTGGAGGAAATATCCATTAATTTAACTGTCGTCTATTAAATTTTTGTCGATACAGATATTAAGCAAGTTTGGCTCAGTCTGCTACAGGCCCGCACAGGCCCATAATAAAAGTAAGAATAAAACATTTTGAAATGAATTATGCAATAATTGGCTTTTATTATATCTGAATTACACCCCCAGCTGCGTTGGTTAGGTTGCCCTTTGTCCCCACCCCAAAACATTTTCCCTTAGTACGAACCTTTCATACATGGGTGCCCGCTACCATTTTTACTGGGAAAGGGGCTGGCAAAATGATATATCCTAATGGCAACAGTCATCCAACTGCATTTTTAAAATTTCTCAAAGGATATTTCTATGAAGTTGGGCTATGGTTACCTTTCCCATTCTAAAATGATCAACGTTCTAGGGGGCTAGGGTTATGGTGGTGTTTTTTACTGGTTAGGGTTAGTATTTTTAGAGTCAGTGGTAGATTTAGTTCTTTATCGGCGTCTGTTATTCTGCAGTTGGAATGGCGGCCATTATACAACGGGAAATTTGACAATTACCAAAGGTTGTTAGATATTTACCAAATCCTGGATAGCCAAGCTTGCGTGCATTTATTTGAATAAATCCGACATTCTTCCTGTTAAGAAAGAAATGTGTTGATGCAGATTTCCCTCATTTTCAACGTTGCAAAAAATTGGCTGCATTTAAAAAGCAGGGGCGGTAACCCTGTTTGTCTTATTTTGTGGAAAACTTGCACCAGCGAAGCGATGAGATTTGGCGCGCGTAAAGAGCGAGAATTATGAATTATGTTCTTCTTATATACAAATATTTTCACGAATATTTGTACTTATCTGCAAACAATATACGAAGAATGTGAATTGTGTTTATAAAAAGATAGTTAAAATATACAAGTTATATAGTATATCATGATAGATTAAATGAATAAATGTTATATAATACATTATACTCGCTCTCTCTTTCTCTCTGTCACACACTCACACAAGCATACACACACTCCCTCACACTCTCACTTTCTCTCTCTATCTGTCTCTCGGACGCTCCCACCCCCTCTCTCTCTCTCTCTCTCTCTCTCTCTCTCTCACACACACACACACACACACACACCGTGGCTGTGGAAGTTGCTTGGACGTGGCTGTGGACCAATTGTTTATTTGTGGATATCCTAAACCATGTTGGAGTCTTTAAAAAAGTGAGAGGACGCAGGGATGCCTGCGCTTGTGATAGCGCACGTTTTTTTACGCGTTCTTCAAATTAGTGTTTTTGAACCAAAACGTTACAATAACAATAAGGTGTTAACCATCCATAGGCCAGCGAAACAGCTCTCACCTGATCAGGCATGGACCCTCAAAGACATCAGAAGGTTTCCTCTGGTATGTTGTACCAGAATGTTTAGAGAAGTCCCTCAACAACTGCAAGATACATGGTTGAGGTTGCGCTAAGCTAACTTGTGGGTCCAACACACCCCATGAGTGCTCAATGAGATTTGAATTTGGGGTGGCTAGGGCTACACAGCCAAATTTTTTCATATTCAGGAAACCTTCTTTGGTTCACATCATGAATGATAAGACGAACTGTTCCCTCGCAGAACTTCTCCCACACCGTCATGCTGCTTCCACTCGCTTATTGTTTTCGAACGGGTTATCATTGGTGTTATCCCTTCCTTAGGAAAACGACGAAAACGTATCCCGCTGTCCCCTTTAATTAGGTGAAAGCGAGACCTATCGAATCAGGTGATCATTTTCCATTGATACAAAGCCCAATTCCGACGCTAGCGTGTCCATTGAAGTCACTTTTGGCGATGGACGTTGGTTAACATGGGTACTCATTCTCATACGTAGCAAAGATCGATTTATTCTTCCACTATGATCAAAGCTATCCGTATTTTGTGCCTCAGTACTTGGCATGAAATCTTCCGTTCACTTCTCACATTAATGAGTCTTGATCACCCAATGCCTTGTCGGTGGTTGGTGATTTTTCCTCCCCTGACTATAATCGATAAGCACTCACCACAACTGAACGTGAGCAGCCAACAAGCAGTGCTGTTTCGAAAATGCTTCAATTTAGTCGTTTTGGCATAACAATTTGGTCTTCATTAAAGTCACTCAAATTGTTTTTCTTGCCCATAACTGCGGCATTCAACATATCAAAATGAAGTACTCGAGGCCGGCTTTGTTTCAAGAGAGAAGCTGAAGTTCTTACCACATATCACTGATCATGATATTTTGGCACATTAGTTTAATCACACTCGTTGATTCTTCAAAATCAATTGTAACACCGAGAGGTGACACTAAACCTGTTCCTCAAAAAAGAGCCGAAAGCGAAATAGTTAACGAGATGTGCTAAGTGCCAGGCAGCTGGGATAAGCAAAGGGGACTATCGTATTCTGAACGATGTTTGTTACGCTGAAAACTCAAAGTGGTTTCTGAATATCTCTCTCTCTCTCTCTCTCTCTCTCTCTCTCTCTCTCTCTCTCTCTCTCTTTCTCTCTCTGTGTAATTGTACTTGTTGTTATCAAAATTAATTTGTAGACTAGCTAAGCATCGCTTGGAGTATATTTCATGTACTTGCCAGAAGAATTTCACTTGGCCACTAACAAGCACCAATTCAACTGCACGTCTGCTTGATCGTTATTTACTGGTCTAGTTTGCGTCTCGCTAACAGATCATCGCGTATACGTAGTGGAGTGTCATTAACTCAGTGGGAGTGACATAAATTCAACAGACAGGGCGTTGGTTCATAATTTCCCTAGGAATGCTACTTTCATTTAGGTTGAGTAGTTCTGTTGCACCCCGGGTACTCACCTGACTTACAACATTACTATTTTTTCGCTCGTTCACTCGACAAGACAGCTACGATTTGTCTGTGTCAGAGTTTCTTGAACACGTGAAAAACTCATCATAGGGTGAAGGAAATAATCGGGGTGAATGAATGGTGAATAAAACATGAAGGGTGAAAGGATATCTTTAGTCCTTTACTTTGAAAAAATAAACTTTTGTGACTGTGAAAACATTATTTTTCAAAAATTTAATTCTAAGTTCCAAGACTGTCCCTTGCTAAATTTATGTGAACTAAAAAATTTCAAATAATTTTTTGTCACTTCTAATTTTCTTCATATATTTTAAGATATTCAAAAATATCAATGAAATAGACAGTTAACAACCCTGGTTGCTACAAGGCCAAACTCGACTCCTACTTCTATTCCGACGGAAGACAAAGGCAACTTACCACTGATTGCGTTCACAGTATTTTAATATCGGAATTGCAATCATTGCAAAGTTACCTTCCCCAGATTAGGCGAGGATTGTTATTGTTCTTGCTGGTCTTGATCTTCTTCTCTTTGTTCTTGATACTGTTTATCATTTAGAAAGTATTCAAGATGCTTCAAAAAAGGAAATCTGGAGGGGAAAGCTGAACCTTACAAACAGAAACAGATCCTTGTTAGATTGATGTCGTTAAACTTGCTTATCTGAGACTAAACAAGACAAGCGTAAACACTGCAAAAAGGTATCTCCATTCACGACTAAAAGTTGCTAGATTTTTTCCTAATATTCTTTTCCATTTCCAGCTAACTCCAGAAGAACCATACGAAATCTCCTGAAATGTCAAGTACCCTATTAGATAAATAATGTTCAAATATTATTTTGATAAATATATTATCTAAAGATTTTTCTGATTAAACATTTTATTTATTTTAATTGTGTTACTTTCTGTTCAATGCATTGTACAATTGTGATATTTCGAGCCTTTCTATGAATTTTGGGGCATACCTAACATTTCGGGAGTCTTCGTGTGATTTTTTTTTTTCGAGAGCGCTTAACATTCTTAATTATGAAATGAGCTGGAAATGAATATCTAGCCACTTTTAGCCATTAAGGGAGACAACTTGATGAAACATTTACACCATTTTTTTTTAGTGTCGAATTTTTATGTTTAATCATTTTTGTCCAAGTTTGAAGCACTGTTGATAAAACTTATTGAAATCCTTTTTGTTCCTTTAGCTGGCAGGTAAATAACTCAAACCAGTAGATAGTACGGAATTGGAAAATTACGGCGTACTATTTTTTAAATATTCTTTGGAAAATAACATCTTACTTGAAATAAACGGTATATTTTGCTTTTAGTACTGTTAGTAAAAACGCCATTACTCTCAGAACAACCTTATAGGATTATGATTGAAGGCAAAATCTAATCAAGCCAACCTGGTTCAAGAGTAAAAAAAATATATATAGTTTCCAGCAAACTGAAGACTCGTAGTTGGGTTCGACTAGGTCAGAGCGACAGTCAACGGATTGTTTCTTTCACTCACCACCTTTTATTAGTAGGGAATGAGAGCAAGAAAAATATCGACTTTTTAAAGTCCTTCGTGATTGAGTGATTTACTCACAAGTAGAAAAAGTAGTCATAACGAGTTGCGTCGAGTGACTTTTACGAAACATAAATACAAGACACCACAAGACGTGTATAGAAGTCTTCATGAAAGGACGCTGTTTGAGGAGGGAAATATTTATGGCGTCCATATTGTGATTTTTTTAAATTTTTTTTTATTTGTCACTTGACCTGCTTTTATTCTTCTCCATGGAATAAAACTCAATAGAAATCAGTGGATAGAGTAATTTGACGAGCCTTGCCATGAAAAAGTTATCAGCTTATTTACACTGATGGGCCAAAATACTATGACCACCTGCTATGTGGAATATAAAGGAGTTATTGTTTATAACTTTGAGAAAAGTTATTAACATACCAACATTCATTCGGATAATACGAACTCTCCTTCAAAAAATCGAAGACATTGAAGGTAAACAAGAAAATGCTGCTTAACTCAATATTTTGGTATTTTGTAAGTATAATGCAATTGCAAAATTACTTCATCATAATATTAGATACATATACACATTTTCTGTCAATAATGTTTTCATTAATTTCTGCTCCTGGGTAATCATTTTCCTCTTGATTCACAATTCACAGAGGGAGAGTTGACACTTCCTAAAATAGATTTTAGGTGTAAAATTCCAAAATTTGGTCTTTAATCAAATTATTCCCCAACAATCAAAATTATTTACATTTTATTGCGTGGAGATTGACTAAAGCTAAGCATGTGAGTGGTGGAGTCGTCAAGTCAGTGGGCAGTGATAAGAAATTTCTACCAAATTCAAATGCAATGGGTACTAAATACAACCGTAAGTGCTTTGTCATTCTCACTCTTCTACATCCTGAATTTGCAATGTTCATCATCATCATCATCATCACCAACAACTTTTTAGCCTCCGTCGTTGGACATAAACCTTCTCCAAGATTTGCCAGATTTCTCTATCATGGGCGTCGCTTGATTAGTTCGTTATGTCATCTTATTTTCTGTCGTCAACAGTTTCGCATATGATATCTTGGAATCCATGTTGTAAATTATGTTTTCTAGCAGTTTGAGATTCTTGCAACATAGCTAACCCATTGCCATCGGAGTTTTCTAATGGATTCTATGATATCTCTTACTCCTGTTTTTCTCTAATATACTGCACTGTCTTGAGATCTCTCCACGTGAGCATTATTCTCTCATTTGCACATTGCAGGGTTCTCAGTTTGAGGGTTAATTTTTTGGTTATGTTCCATCTTTCAGCTCAATAGGTAACGATCAGGGGGGGCTGCTTTGGATGTGGATCCTTGTTTTCAAAACTAATGGTATTTTCTCATTCTTGAAGGTTGAGATCATGTGCAAAAAATTGTAGATGACAGAAAATAAGATAGCATGACGATTTACAAGGGTCAAGAAGATATTGGCACTGCGATACCCACGATATAGATATTCTGGGGAATACACTTCTCTATCATGGGCGTCGCGGAGCCAGTTCTTCCTGAACTTGTCTAGCTCGTCTCTCCATCTAATATTCTGCCGGCCTCGGTTGCGCATGTGATCTCGGGGGATCCATGCCATGTTGCAAGAATGGCAGACAACCGATAGGCATCACGACTCACGACATGGATCCCCCGAGATCACCTGCACAACCGAGGCCGGCAGAATATTAGATGGAGAGACGAGCTAGACAAGTTCAGGAAGAACTGGCTCCGCGACGCCCATGATAGAGAAGTGTGGCAGATCCTGGGGAAGGTCTATGTCCAACAACGGACGTTAAAAGACTGATGATGATGATGTCCAACGACGGTCGTTAAAAGGATGATGAGGAGGATCTGTAACAGATGCGAACGATCACCGAGTCTATGCCATTAGCAAACATTTATTCTAATGCTCGGTAAAAAGATATCGTAAGAATTCTACCGACTTCATGTCTAATGTCAACTCTTGTTGCTCTTCTGCATCAGTCAGTTTTTAAGACAATCATGTATGTGTGCACGTGTGTATGTGCTCGTGTACACGTGGGCGAGTGTGTTTGTGTGGGGTGTACTTTAGTTTGCATGTGTGTATGTATAAATTGATGTGTTTTGTGCCCGTGTGTGCTTGTCTTTGTGCGTGTGTTGTGTTTGTATTGATGTGTGTGCTTGTGCGTGCGCATGGGTGTATGCTTATTTATGTGTGCGTATGGATGTGCAATTGTTAATGAGAACATAAGGGTACATTAATAAACAAGAGGAAGGGATATATTTCCGTGTGAACAGACGTAAATGTTTATCCAAATACGTGCAGGAGAATGTAATTCGAGAACGAGAGAATCTTATGTGAGAGTACCTACCGTACATTGTGATATATGCCATATATGCTGGTGTATAAGTCGACTTTTGAGCCTCGAAGATTTTCCTTAATAGATCATATTAGTCTGTTTAGACCAGTGGTTACCAACCTTTTTAAGATCATTCCCAACGATTGTCAATTATATTACTAGTTTTCCCGCCCTCCATATAAGTTGCAACAAAGAATAATTTCAAATATTTATTTCAGATGTTTTTATCGATACGTCGTTTTTTGCTAAAAGTCCGTACCAGCTGCCTCTAATTATATCAAAATAGGAGTACCTCGAAATCAATCCTGGGAAGCGAACGCTTCAGTCGTTTACGAAAATTAAATTTTATTTTATTGAAGTTGATGAAACCAATTGAACACAACGACAAAAACTAAACTCAAAATGATTTTCATAAACAATTCTGGTAGAGAAATTCAGACCTTTGATTTTGCAGTTATACTTCACCTTGCATCACACATCCCCACTATCCTTAAACTCAAAACATTCACCACTACTTTCACTTTTACCTATCAATTAACCTTATTCTCCTTGCCCTTTGATTTATCGAATTCTCCCTGGTTTAGACACTGTGAAATTGACACACTGATGAACACAATGCTGTCTCATGCTGGAGAGTCGACTAATCCAGTGAATAATGGACTGAACTTGAATGAACGGTTTGGGAATCGGCTTATACGTTGGCATATACGGTGAGTATTCGTCGCTTTCGACACATTTTCGCTTTGCAAAGACGAAAAATAAAAACAGCGTTTAGCGTTTGCTTTGCAACGAGTCGTTATAAAAGCAGAGCAGACTCTCTCTCTCTCTCTCTCTCTCTCTCTCTCTCTCTCTCTCTCTCTCTCTCTCTCTCCCTCTCTCCTTCACTCTCGTACACCCAAGTCTCCTGTACTTCCCACCATTCCAACCTCCGACAACTAAGCCTAACATACCTTCATCACCATTTTTGATCTGGAAATGCTCAAATATATTTCACATATAAATTGATGGTGATTATTTCTTCGCATCACGTCATTTAGGCTTATGTAAAGTATCTATAGTAACGCCCTGCCTTCGTATATTGGGAAAACCTACATATGTTGGCGTTTCAAGTATGAAAAGTCTATTTTGATCTATTGTGAGAACCTCCCGTAGCGTGCTTGTTAGCGATCTCGTCTCACAGACTACTCGCTAGAAGTGCAAGTGTATCTCATGGGTGCATTAGCACTTATCGATGGGTACATAGGGATATGAGAGCATAACCATGGTGTGCACTGCTGTACTGCGTAACAACCTCGCTACCAAAGATGCCAACTCAAAAAAATATATTTCTGCACTAGTTTAAATGCCAAAAAGCGCTACAAGCGCTTAAAGATAGCCAGGAAACGCTTAAAATAGCTAAAACACACCCAAAAGACGCTAAGAATGGTTTTAAAAAAACGCCCCAAAATGGCCAAAATTTTCAAGCATGCTCTCGCTGATTTAGACTCTCCCTGGCGCTCCCAAAAGAAGAAACGCGCTGAATTTAGCGCAAAAATACTGCTCCCTATAAAACAGCAGATAATTGCCACCAGCTAAGCTAGTTTCCCCCTCTCCTTCACAATGATTGATGACAATAAATTTCTGTGTCTTTGGAATCTTTCCAACACAAATCCTCACTATCATGGGCGTTGTGAGCCAGCACTTTCAGAATTTGTCTAGCACGTCATACCATCTTTTTGTCTGTCGATTGCATTTTCGCATATGATCTCTGAGGATCCATGCTGTGAGTCGAGATATCCAGCGGTTGTCTGGCATTCTTGCAAAATGTCAAGCCCATTGCCATTTGAGTTTTCTAACTGTTTCTATGATATCTCGGACTACCGTCTTTTCTCTGATATACTGTGCTGTTTTATGTGGAGTAAATTCAGGGAAGTCTTAAGCCTGTGTGGCCTGTTCATTTTTCTGTGTTCTTCGTTTAGTGGAATAAAAGTTTTTGTAAAATTCCTAGGCATGTTCTGCAACTCGGTCCCTATGCGTTCTTGGGTCTCCATTTGCTTCAAGCACACCAGTTATTTGCTTTCTTCCAGTACCAAGGGATTTTCCAGTGATTTTGAAGCCCTTACCTTTTCCGAGAACACTTCCAGTGACTGCTGTGGTGTATCTTCTTTTATTTTTTCTTTGTTTCTTTTGAATGGTTTTGCTCAGCCTATTGCTTCAATCTTTTCTATTGTTGTTGCTGATGGCTTGAGGTTTCTGCATTTTCCATGAGATCTTTGGTTCCTTCTGGGAGGTTACTTATGTTTGTTTGCTCTTTGGCTTAAACATATTGGCGACTTCAATTAAAGGCGTTATCATATTGTTGCTAAGCTTGTTGATGTTCTCTTCTTGTGAGGGGTTCATATCTGTTCCAGTTTGAATGATCGGGTGTGCTCTTTTTGTATAGTAACTGGATGCAGTTTGGTGCAGAATATTTTCTTGCATTCTATCTTAGTGTTGATTTGAATTAGTGACCTGCATATCTTCGACAGAATCACTCTCGTCCGCTTTGGTTTCGTGATTGGGGCTCCTCCAAGTCCACTTTCCATTGGCTTTCTTCTTGAATAAAGTGTTCATGATTTTGAACCCGTTTGCTGTTGCAAAATTACCAAAATCTTCACCCCTCTCGTTCCGTATTTTGCATCTGTACATGCCGAGGCATTTTCATTACTTCATCCTACTTGGGTGTTGAAATTTCTTATAATGATGTTGAAATATCTATTGTCTCTTAGTGTATGGTATTCAAGTTGTCGTAGAAGTAGTCAATCTCCTCCTCGGTTGACTGTGAAGTGGGAGCGTAAAAATCACAGCTATCTTCGATTGAGCTGTTGCTAGATTAGTCATCAATTAAATGTTGAATCTTGTATGATACGCGCACTTCGGTAGTATTAGCTATAACCATACAATGATTTGGAGGAAAATGGGGATAATTATTGTTATCTACTTATTAAAGTAAATGAATGCAACATATAAGCGCATAGACACAAATGTTGTATGACTATTTGATAGATATTGGTACTGATAACATACATATACATGAACAATCCGTTATGGAAACACACTATATGTATGAAAAAAAAAATATATATATATATATATATATATATATATATATATATATATATATATATATATATATATAAGTGCAGAGACTGAATTTGGTAGCTCACATCATTATAGTTTATACTTTTTCTCTACTTGACAATGTATACACACAAAAACGATACACCATTTGCATATTTATTTGAAACTAACACTACGCAAATATGTATTGATTATAACATAATATACATACTCACAGATGTCTGTCGCGTAAACACAGATACGCATATAGATAGATACATACATAGATTAATTTAGACGGATACGAACAAACCTAGGCATACAAATTGACAATAACATACGTATGATCTACACATCACATTTACATGTCTTTGTTGATATATATATATATATATATATACTTACACATGCACATACATGTCCAAGTCCTTCTAGTTCACACTCATAGATGAATTCCCAACCACACCTACCCACAATCAGACTAATTACATTTTCTTTTTTGTGTTAATGCAAGTTTCTATGTACTCATGCTTTCATCATAGCCAAACATTTCCACATACTTACATATTAACACTTTTACAAGTCAAAGAAGCACACCAACGTTTCAAAAAATAAAACAAAATTCAAAATTTCTGGCAATAAACAGTTGTCTCCTTGTTTTCACGCATCATTTGCCTTTGAAGAAGTCCAGAAAATAAACAAAATGACAGGAATAAAATTTCAATAATTTAAAACAAAACTTCCAATATCGTCCTTTATTTCTCTTATAAAAGTAAATTAAATACAGTTAAGTTTCTATTCAAACTTGATATTCCTATAACCTGTTTAGGGTTTGTTTTTTTTAAGTTAGAGTTTTTATCTGATTTTAGGGTTACCATAAAACCTCATTGTCAGTCCTGTGTATGCAATGTATTTTCTGAGAAGAAATTGTGTGATTCTTAGTTCGGATGCGAAACTCATCAAAACTGATTGCTGAAGCTGCTACTCGAGCTGTAATATCCATCGAAATGGATTTGTGAGTCAATATTTTCAGTGTTGTTCATACTAGGATACATATTTTACTTGCGCCAACAAATTGGGGAGAGGTATATGTATTCACTTGCGTTTGTCCGTTTTTTCACACAATAGCACAGAAAATCCACGATGAATTTCAGCCAAAATTGTCGAAGGGTGGGCAAGAGGTTACGGAAAAAGTGATTGAATTTTAGAGTGTATCCAGGAATCTGTTTTTGATTGAGGGGTATTTTTATTATTCTGTGGGAAAAAAGGAGATTAAAAAGAAGAGTCAACAAAAAAATGCTGAATTTATGTTTTGAGGGAATCAACTAAATATTTGAACATTCAAAATGCTCCCTGTTCTTTATATGTTTTCTATACTGTTTTCTCTCGTTGTCAAATGTCAAGTGGAATTTGACGTCTCTCGATACATGTAACAGAAGTAAATACGATCTAGTTTCAAAACTTTCGTGTTTCGATATTTCCTATTAAATTCACAACCTTGTCGGATAAATATCATCTATTTCCTCACATGTATTAGTATATATATAAATATATAATTAGATCAACATCAAACTTTTCACCATTTCGTAGGCAGCTTTCCAATATATATATATGCAACTCAACGCAGTCCAAGTCAAAATCTTGTACGGCACTGAGTGGACTATATATATATATATATATATATATATATATATATATATATATATATATATATATATATATATATGTGTGTGTGTGTGTGTGTGTGTGTAAGAGAGAGAGTGTGTGAGTGAGTGTGTAACTATTCAACGAGTGCACATATACAACACTCTGATCCAAGGCAAAAGCCCTGGGGAACGACACTTTTATCCTGGGCTGAAGTGTGTGTGTGTGTGTGTGTGTGTGTGTGTGTGTGTGTGTGTGTGTGTGTGTGTGTGTGTGTGTGTGTGTGTTAACATCTCTGTCAAGTTTGGCATCGGCTTACAACAAGTAGTGGAAAAATACTAGGGCGGGGGGGATTACGAAATGTCACAATAGGGTGGCAGTTCTTTTTTGTCAAGTTCTGATTTCAGTAGTCATCTTGCAACTCAAAGTTAACGGTGAGCTATGAATGTAACTTCATATCAGACTTTTCAATAAAAGTAAGGGATAACTAAAGCATTAACACGAAAAAATCGTTACGTGTAATTGCAACTGAGGCTTGTTTTGAAGTAGTCATGTTCTTGATAAAGTAACAGGCAAGTGACACGATTCATTGTTGGAGACAAATGCAATGAGTCACAAGCAACTTAGTAATGTCCAAGAAGTTCACTTGCAACATGCTTTTTTTCGTGTGTGGGGGGGAGGGTCATTTATTTATGATTATAACACCAATACGCCATTTTAACTTTTTTACTACTTTTTTATCGCTTGTAAGTCATTTTACACTTTTATTGCTCTTTTAGCATCAATTTAAAACATGTAATGTTTTAGCCATTTTAGCATGTTTTTAGTGGTCTTGCATTTTGTGGCCTTAATAACTCTCCTTTTCGTCGGCCTTTGGTAAGAAGTGGTCAAAAGGCCGTGCTTAGGGTGACCTTGAGTAGAAAACAAATTAGAATCATATCTTCCACAGTTAATGAGTTTTAAGCTCACCCGCAGACGTATCTGCGATCGGATGGTAATCGGTTAGGCGTAAGTCGACCTATGACGGTTGTTGTTATTGTTGTTGTTCCTCTGGTATATTTATCCTTTCAATAAATGTTCTAATGTGTCTGTGCTTGTTGTGAAACTCAAACCCCAATAACCTGAGGCTAAACATGACAAATACTTGCACAGCACAACGGAATTGCTTTATTTTCTGTTTGTTGACCGCCTCCTTCGTCGTGGTGTTCTCTTACAAGCGATAAGGACACGAAGACCACGACGCGGCGAGAGAAATATGAGAAGTTACTTGGAATGATGATGTAGCTATGAATTAAACAAGAACAGACTCTATTCGAAACCTGCGACGTTTTACATACAATTTTTTAAAGTATTTGTGAATTTTTGTCAACATTTGTTTCTGTGATAAAATTATTTCTTTTCGTCTGAGTTTTCAAGTTGATCCCCATTAGAACGTCCAAACAAATTAAGCATTGCATCAAGAATAAAACGACAAATATCACATGAAATGCAGTATGATTCATTAGGAAATCAAAAATTTACAAGTACGTGTATATGAAGTGTATACATTAATTATGAACACTATATAGCCTGCTTTCTTTCTTCGTTTCTTTCTTTCTTGTACTTTCCAGTATTTATGTCGTGATTTGATTTTTCTTAAAAGAATATTATGACGTGGAGTAACGTGAAAAAAGAAACTTGAAGAAGGAAGTTTGAAAAAAAACAGCGTTCCTGAGAAGAAAGAAAGCTGTCTATCTCTCATTAACCTCTCTCTCTCTCTCTCTCTCTCTCTCTCTCTCTCTCTCTCTCTCTCTCTCTCTCTCTCTCTCTCTCTCTCTGGACCATTCAATTCCTTACAAACACTGTTGTCCTATCTGAATCTGGTCTTGACAATAAATTTTTGCCATTTTAAGAACTGCCGTCTTATGTCACAGTTAAAAAATATTTGTCTCTCTGCTGTTCATCTAGCCACAATTGAAGAAATATCTATATGTTTACGAGTGTGGGTGTGGATGTGCACTGCGATTACTCAACAATTGGCCCTTGTACGAAGATAACATTCGCCAGAAATATTATCACGCAAGGCATTGTAGTGTCAAGTTAAAAGTTTTTTTGGAGTCAGTGGTCCTCGGGAAATCTAAGAAAGTTTGTTTGTTTTTTTTCAAAAGTACAGATCATAGATCTTTTATCTAAAACTTTGGATCTATAAGTGGGTGTATGATATGAAATATCTAAATTGGCAGTAGATTCAAATTTAGATTTTAAAAAATCTATCTGAATTGGGAACACTGAAGAGAAGTAACCGAAATACTTCGGTGCTGTTGTTTTGTACCATATACGGAAAATCATTTTACATGACAATTGTTGCAGGCTTTTCCCCAAACCACAAAGTTCACCCCTCCCAAATACGCACGGTTAGGACAGGCACTGCCCAAGTTATATGAATTAATTTTAACTACTATTTGCTTTCATTCTAATCTCAAGATGCATGAGCATCTCTAGTACAGAGTACCGTTATTGACTGACTGAAAAACCGAAACAAAGTTAGCCAATTTAGCTCTTCTGTGGCTAGATCAAGCTCTTCTTTGATGCATTTAGCTCTTTTAAGTCACTAACTGACCAGAACATTTTATATTAGAAAATGTGCTTTCAATGGAAGGGCCTGTTAAATGATGTTGCTTTCATAAGAAATGACTTCTTAAATGAGGAGCTTTCAAAGGAATGGGTTTTTAAAGGCACTAAAGATCGAACGTCCAGCTGCTATGACCTCTCAGCAACAAAATCTTAATGTCTAACAGTAATAAAATTTTGCCTTTTAAATCCACCTTTATCCCCAAGTATCGGCATCATGTTTGTTGTTTATGTTTTTGTACCAGTAGTAACATTAAAGCAGTACGAAAGTCCGAATCACATTGGGAGCTTACTCATTATTTTGCAATTAGCACTGTTTTCTCGCTGCCTTGGAGTGACTGCCTGTGTTGAGTTACAACCCAATACAACGCTATACAGTGGAAGATTACATTAGACCAAAGCCTTTTGATTTGGTCTTTTGACTACGATTATGCCAATTACTTTCAAAATCTTAGTGTTATTACTAAGAGGAAATATTGGGGGAAAAAAACTCATACAAACTTTCTCTAAATAATGTATAGATTCAGAGATTTACAGAAAATTAACTGCAGGATTAGTTGTCTACTTGTAAACATAAGAATGACTCAAATTTGGTATTAGAAGATTTTCTAAAATTTCAGTTATAAAAAATATCGTTTTTATATAATAGCCGTGCTTTTAAAATATTTTTAAAATTCAGTAAGAATTTTTTTAATTGGTTTTATTCCCAATGTCTCAACAATATAAGATGTAAGAATGTAAAAAATAATGATATCCTGGGTACTTTTTGAGAAAATTTAATAATTCAGCAATTTCCAATATTTTTATAAAACATCGTTGACAGAATTAGGCTTAGCATTTATTATAATAGTTTAGACAATTTTTGTTTAAATAATCTGTATTGACACAATCTAGGTTTAGACAATCTGGGTTTTATAACTCTTGTGCTACGCAACATACAGTTGCTGCAACACTGAAAAATGTTAGATAGATAAACTTTGAAAAAATTACTCTAATTTGTTAGACCCAAATTTATTAGTTTATCAGTCAAGTGACAAACTGATAAGTTCATCATCAGTCTTTAATCGCCCGTCGTTTGACATAGATTTTCCCCAGGATTCACTACATCTCCCTATCGTGGGCGTCATGGAACCAATATTTTCTGAACCTTCCAGTTTGTCTCGCCACCTCATATCCTACCGGCCTCGGTTCTGCATTTGATCTCTGGGATCCATGTTGTGAATTGTGATGTCTATCGGTTGTCTAACATTCTTGCAACATGGCCAGCCCATTGCCATTTGAGTTTTCTAATGGTTTCTATGATGTCTCTGACTCTTATTTCTCCCCCAATAAACTATGCTGTCTTGTGGTCTTTCCATATGATGTTGAGCATGATTCTCTCATGTGTACGTTGCGTGGTTCTCAGTTTGCAGGTCAGTCTCTTGGTAAGGTTCCATAAATTTAGCTCCATGGGTGACTATCGAGAGGATACATTAGTTGTATACTCTTCTTTTTCGGACTAATACATCCAGGTGTGACAAGTTAGGGTAATTTTTTAGCTGGTTTATGGAACATTTTTTTCTGTGAGTTCTAAAATCAACCTTGCTATAAATTATCTTAACTAATGATGGGTTACTACTGATAATGAATGAGATAAGACTGCTTGTGAGAAAGACAAACAATTTGGGTGTCTAGGCTACGGACTTATTGAATCAACCTCGAAACGCTTATCATCAATATTGATGAACATCCGAAAAAGTTCCTATTTTGTTTGCAACTTCAAATAAGATTCCCAAATAATTAATTTCTTTGGTTAAATATTTATTCCAAATGTACTTTCACTACAAAGTAAAAACCCGAATACACATCCGTTGCAGACTCAAAAAAAATAGGTTTCCGGCAGAATGCGTAAGATAATCAAGGTCAACGTGGTTAAATTTTGGCTCTGTAGTTATTTAACCTAAGCCCCAACCCATAATGTGACCCTCAGTCAGTTTAAGATGTAGGGCTAGGGGCTACACGTCCACTTGGAAAGTGTAATGGTTAATACGTTTGCAGAAGGTCCAAGGTTCTATTCCCGGTTAGTGCGGAGAGTGTTGAAAACTGTTCATTAGGACAAATTTCCCTGTACACTCAGCAGCTAATTGAGTTCACTCTAAGCTATGTGATTGGTGGACTTGCATATGGCCAAGAAAAACTTATAGGAATAAAGTTCCGGTCTTGGCCAGATTAGAGACTTGCAAAGATAACTGAGCTGACACATGCAGCAGAAAACGAGATTTTGTCATCGGCCCCCATACTTCATTTGGAGTTGTCTCTTGAGAAACGGGACGCTTCAACTTTTTTACCAACTTTTATGGCTAAGAACAGAGATTTATTACTGTATTTACTCGTATATAATGCAAGGAATTTGATAGAGAAAATCAGGGGCAAAATAGAGTGGGGTTAACATTACACTCGAGTGTTAGAAAAGATAACATACCAATGCTGCTAATTTTTAGCTACAAAAAGTGGGGGTGCATTATATTTGAGATTGCACAGTACTCATGTAGATACAGTAGTTTCGGCGACCAGTGTCTTGGAGGCTATAGTAATGTCCTTCCATCCATCCTGTCATAGTGCAATATCGGAATCCCCTCAACTGGTCATTGAATATTTAAGGGTGCCACAGGAGGAATCTGGGGGAAAACGTTACCCCTCAAGTGGTCGAGTCTAAAGCATAAAAATACCTGCATAGATAAATATGAAAAACATCTAAATTGACAACTTAGAGCAAAGGATGTAACTTATATTTCGATACGTCAATCAGTTAAAACTGTTATGATAAGAGAAGAATCAGAATCTTTTTTTGTGGATCATCAGAAGAGGGGGGATATTGTCGGCTTACTTCTTCTAGTAGGAAGTATATCTCTTTATCACATTCGAAAATAAGTTCTTGGATCTTTCCTAAAATTCAGCTAATTCTCCCCTAGACCATTCCTCCACTAAATTTCATCAAAGTTCATAAAGAATTTTGGGAGATATTGTGTGGATAAATACTTGTAAATACATAAATAAATGAAAGGTTTTTTAGTGCAAAACTTTAAAATTGTCGTAATGTGCAGATGCAGAGTAAAACATAAGAGAGGAGAAAAAATATAATGTTTTCGAAATAAGTCCTTGAAAGCTTCTTCCAGTTGATACTCTCATCAGAGGATATGATAAACATTTTCTGACGAGCAAGCCATCTGATGAGTGTCAAAAAAAACTTTTTAAGGGTTCATTTCAAAAACAAATCTAAAACTTTTTTTCTCTTTCGCTTTTATCTTTTGCTATACATCTGCTAATTACGACAGTTATAATGAAAAATATAAGGAGAAAAATAAAAAACATATCTCAAACGAAAACTAATTCCTGGAAACGCTCCAGAATCCGATACCTTCTTTCTCAGCCCATGACCCACCATTCCATGAAATATCATTGAAATTCACGGAGAGTTTTTGGAGATATCGAGTGGAGAGGCATGTAGATGGACAGACGGGCAGGGAGACAAAATGACGGAGGAACGGAAGGGAAGACACGAATTCATCTACCAACCTGTCTAGCAGAGGGAAATTAGGCCACAGCCTTTTGTAGTATTTCATATTACATTGAAATTGTTGCAAATGAAAGGTCGTCAATCATTATTATTAATGTTAATGCCACTATTTAACTTATTTTATCATATTTTTTGTTTGTTTTTTTTATCCCATGGAACCTAAGCAAAGTATCAACCTTCAAACTATGTAACGTACCCATGAGAAAATCATGTTTAATATCAAATGGAGATATTACAAGAGGGCACACTATTATTAGAAAACTTTAGAAAAATTAAATGGCAATAGGATGGTCATGTTGCCAGTTCGTCAGACAACGGCTGGACGTCATGTCTCACAAGGTGGATCCCCAGAGATCATATGCAAAACTGTGGCTGACAAAAAATAAGAAACTCGACGAGTTCAGAATGTGTTGGCTTAACTATGCGTATGAAAGAGAGGCCGGGCGAGTATTAGGAAAGTATACGTCCAATAACGGACGTGATGATGATGATGATGATGATGATGATGATGATGATGATGATGATGATGATGATGATGATGATGATGATGATATCGACTTCCCTTAATTCTGACCTGTGCTGCTAATTTATTTACTCACTACCAACGGGTAGCCGACCTAAATATAATCTCGGTAAAAAGCAACAAAACTGAGATGAAGGTCAATAGCAGCATGAAAGGAACGCAATTCTAATGATTAGTCCATGAGGGACAACAGAAAGGGAAACTGCACACAATCGGGGACCACTGAAAGGGAAACTGCACACAATCGGGGACCACTGAAAGGGAAACTGCACTCAATCGGGGACCACTAAAAGGGAAACTGCACTCAATCGGGGACCAATAAAAGGGAAACTGCACACAATCAGGGACCACTGAAAGGGAAACTGCACACAATCGGGGACCACTGAAAGGGAAACTGCACACAATCGGGGACCACTGAAAGGGAAACTGCACACAGTGGGGGACCACTGAAAGGGAAACTGCACACAATCGGGGACCACTGAAAGGGAAACTGCACACAATCGGGGATCACTGAAAGGGAAACTGCACAAAATCGGGGACCACTAAAAGGGAAACTGCACACAATCGGGGACCACTAAAAGGGGGACTGCACCCAAACGGGGACCCCTGAAAGTGAAACTGCACACAGTGGGAGACCAATAAAAGGGAAACTGCACACAATCGGGGACCACTAAAAGGGAAACTGCACTCAATCGGGGACCAATAAAAGGGAAACTGCACTCAATCGGGGACCAATAAAAGGGAAACTGCACTCAATCGGGGACCACTAAAAGGGAAACTGCACACAATCGGGGACCACTGAAAGGGAAACTGCACACAATCGGGGACCACTGAAAAGAGAACTGCACACAATCGGGGACCACTGAAAAGAGAACTGCACACAATCGGGGACCACTGAAAGGGGGACTGCACACAATCGGGGACCACTGAAAGGGAAACTGCACACAATCGGGGACCACTAAAAGGGGGACTGCACCCAAACGGGGACCCCTGAAAGTGAAACTGCACACAGTGGGGGACCACTGAAAGGGAAACTGCACACAATCGGGGACCAATAAAAGGGAAACTGCACACAATCGGGGACCACTGAAAAGAGAACTGCACACAATCGGGGACCACTGAAAAGAGAACTGCACACAATCGGGGACCACTGAAAAGAGAACTGCACACAATCGGGGACCACTGAAAAGAGAACTGCACACAATCGGGGACCACTGAAAAGAGAACTGCACACAATCGGGGACCAATAAAAGGGAAACTGCACCCAAACGGGGACCCCTGAAAGGGAAACTGCACTCAATCGGGGACCAATAAAAGGGAAACTGCACCCAAACGGGGACCCCTGAAAGGGAAACTGCACACAGTGGGGGACCACTGAAAGGGAAACTGCACACAATCGGGGACCACTGAAAGGGAAACTGCACACAATCGGGGACCACTGAAAGGGAAACTGCACACAATCGGGGACCACTGAAAGGGGAACTGCAGGCAATCGGGGTCTGCTGAAAGGGAAATGCGAACACTGGCCAACATCTGTAAGGGAAACGCAGATAAGGGTAATCTCTGAAAGGGGAACCGCAGATAAGGGAGGACTTTTAACTGACTAAAATTAAAAAGAAATTAATTAAAACAACAAAGTCCTCTTATCTGCATTTTCCTTTTTCAGCGTTTCTTAATTTTGACAATTTTCCACATTACTTTAACTTTTACATATGTTTTACCACTTATGATTCGATTTTTTTCATTAGTACTGCTTGATAAACCAATGAACACGATATGAAATATGCTAAAACTGTCTTACTTAACGAAAAGCTGTTAAAATTGTCTTACATAACAAAATGATTTTTACAACACATATATCACAAGCATTGATTTTTAGAAAAATTAGATGATTGTTCTTGATGACGTCAGTTAAGAGAGGAGTAATGGTCATCAAGCTCGTCTTACAGATCGTTATTATTGTAACGAGTCCATGTCCTAGAGCCAGACTAAGAAAAGTTCAGCTTAGTCAATAACTCCGGCCATATGCCTTGCATGAAGTGTCACGTAGCGTATTTCAGCACCAAAAATTGAATCGACGAACAGGGTTCGATTTCTGGCAATGGCTTTCCATGTTCACTTTGTACTAATGTACTTCGGAAAGCGAAGTCAATTCTCCCTGCACACAACACTTGGTGGTATCGATGACAGAATCTATCCTTAAGACACATGAGAGGCACCTGTAGCACATGGCTCCTTGGGTGACTGCCCATATTGCCGGTACCTAGGGTCGTCTCTGCCAGGGGCAGTCAGAACCTCCACTTTCTTCCCTGGTTATGCTGTCACTTTCTACCCTAACATGAGACAGACAAAATATGTCCATCACGACTGGTTACATTCTAAAAAAATATAACTGCAACGTGGCGGAAGGTAATTGAGAAATGATCTGTTTCAATATCCAATCACTTCTTCAGTAGGCTTCCACAAAATGTCTTTTGGGTGATATTATGTGTTTGGGACACATAACTACGACGTAGGGGAGTAATTATACATGGATGATATATCTTATGGACAGTTATGGGCGTATACAGGAATGTATAGAAAAAATGAGAAAATATCTCTAAATCAATGAAAGAATTCCTATATCACCACCAATTATGAGCACCTCTTATCCCGTTGCACACCCTTCCATAAATTCTCATTGAAATCCATTCAGTGCTTTTAGGGATATCTAGGTGATGATAAAACATTCTCAAAGAGGAAACGAACCAAAAACAAACTGACAGAAACAACCACTAACTGAAAATGTAAACACTTACATCATACCCCCTGGGTTGTAATTTATAACCACCAGCAGACATACAACCCTACCACCTAGAATAGTAGACACCCCCACAAAAAATGTTCCAGAAAAGAACCTAAAATAAACCGAATCATTCGCCTGAAGAAGCCCAAACAGGGCAGAAACATAACCGTGTTTGTGTAGTGAATCTTTAATCCATTATATATATATATATATATATATATATATATATATATATGTATATATATATATATATATATATATTGTTCATTATATATATGTATATATGTATATGGATTTATACAAGCCCTGTTTCAAAGATTTAAATGATGTGAAGTACAAAATAACATCCATATACAATACATTATGATAATACCCTATATTAAAAAAACAATTACGTATTTAACATTAGCTATATATCAAAATCATAGCTCAAAGGGAGG
Source organism: Thysanoteuthis rhombus (assembly GCA_963457665.1). Classification (NCBI taxonomy): domain Eukaryota; kingdom Metazoa; phylum Mollusca; class Cephalopoda; order Oegopsida; family Thysanoteuthidae; genus Thysanoteuthis; species Thysanoteuthis major. The sequence continues at coordinate 38,800,293 of OY735210.1, read as the reverse complement.
TAGTGTTTGCTTGCTGATGGAGTGCCGTGTTAATATAATTGTTTTGTTTTTAAAATCTCCAAAACAGTTACATGGTATACAACTGAGGATTCCAACTAGAGGAATGGGCAGATACTGGGGAAAAAGTGACAGAAAATAATTTCGAAAAAGTTTTTCTAATGTTTTGTGTTTAAAGCTGTAAAGCTTTCTAGACTATATTTACATATATAGTTCATGATATATGTATTTATATGTATCACATATATATGTCACAATATTTACGTATGTATACACACACACACACACACACACACATACATATATATATATATATATATATATATATAGCTTATAATATTCATATATATAGTTTATAACATTTATTTATACATATGCAGATCATGACATTTATCCGTATATACATATGAAGTCCATAATATTTGTATACATACATATACAGTTCACAATATTTTTAAGCGTATAATATATATATATATATATATATATATATATATATATATATATATATATATATATATATATATATATATAGTTCATAATATTTATATATCTGTCGATCGCAGTGGCTGCGTGAAATTGATTTGTGACAACAAAATTGTAAATATCTATGTATTCACTCTCTATTTGGAAATACCAAACCCCTAAGAGCAGTTATCACACGCACGCACACGCGTGCACGCACACAGATACGCACATCATGCTACTTTAAAACATCATTGCTCGGACTGGGGGTTATTCCATACAAAGGCCCTGCCGTCTGTGGTCCTACTGCTGTGGAAAACACTTCAGAAAATTCTTGATCGCGAAGCCAAGCAATTCATTCACACACACACACACACACACACACACACACATATATATATATATATATATATATATATATATATATATATATATATATATATATAGTAGATTGTGGATTCGCTACACAAACTAGCTCATGTTTCTGCCCTCTTCGGGCCTCTACTCTAAAACAACTTAACTTCATGAGTAAAATGTTGTATGTATCGAGCACTCTATGAAATAAATCCATTGCATTTCAGAAGTGGCTTTATATTATTGATATATTATTATATTATGTTATACTGCTAGCCTGATTTGTGCCACATATACTGTATATATATATATATATATATATATTCTTTCCTTGAAAAAACATCACATTGCAGGATATTCAAATAAACGATAAGCACTGAATAATTGTTGAACTTACCTGCGTCAAAGCAGTGATGTTGTCTTGAACACTTGAAAAACCATACCGTAAAGATGAAACCATGAGGCTGGAATTTGCTTTAAAAGTATACTGGTCTGAATGACCACCAACACGTAAAAGAGAAGAGAAGTACCGCCTTTGAAATATTTCTATTTTACCTGGAGAGAAACTAAATGTTACTTCCACAGCAGTTATTCAATTGACTCGGCTTGAGTAATTGCCATAGTTAGGAATTGACATAGTGTTCTTTTTGCTTTTTTCCTTTTTTTATTATTATTATTATTATTATTATTATTATTATTATTATTATTATTGTTGTTGTTGTTGTTGTTGTTGTTGTTGTTGTTGTTGCAGTAGTACTATTGTTATGTTGTTATTGTCGTAATGTTTACTTTCCAAGTGAATTGCATGCGTTTTACACACTGCAAGCCGGTAAAGGAGAAGCATAGATGCAAAGAGAGAGGACTGCAAGACTGGGAAGGTCAAAAACAATGGCAAGGGTGGTGTTGCAGAAGAAGAAGAAGAAGAAGAAGAAGAAGAAGAAGAAGAAGAAGAAGAAGAAGAAGACAAGAGAAAAATAAAGATTCGGAGAAAACTGGGGTGGTTGTTAAAAAGGTCTGAAAGTGTGAGAGACAGGCTAAGATTTTGTCGTGGGTGAGGATTATGAGTCGTGAGTTCGGTCAGTAAATCCCGACATCAGTAACAACACTGGACCTCCTGCTGAGCCGATGACGCGCATGCGTCACTTACAGTAAAATCTAGTGTGCGTGTGTGTCTATCTATCTGTGTGTCTGTCTCTGTGTGTATGTGTATATCTGGGTATGCGTCCATGAGTGCCTGTATAGGTGTATCTTCGTGTTGGTATCTGTGTCTGTATACGGGTCTGTATGTCTGGGTCTGTATGTATCGATGTCTTACTGTGTAAGCTCACGTGCAGATGTATTTGTGTGTTCATTTTAAAGTCCCTTCAAATTACTCGAGGTGGCCGAGATGCGAGTTTGTACTGATAGCATGCCATGAATCTTCCAGTTGATCACATTGCACTGTAGTTAACACAAGTTAATTTCAATTTGTTCCTCTGCATTTTTTTTTATTATGGAAATCTGAGTGGTAATGAATAGAAAAGGAATTGGTGAGCTAAGTTCAAACCTCGGTCAAGACTGTTAATGCCCTTTTAGAGGAAATCTGAACAGTAACGATTAAGCAATGGACTTTATTAAGTATTATTGCAAGTAGAATACCCGTTAACAGCACGGACAATGGAATCGACGAACTGTTTAAGAAAACTCTGATTCTTAACTAGGGAGTGGAAACCTTTTTGGATGGTTGGATGCCAACTTAAAACAAATGATTTAAACAAAGACTCTTCTTGGATCATTAGCTTTTGACTCTAATTCCGTTGTTACACATGTGGTATCGTTTTTTTCGCGTCATAGATAATACACCATCGAGAATAATGCTTAAAGTGAACAATCTTATAATTTAATTGCATTTTTTACGGATTCAATGTAAATAGAAATATACAACGTCGGTCATAATTATTGACACTCTAAAATGTCTTGTATCATTTTTTGCAATTTACTTGTAATAATTTCAAGGAAATAATCCAAAATATGATCTTTGGTACCAATGAGAACCTCCAAATGTCTTTATCTATAAGCTCCTTGCAGTAGTCAGTTTCTCCCACTCTGTTTCATTTATTCAAGTTCTTAAATGTTTGTATTCCTTCAATGTATGGTATGCGATGAGAACACGACGCCAGATTTTTGCTTTCTCCAAAGACGTTCAATCGGATTGAAATTAAGACTTACTGGCCAGTTCATTTTCCCTTTTGAACCATTCTTGTGCGATTTTCTGACCAAACCAAGGTTTCTAAGATCGGGTAAGACATTTTGCTCAAAAATCCCTGGATAATCCTTTGATTGGTGCCAGAGGCTGCAAAACTGGAGAAAAAAAATCATGGATCCCCCATCATACGTAACTTTGAATAAGGTATTAATTTCCTTTTAAGCAAAAGTTAAGAGGGATATCATTGCCTAAAAAACATAAAAGGGAGTGACTTATCTTTGCAAAAGAGTTCCTGAACAATCATTTATTCTTCCGGGCAAATGTTCTGTAGATAAATGCAACTAAAACAGAGATTTGGGGCAATGCATATCAGCATATTTGCTTGTTGAAGACGAAATAGGGTTGGAAAAGAACACCCTACTCAAAGTTGAGCATGGTGGGGAATCCATAATGTCATAGGGCCGTTTGTCGCTTATGGTACTTGAGGCCTTGACAGGATCAAAGGAATCATAAGGGATTACCAAAGGATTTTTGAGCGGAAGTTGTTACACAGGGTGAGAAAAACAAGTTTTGTCCGAGGATCATGGGTGCTCCAACACAATAATAACCCAAGGCACACATCCAAAATCACATGAGAATGGTAGAAAAGGAATAGAAATGAACTGTTGACTTTTGACTGATTCCGCTTTTATACATAAAGTATTGGCTTTTCACATCATAGAGAAAACACCATCGAGAATAATGTTTAAAGTGAACGATCTAATAATTTAATTGCACTTTTTTCGCGGATTCAATGTACATAGAAATATACAACGCCGGTCGTAATTATTGACATCCTTGAATGTCCTGCACAGTATCTTATTATTATTATCAGAAATAAATGGAAATCTACCAAACTGACCAGCAATGAGTTCTAATCTCTATACCATTGGAAATCTTTGGGGGAAGCTGAAATCTAGAGTCATACTTTCAATTCGCACTATACACTGCAGGAATAATGCCATCATTCAAGAGTTTGAAGAATTTTTTCATGTGTGGTAGAACCTACAAGTTGTCAAGTGCAAGGAGTTTGTAGAGGCAGTCATTGTTGTCAAAGTGGGCGTACAACCAAATATAAAAGAGGGGTGCCAATATTACTTTCCAGGTTAAACTTTCTATTTCACCTTTAGAATGTCTATATGTAAGTTGAAAAGTAATGATTATTTTCTACGTGTAAGTTGGAAAATAATGATTTTTTGTTAATGATTACTTTGGAGATTCTATTAAATAATCTGATGATATAAATTGGTAGATTCTAATTTATTTCTTAAGATATTGAGCAGGTTTTTACAAAAAAATATCAAGGGTACCAATAATCTAGTCTGACGTTCTAACTCATTATTATTGAAGGATTTTGAAATCTTAACTACCCTGTTATTCACCCATAGCTTGGGAAGAAGTGGATCCATGCCTTACCCAAGGGCAATAGTACGAGAGGAACGTAAGCAATTTCAGCCGAAACTCGAACCCGGTTGGTCGATTCTGTTTCATGTGCTGGTAACCGTAATGCCACTCCGTGCCTCCTTCAACGTTTCCTTGTCTCGTGACAATTTTGTTGACTCAATCCTAAGCGAAATATGTTTATGCTTTTAATTCTCTACTTGTTCTGGTCGCCATGGTCGTAATTGGACTAAACACATTGTTGTGTGGATCTTAAACAACATTGCTAATTACTCCGGTTGAGGGTCATACAGGAAACATTACACCACTTAGTCGACACAATGAAAGATTCTTATCAGTTAAAACAAATCACAATATTTTCTGCGCTTTCTTGTCTCAAGAAAAATCCACTCAACACAGCAACGCAATGATCAAATTTCTATATTAGAAGCTGTCGACAAAAACTGTCAGTATAGGTTTCTTCACTTTTTAAGCAGGTGTAGCTGGCTGTCTAACTGGCTATACATATGTCACGCGTACAGACCGCACCAATAGGCATTGAAGGCTGAAAATTTAAACATTCATTCGTTATTATGAGTAGAAAAAATGAGAGTTTTATTTTTGACCCCAGGGTTTTTATTTGAAGTTCAATTTACAATATTTGTTTATGCTAAAATGACCCCTTGATTGATGTCCGTTAGCAATCACTCTTGCCTTTTTGAAATTCAGACATTTTAGTGACCACTGGCCAATAGAAGGCGATTGATCACTCTTTTTCTAATTTTGAATTGATCAGCTCCAACATGGCATGCTGCCAAAAGATGTCGATTATGTGGCGGTTTCTATTGTGAGACTAAACAGACCTGATGTTCTATTCTTCTTTTCTTGACAATCTAGTAAAGCAGAAAAGTTCTCATCCGACTACAATTGAATAAATCGCACGTGTGTATGGGCCTGTACCGCGATTACTCGACAACTGACCGTTGTACGAAGTTGACATTTGCCGTATATTAATCAGCATGCAAGGCAGTGTAGTATCGAGTTTACATTTGTTTGGAACAGCGGTTCTCGTGGAATCTAATTATAAAGAATAAAGAAAGAATCAAATATTACAAATCTGTCTTAGCTGAGATGTGGGACAGTTTGAAAACGCCTCCATGCTCTCAATGGGGATGGGCTCCCAAAAGCTACTGCATTTCACTGACAAAATCCTTCTACAGTAATAGAGATTGTGCAGTCTAAGGCAGCTTTTTGTACAGGCACTGCCTACCACTAACCTTCTTACATTTACAGGAGACAAGTTCATAACTGGAATGGTCTGCATCTGCTAGGCATGTTCAGAAGGTGTTTTGCTTGATATACTAAGGAATAAATGTTGAAATTTTCACCAATCTGACTCCACTGGTGCGGCATATATACATGACACGCACATAAATAGATAGTCAATCAGCCAGATCCTATTAAAAACTGAATAAACCGATAACCGGTGAACAGTTTTAGATGACGGTTGATGATTTTCAATATCTTTATAATAATGAATTTTTGCTCTATATGGCAATGTATGTATGTTACTGTAACCCAGCAAAGAAAAAAGCACATGGAAGGCAGAATTCTTCTAGCCCCGCATCTGAATGACGTAATTCCCTCGAAACGGTGTGCGTGTTCACAACTAGCACACAAAGAAATTAGTTTGTGCAAAAAAATTCTAATTCTCTGATTCACTCACTGTGTCAAATTTAGATGTGCACACACGCTTTTGTCACAGAAAAAATTTGCACAACATGAGATTTTAGCATGCTCTGGCTACTAAGGATTACTGGGAACGTTGCTTCGCGATGTTCTCACTTATATAGAATAAAACAAATCAAGTGATTTTCACCTGTCACATTATGATTGAATGGGAGGGAGTTTACTATACTATTACAATGCGGAACTGGACCCTGATTTTATGCCAAATCTTATTACGTCAAAATGAACTATTCTCAGATTTCTATGACTGCATCAGAGATTTTTTGTTATCACACATACTTTTGGAATATTTATGTTCTAACAAAGCTCTCTTTGCGGAGTTTTTTTTTTTGAACCCATATTCATATTGTTTATTGGTGCTTTGCAACATATGCAAACATTCTATCTCACCCCTCCATCTTGTTTCTGGTATTTTCCTGCTGCATTTGCTGTCCTATGAGAACTAATTGATTGGTCGTTTGCTCTATATGTCATCTTTTCTTTTTGCTAAGTGTCCAGCCCATCTTCACTTTCGTTGCTTAATTATTTGTGTAATATCCTTCATTTTTTAGTCCCCCCATTCTCTCTCTCTCTCTCCCTCTCTCTCTCTCTCTCTCTCTCTCTCTCTCTCTCTCTCTCTCTCTCTCTCTCTCTCTCTGGTCCATGTTGATCCTTTCCTATCACTTAGAATTAACCTTAGCATTGCTCTTTAAATAGTTCTCCGTATAATTTTAAGTTGGTTCTATATGTATATATAATACAATATGTATGTGATATTATATATATATATATATATATATATATATATATATATATATATATGTGTGTGTGTGTGTGTGTTTGATATAAATCTTTAAGGTATTTTGTAAACTATGCATTCATTTTTCTCGCTATAAAATATGAATAACTAACCAAGATAATACAATCCTTTAAAGGTCTCTAAAGCTCAGCAAAAGACATTAAGACATTATAAACCGCCAACCAAAACTGCGAGCCGGGTTTCGTCTCGTTCTGCTGGCAGACGGTGTATGTGTCTCATATTCAGGCTTCGCTTACGGAACTCAAAGGTTGAAAATGTTTCCATTCATCCCTTATTATGTGTCCTCAGTTTGTTTGTTTTTTTAAATTCCCCCACTCCCAAATAAGTTTTCTATGGGAGATTCAATTTGCAATGTAAGTTCACATTAAATCGACCCTTTAGTTTATGACCGGCAACATCCATGTTTTTTCATTTTTTTCAATTCATACTTTTTCAGTGATCATCATCATCATCATTATCAGTCTTTTAACGTCCGTCGTTGGACATAGACCTTCCACGGGATTTGCCACACTTCTCTATCATGGGCGTCACGGAGCCAGTACTTCCTGAACTTGTCTAGCTTGTCTCTCCATCTAATATTCTGCCGGCCTCGATTGCGTATGTGATCTCGGGGGATCCATGTCGTGTGTCGGTTGTCCACCATTCTTGCAACATGGCCAGCCCACCACCATTTGAGATTATGAATGGATTCTATGATGTCCCTGACTCTTGTCTTTTCTCGGATGTACTGTGCTGTCTTGTGGTCTCTCCATGTGAGGCCCATTATAATTCTTTCATGTGCACGTTGCATGGTTCTCAATTTGCGGGTCTGTCTCTTAATCACTGACCAACTAAGAATTATTCAGTGATCATCCTTTTTCTAATTTTGTAAATTTGATCATTCCCTACACGGCATGCTACCAAAAGACGTTAGTCATGAGACAATTTCTATTGAATGACTTTTGCAGACCTCTTTTTGCTAATCAATCCCTTTGTAAAAAAAAATCATGGATATAGAGTCTTTCCCAATAAAAGTCTTTCATAAGCTGAAGTGGCATGATGTAATTATTTTATAATTTATTCTAATTTATATGGGACAAATTTTTCAGCGTCCCTAGACCCCAAAAATGGTTTACATTGTCTTCGCTAAGTGATGTATTGACCGTATAACGACGGGAGATCATTACAAACAGATGTTTCTATATAATAATAACGCAATTTATAATCATTATGTCAGATCATACGTATCCATTTCTTAATACTTGAATGTCACGTTGAAAGAAACTAATAGGCCGAGAATAAACGAGACGAGAATTTGAGGTGAAAGCAGTTATTTGGGCCTTTATATATCCGTGCAAAATGACGAGAATATATTTGGATTTACATTAAAGAGCCTAAAACTATTTTATTGGGCAACTTCTTTTTTTTATAATCTAGGTTTTAGTTGTGATCAGACGTAAAGTCATAATAGGGAGTTAAATTAACCAATGAGATGCGCCAGCGACTAACAAATAGAGAAGAAATTTGCATACATGCTCATTCAGCGACAAACAAACAGAAAAATCTGCATAGACACATCTATTATATTAGCGCAGTGAAAATGCATCTAGTTAATCGGTATCTCCCTGTGATTCATTATTGCACGGTTCATGTACACCGATATAGAGCGGTTAAAAAAATTCCTATATGATATGTTCAGTACAAAGGAAAGGACTTAACATCGAGTTTAATGGCCTACGAAGACGGCCTTTGGACGAGTATAGATAGGATACTGATTTTTACCTACAAGGGGGTTGCATTATATTGGAGACCGCATTGTATTCGAATAAATACGCTATTTTAATGTGGAGATCTAGCAGGAACGCTACGTTCATTTTGGTATGTCAGTTAGTCAGTTACAGAAATCGGTACTAGAGATGCTAGCCCATCTATAAAAAGAGGGGTAATTACCACCACTTAAGTAAGTAATAAATCAGGAGAGAAAGTTCTATCAAAGGGATTACAACAGAATTATTTACGCTTAAATGTTACATTTCTGATGGAGTGGAATAACTCGGAGTCTTTCGTCTTGGAAAACGGCTATGAATGTCAAGGGCGGTAACTCTTGTAAATTTTCTATATCTTTTTTTGCACGTTGATCAATTGGTTTTTGTTTGAGACTGTCAACCAAAACTGTCATCATAGGTTTCTCTCAATTCTCAAACTCGTCTGGCTTGCTGGTTGGCTACGTTTGTATTTATCGCACAGACAGGTCACACAAATGGAGCTAAAGGGCTGAAAATTTCAACATTTTTACTCCTTATTATGTTAAGAAAAAGCATTTCATTTTTATTTTGAAAATACTCTGAAATAGGTTTTCAGAGGGGATTCAACTTGCAATGTCAGTATATGCTCAATTGGCTACTTGGTTTATTCCCGATAGCACTCACACTCGTTTCTTGGGGGGAAGGATGTTTTTGAATTCGGACTTTTTTTAGTGATCACTGCTCAACATGAGATAAGAGATGGAACTCATTCACTGATTACTACTTTTTCACAAAATTCTCAATTGATCATCCCCAACAAGGTATGCTGCTAAAATACGTTGGTCACATATTGGTTTCTATTGAGTGACTCACTAGACCTGTTTTTCATTCATTATGCTCTTTTTTAATAATCCAATTAAAACTTTACAGATTTACATTCATTGTTTTGTTCCATTTATTCTTTCTTGGTTTTTCAATTCTAATGCCACAATAATCCAACCGATCCATCAGACCTTGGGAGCCATTCGTGTCACTAATTCATTGTTGATGGCCTGCGCGAGTAGTAAATACAAATTAGTATCGGTGAAAAGTCCCTCGTCATGATCACGCAGGGATACAGAGGGTCTGCCACCCCTGAACCAATCTAATCAAGGCACTTTTTTTTTTAAATAAATACGTACATAAAGAAATTTTATGAATAAAAAAAAAATAATCCCAAGTAATCATGAATTAATTATAAAAGCAAAAATATCTTGTTTTTCATCTAATATAAGTAAGATGTATTTTATATGATTCTTGATATTTGTTTTTTTTTTTTATTGCTTCTAAGATAAATTCCTTGGATTGATTTTTCCACTTTACTCTTTTGTCAGTTCTTGTGACTAAAAGGCTACAACTCGAATTCGTGGGTGAGTGGCGCACGTTTATCCCTACAGAAAATAGAATCGCCTAACTAAGTACGGATTCAGGTCGAAGCTTCCGAATTTCGTGATAAATTAACTCCTCCCTGTGCTCTATCCAATCACTTGATATATTGATAAAGATCTCGACACTGACATTGCAATATTTGATAGAGATGACAGTGCAGTCAAGGACTCTTATTCACTTGATGGTGGCATGTAACCCAGTGCGACATAACACAAAATACTTGGAACTGCCAAGTAACCTTTCATGCTCTAAATGTCCAGTATAGCAGCCCAACGGTAGATGGAATATCAAACCTTTTGAAAAAAATTAGAAGCCGATATAGTTTGGAAAACTGGGATTAATATTGCATAATTAAAAAATCAGATTTTCTTTAGATTATTCATGTGGCAATTTCAACCTACTTTAAAGTAAAAGTATTGACTTAAATTCAGTATTATGATGCGGAAAGTTAGCTAGGGCACATAAAGGTAATTGAGCATGGATCCAACCATTCCATGAGCTCTTTCGTAATCTATTACCCACTCGTTCATTTAAAGTCATTGAAATTTATTGAGAACTCCTGGGGACATCGTGTGTTCAGACTGAAGACTATTGAAGATGCTGTGTGGCGTGGACAGATAACTGCAATATAGAAGAGGTAATTGTCAATCGACCCGCTCCATAATTACTTGCTCCCAAATCAATTGCTTACTTTTCAACAAAATTTATTGAAATTCATTGAGAGTTTTTGGAGATATCGTGTGGACAGACAGAACTGTTGGAGATACTTTGTGGTTAGGACGTTCCCGGATCATCTCCAATATTTCATGACTTCTTTCGTAACATATTGCCCACGCTTCCATTAAGTTTCATTGAAATTCATTGAGACCTTTTGGAGATATTGTATGGACGGATTGATAGATTTTGAACATAATTCGTGATGTGAACAGATAGCTGCATTGTTGGATAGGTAATTGTGCATGAATCATTTTTCTTAATCTTTCCAACAAAATTTTGTTAGAATTCATTGAAAACTTTCTGTGGACAGACAGAACTTTTTGAGATATTTTGTGGTTGTAGACAATTAGCTGACACACAGGGGGGATAATTTGCATGGAACTTTCCCCCAAAAAAACTTATTTGTTTTTAATTGCCCAGCAATCTACAAAATTTGATAATTCAGAACTTTTGGAGATATCATGTAAACATTGAGACGGAAAGAAAAGTATCAACATTTTAGATCGAGGCGTTTTATTTAATCCTGGTTGTTATATATCTCCAAAAGTTCCAAATGAATTACAATGAAATTTTGTGGAAATAGTAGAGTATGAAATCAGTTAGGACATTTTTAGTCAAGACTAACGATTGTTAGTTAAATAGATTTGTACATTAGGAAGAGGGAGAACTGTTCTGTCATGTCGGCGTACCATGCAGTGAGCATAGAGAATGACGACAAAAAGGAAACTCTTGCTTACTTAACATTACAACAACGAGGCGACTGAGTAAAGGTTAGAGGTCGAATTAATCATTCACACAAATTTGACGGAGATTTTCGGTGGGGATCGGAAATTTATACGATTCCCACCGAACTAACTTTTACTTTCGAGGCGGAAATTATATTGACTGGTTGAAAACTCTTCATGAAGTATTCGTTTTTCATGACCGGTGGAAGGGTTCAAGACGCCATTGGCGAGACCTTAAGTCTTTTGCAAGGGTTCCTGTGCCCTAGGCGAGACTTGGATTTTGCGTCCCGGGTTGTGTTCTAACGGCTAATCTGTCGAGTTTGGGTCGGTCCTCATAACTTTGCATCCTAGACCATGTTCGCTGAAGAGACGGACTGGCCCTGATCGTATGCTATCTGTTCAGATTAGAACTTTTCTTTTAAATGCATTTGCTTAAAAATACGAATCCGTTTAGATATATTTATTGTTTTGTTTTTTTAGTTTCTACGAATATAAATCAACTTTTTGTAGAATTATTGGCAATTCTAAGCTTTGTGTATGCATTTCAAAGTATTTCCTAAGGCAAAATTGGACTTTTTAGCCGTCCAGATTGGATCATTTGGTTGAATTTGATTGTAAACACCGTATTCAATTGAAAAGAAACTAGCATTTCTTAATTTCGTACCTACTTTTTTAAGAAAGAATTTTAGATTTTTGATAAAATTCATTTTTGAAAATAGGTGAATTAAAACAATATGAAATGTAAGATTTTGATTTATTTTTATTTACAAAAAAATTATTTATTTATTCGCAAGCTGTTTATTCATTTAGATTAATTTAATTGATTATTTATTTACAAGCTGGCAGCTAGGAATATGCATATTACATTTTAATTAAATGACTAGATCATAATCTTGTGAATAAATAATTAGGTAAATAAATTATGATCTTACATTTCATGTTATTATGGTTCACATATCTTTTTGATTTCTTTTATTAGATTTTAGGCCAATAGTCTCAAAAATAACTATAAAAAAATTGAATGCGAAAATAAGAAATGTTAGCTCTTTTTCAATTGAATATGATATGTACTCCAAATGCACCCAAAGCGAATGATCCAATCTTGACGGCTGAAATGTTCAACTTTGTATTTTCAATTATCATGGCGGATTGCCAATCGACTTTTTCTGGTGTATTCTTGCACATGTCTGAATTTGGTGAAATCCCCGAACAAATCGATAAAAATGACAGGTATTTATGATCTTCTTTCAAATGTACAAGACGGAGAAGTATTGTTGTCAATATCTAAAGCCAGTGCCTGTTTCATTGAAACCAACAGAACATGACACATTACGTTTTCATTCATAGACTATATCTGCCATTCATATTTTGCATACATAACCCCCAAAACATGGGTATATGGCAACATTTTAGACAGTAAAAATATCAGTTGCCTGAATTTTCCCACTGTTTTCCCGAAATTGGGGCAGGTTGCTGTTTCTCGTAAAACTAAAAAAAATATATTCGTTTATAGCAGGTGTTCGTTAACTGTCCATTCAGTTCAAAGGTAAAGTCAGCTTTCTTCATTCACATGTAATGAAAGCCCACTTAAATTTACAAGCGCCTCATGGGACAGTTGAAGCATGGATGACCAAAAATAACGGAAATATCATATTATCCACATTGGCAAAAGTATGTTCCCGACCTTATAACACAGTCATGTGACGGGCAATACTCTAGTTATTAATGATTATCAATTCTTTTTATTAGATTCTGGCTGGCTAGCTATACAGGCCACGCTAATGAAGCTAGGAAGCTGAAAATTTAAACATTCATTCCTCAGTCTAAAAAAACTTCTTTTCTACCTTGCATGTACAGATTACACCAATGGGGTTAGAGGGCTGAAAATTTACTCCCTTATTGTGTACAGAAGAAACTTCCTGTTTTTGACTCCTGAGCCCTCAATAAAATCAAGAGAGTTGAATTTACAATATAAGCTCATACTAAATTGGTACCTTAGTTTGTATCCGGCAGTGGTCACTCTTATTTTCGAAAAGCCTGTCCTTTTTAGTGATCATTTCCCAACAAATGTGTAAAAGTAGTTTATTCATTGATCACTTTTTCCAGTGTTTTAATTGATCACCTTAACAAAGAATGCTGTGAAAAGAAGTTGGTCATGTAACGGTTTCTACATAATGACTACCCAGACATGATGATTATACTAGTTTACCTATGACGTCAAAAAATGACATCTAAATGATTCTGCAATTGCATTGTTCTTTAAAAGTATTAAAAATATTATATTACTCTGCATTTTTTGTTTATGTTCAACAAAAATGAACCAGAATTTTTTAGCACTTGCAAAAGAAATAAGGCAAGTGTATATCTAACATTTAATAGTGAACTTCCTTGTCAAATGTTACTGACAAAAATATAGACATACACGTGGTAAATTATATGTGAAGATTATTGTCGTTTAGTAAAGCACTTCATGACTGTTTTTCGCCACGGAGCGTCTGAATTAAGAAAGAGCAATGCGATTTAAACCAAAATCAGATTACGATCTAGTTAATTTGTTTGAAAGGAGGGAAAGAGGAAAATTAATTGAAACTCTCAAGACATTGAATGGTCTTACAAATTACAGGACTCTAATGTTTAATAATTCAAGGACGGGGAATTTACTTGCAAAGACAAAGTCACAAAAACAAATTGATTTTTCTTCCAAAGAATTTTGAAATACTGAGTAGTTTACCATCTTCTTTAAGAAAAAAAAATAGTTCAAGTATAAAAAAAATTCCAAGAATAACTTCGATAAGTGTAGATCATCTGGGATAGAAAATTAACCAATATGGCTCTTTCAGGAGTTATCAGCTGGAATATGTAGAGGAATTCAGGGAAAATAAATAGATAAAATATACCTGGTAAATGTATCTCTGTACTGGTAAGCTTGATTTTTTTTACATTTTTTAGTTTCATTCATTTTTCATCACTTGAACTATTGTGTATTTTAATATTGAATACGTATCAATAATGCAAATTGTATGCGGAGAGATGCCTATTGGAGCATTTTTATTTAATAAAAAATATGATCCCAATAAGATTAAGATATCGAAAATGTTTTCGTTTAGATTTTTCCAAATGTTTTAATTGAGAATACAAATCAAAACAGTTATCAATAAGAGTAATTCGTATAGCCTTTTTTGTGCCCTCAAACATATTTCCACGATCTGCCTATAACTATAATGGTGATTCTCAATCACCAGACTGCAAAGTATGTGCTACAGGGCCGCTAGGGAATAAACAGTTTATGTCAATATTATTTCACTTCATGTTTTGAATAAAAACAAATTCATTTCCCTAATATAAATCTTGTTTGGTGAACTCTTTCAGGGAAGAATGTGTGTATTAACCACTTATTGGTACCATACATCAACTATTTCCGGTTATGAGCCCACATGTGTTTTTTTCAAATTTTCGACGGAAAATTAGAAAAAAATCTTAATTGGCCAGACTTGGCTTTAAAACATGAAAAGAATTTACAAAATCTGAATATTGACGGTAATAGACTCACAAATTCGAAGGAACAAAAAAACATCTGAATTTGCAACCCAGGTCTATCCTGCTTTGGAGACAATTGGATCAATTTGAGGGTAAATCTGAAAAAAATATGCAAAAATAAAAAGATTAAAGGGGGTGGATTAAAAAATCGTCTGAGTTCCATGGAGTACGTCCCTCATGGCGTCTTTAGAGTAAAGCAGGGAGCTCATTTTCTCTCCAGGAGACAGATCTGGTTTCTATATCGGGCAAAGTCATTCTAGTGTGCGTTAGAGCACAGGAAAATAGCGAATTTATGCTTTTCCCATGGCTGAATGAATACGAGCAGCTTAAACTAGAGTTTGAATTTGGCTTTCCATGCCAATAATGGTTAAAACGTCCCACTTTTGCTTGAAACAAGAGAGGGAAGAAAAAATTATACAAGGGGGATAATCATTTGTCTGCTATGCAAGTTTTTTCCCTTGAATATTTTTTTCCAAATGTCTCCACTCTTTCACCAAGGGAAAATTAGTGAGTTGAAGAGAGATAATCATTCGTCTGCTTTAAGAGTTACGTCCCTTGATTCGACACTTGAAAAAGATCTTTTTATTTGCTATAAGAGTTATTCCCCTTGAACAATTTCTCAGTAGTGTGTGCATGCGCACGACGCATCTATGGGTGTTCACGGGCACAATTATAAATACCCGCACTTTTGAATATTTTTAATTTAACTTACTTTTTCAGATCTATATCATTTTCCTCCCTTTTTTTGATGTTTATCAAATAAATAAATACAAATATCCAAGATTTGTTTTGTCTCTTATCACAATGTCCTTATTGTCCAAAATAACTATGAATGTGGGTCACTCAAAGCCAAGAAGAATCGTGTAAAATAATACCTCGGTAGGTAGATTATGCATTTAGTATTGCTTAATGATATTGAATTTCTTTTTTTTTTTTTTTTTAAATCTTTGTTTTGATTGTGACATCTTGATAAAAATGCTATCATTATATTATCTAATCTATATATCAATTTTATGCCTGATCAATATTTTTGATTTATGTGTAGTATACAATGCACAATTGGGTTATCTCTCCAGTGTGCAATACAATTTATAGTAGATGATGATGATGATGATGATGATGATGATGATGATGATGATGATGATGATGATGGTTGTGGGAAAGGTGGTCCCGATTGTGAAGTTTCACACCTAAGCTCACTCGGTTTTAGAAACGTCGAACAAATTTTAAAAAAAGCAATCTAACAACCTAATTTATTCTTAACAATAATAATATAATTCGCGTATTTATTTCTGTTTATTTTATTTCATTAATTCTCTTCCTCCTCTTCTCATTTGCACACCGTTTTCAGGATCGAATGAGCGATGGTGTGAAATTTTACAATTTACTTTCGAGAAGATCTCCACTACATTGTGCCCCCGTTTCTTCCCTCTGGTCCCCGTGGAAGGCCTAAGCGATATCACAGAAGGTCCTCAATTAAATTTTTGACTCCGGAAAAGTGATTGAATTTTGGATCGGATCCAGGAATTTGTTTTCGATCAAGAGATATTTCTATTAGTCTGCAGAAAAAGAGGTTAAAACGAAGAGTTGATTAAAAAAAACTGGTTTTGAATTTTAAAGGAAATGACTCAATAATTGTACAATTTGATTTGTTTCTTCTTTTCTATAACATTTCATTTTCATCAAGTTTTTAGTTAAGGTATGGCGTTGGCAGAGGTATGCACTCTCTAAGTGCTCTCTAGTTTATTTGATGGATATCATAAAATTTTCATTGAAAAATGAAACACGGGATTGAGAAACAATTGACGGGAATTGTAGAAACTAGACCGGTTGGTTGAATTGCTGTCAAAAAAAGAATTAGATGGTTATACCCAGATCAGTTTAGCCGAAAAAGGGAGCATACATATATTTCTATTTTAGAGTAAATTTACATCGTAAATCCCTTTCAAAACGTTTGTTTGTTTTTTTGGTGATTTCGAAAAACTAACTTGCTAAAAACCTTTTCCGGGGTCCCAGTGGTACAACAGCTAATTTCATGGGATTATACTATGTGTTTTTGTTTTTTTTTTTGTGCTAGATTGTCACATCCAGACAGGCACATAGACAAACAAACTTTTGATCCTTTATAATGAGACTAGCATAGATTTTGTCAAAATGGCGGGTACTATTTTCGCTGTATTATGGTAACAAACTAACAAATATACAGAACTTGGATCTTCAGGCAAATTCAAATCAAAAGTTACTGAGCAAAATCAGGAACCCTGTCAATTTTAACGTTTGTGTTTTGGGTTTTGGGGGGGAGTTGTATTTTATGTGTTTAAAAATTTACAGCGAAAAGAGGATAAAATATTCAACTGATTTTTATCAACAAATGTGAAGGTCACATTATATTCAAGGTCACATTGTAACCGAGTAAAACGGTGATAAATATTGAATATTAAATTGATGCAATTAGTTATTAAAATAATTAATATTTTGTAATTGTCGTCCATTGTATGCCTTTTCAATCCATCAGTAATTTGCTTATCAAAGAGATCTACGATTTCCAGTGTTCGTTCGTATTTGTTCTTTGGTAGATTCAAGCAGTTTACCAATTTCTTGAATTGGTGCAGTTATATAAAATAGGTAGAATAGAAGTTCTTATTTACGAGAAGGTTGTCCGCAGCGCGTTTGTTTTGTAGAAGCAGATTTTCCCACTTTTATTTCGTTTTAGATTTCGATTAATATTTCTTTTGGCAAAAGTACATTTCATTGTGCTTCGAGTTTGTAGAAATGATCGGAATTTTTAGCGTATTTTCTTTGTTGAATGAATAGGGTTGCAATATTTTCAAGTGTGAATTTGTTGGGTACATCAGAAGGATTTTATGTGAAGGATTTTATGCGTGTTTCACATCACATGGTGGTTCAACGGAAAGGTGATGGGCGCCGTTACATGGGATCGGTAAAAGTTGTTAGAGGTTGACTGCATGGTAGAGGTCATATCTGCGAGAGATTGTAATGACAAATTAACACAACCTTTAGGAAAACGAATCACTTTTATTTTATTCAAAGAGAGGGAAATTGAGATTTTGGGTAAGGTATCTAGAAGTGAAATGCAAGCAAGAGTCCTTATGAGTTCAGAAGTATGTATAATGAAATATAATTCTGTTGTAATGTCTTCGAGACTAAAGTTTGATTTTACTTACTGTTTGGTTGGAAGCTTTGTCTTCCCAATCTAGGGCAAGGTGTATTCACACATATACACATCCCCTAGACGAGGGTGAGTGGTTTTAGGGGGTGCCATTTAAGACTAGACGGCGTGGTGTCACAGTCAATAAGGCTTTGGCCAATCAGGCATGGTATTGCCCTATTAAGTTAAGACCGGAGGGCTCAGGATTTCTTTGTCCTAAAACCAAGCTCATATATTTGAAGAAATAGTTGCAAAGACAAAGAAATCTTTTTTTTTTAAGTTCTTACCCACACGCTTGCATGTGTGATATCCCCACGTTAAAACCGACCTTGTGTCACATTCTTTCCCCGTGGGGCTTAAGGTAAATAGGAGTGCGTGCGTTCGCGAACATGTCTCGGAAGAAAGAGTTTATTTAAAGCTTGCGCCTATCACAAGATAGCATTTTGGGGTTCTGATTGACTTGAGCCTTTTTTGACCGATGGACTTCTGATCTACTTCGTAAGCATAGGTGAATAATTGATTTTTATTCATTAATTTGTTTACTCAATTAATTCCTTTTTTCCATAACTCGTATCACTACAGTTCCTTTTAAACTATGCCGTCTGTCTAACGACTTGATAACTGCAAAGGTATTGTCAGTCAGTCAGATTGGTTTGGAACCTAATCTGACTGACTTCAATACTTGAGGCTTGAAATCCAACTCCATTTAATCAGTGTAGCGGTATCGCTAGTGTGTCATCAGTCTACTGTTTACGTCAGGCGATGGAATCGCGGTTGCAATTTTATTTTTTCATAATTTTATTTGTCGGTTCAGAATAGTATGAGAGACGAACAGGCAATGCACAAAAAAGTGACAGTGGTATTTTTATACTTGGATTTGTTACAGTCATTATTTTATGAGTTGTTCCAACTTCTTTCTTCTTTTAAATTTTTTCTGTGTTATGATTATTGTTGCACCATACCCTAATTTCATCGCAAATTCTTCATTATTTTTATTTATTTATTAATTTATTTATTTATTTTTGTCTTTCTTTCTTTCTTTCTTTTTATTTATTTTCATATCTGATTCATATAGAAAACAAAAGAAAAAAGGGGAAGAGAATCAACATTTTTGTTATAAAAAAAAAATGCGAATACTCGTGAAAGAGAAAAAGAGAGATTGGAAGAAACGAAAAAAAGAAAGAACGAAAGAAAGAAGAAAGAAAATGAAAAGGAAGGAAGAAAGAAAAGAAGGAAGAAAGAATCGATATTTTTGTCATGAAAAATAGAATATGAACATGGCTGAATGAAAGGAAGAAAGGAAGGGGGGAAAGAAAGAAAGAGCTAAAGAAAAAAGTAAACGAAGAAAGATAAAAAAAAGAAGGGAGGGAGAGAGAATCTGACTTTTTTCAATTTTTATCTTCTTTTTCTTTATCTTTCATCTTTGTTTTATCTTCATTCTCACATATTTTTCCCTCTGACAACGAAGTTCGGGATATATATATATATATATATATATATATATATATATATATATATATATATATATACATACCCGGTATTGTCTGTCTTCCTATTTGCCAGTCTTTCTGTCGACTCACACGATATCTCTAGAAGTTCTCAATTAATTTCAATGAAAATATCTGGTGGGCCATAGGGTTAGGGAGAATTGATTACATTTTTGGGTGGATCCACAAACATTTTTTTGATTGGGAGATATTTTTTCCATTTTTGTATAATACAATTATGCATTTGCTCATGACTCTCCATGCGGTATCTCCAAAAGTTCCCAATTAATTTCAATGAAATTTCTAGAAAGTGTTGGGCCACAGGCTAAGAAAGAAGTGATTGAATTGGGGGGTCCAGGAAAATGTCATTCGATTGAGAGATATTTTTACTATTGTGCAGAAAGAGTGGTTTGAATTTCAACGAAAGTAACATGGTACTCGAACACATTGAAAGAGTTGCGTTATCTCCCCTGTTTTTTAATATTTCATTTTATTCCTTTTTTAGCTTTTAGCTTTTTTTGCTTTGTTGACAGACGTCTGCAATCCCTGGATGCTTTCTAAATTACCTCAGCAAACGAAGTTGGTTTGGTATAAGTATTTTGTCGCCTCATTTAGTCTGTCTATCGGTCCTTCTGTCTGTCTTCCAGTTTTTCCGTACACAAGATATTTCCGGAAGACCACAATGGATTTCGATAAAATTTTGTTACAGAGTTGCCAATGGTATTAGGAAGAAATGGTTATAATTGGGGGTGGATCCACGTACAATTACTTCCCCTAACAATGGCATTAGCAGATGTACGTGTTCTCTGAGTGCTTTCTAGTATTCTACGTCTTCACTGTCCTCTCTCCGCTTTCTCCGTTTTTTTCTTCTCTTCTTCCTCCATTCTCTAAATCAGATCTAATAACAATCAACCTCACCATCAACGTTGATTCTCTAAGTTCTTCTACTCCTTCTTCTTCTTCTTCTTCTTCTTCTTCTTCTTCTTCTTCTTCTTCTTCTTCTTCTTCTTCTTTTTGGTAAGCAGCAACCCTAACAACCAACCAAGAAGAAGCAATGTCGTCGTCGTCGTCTGAATTGTTTGTTGAAGCAACAAAAGTTTATCAGAGCGAAAGGTAAAAAAAAAAAAGAATTGGCGGCGTCGGCGTCTCTGCAGGTGCGAAGAGTAGAAGAGGAAATATGGCGTTGTTGTTGTTGTTGTTGTTGTTGCAGGAGGAGAATACTTGCCTTACTTTGGGGGTTGGGAGTGCAGGTGGACAGGGTGAATAAAAAGGTTGCATTGTTGTTGCGACGATAACGATGATGAATGCCACAAAAATCGGGTGAAGGGGGACTAGACGTTCAAGAATGCCCCTGCACCCCCCCCCGTGCAAATGTCACAATAACATTTTCAAGTGTTCTTTCGCAAATATCTCTCTCTCTCTCTCTCTCTCTCTCTCTCTCTCTCTCTCTCTCTCTCTCTCTCTCTCTCACCATTCTTCGGGAAGAAAAAGCATCTGTAAAAAAAAAAAGGAATCGTTATCGAGCAAATCGTGTTATTCAATTGCATTCCTTACCTTATGTTTCCTTTTCTCTCGTTTTTTACCTCTACCAATTCGTGTCTGTTGGTCCACACAATATAACGTTTGTTCTCAACTAATTTCAACGATATTTTGGGGAACGGATCCATGAAATTTCTGCAGTATTCTTCCCTGCATCGTTGCTGATCGCTCTAAAGTGTTTTATTCAATCGCATTCAGTAGCTTTGCCTTTACCTTTTTGCACTCGAAACATTTTGAGTTGGCAACACTGATCTAAGAGTTTGTCCGTCAGTCTGTCCGCACAATATCTATAAATAGACTTAATGAATTTCAATGAAATTTCCTGAAAGGATAGTCATGGAGTAAAGTTGGTTAAATGTTGGGTTGGATCCAGGAACTTATTTTTGATTGAGAGATATTTTCTTTTCTTTTTTTTTAATACATTAATGTATTCATTATACCTACCAAAGTTTTCAGTGAATTCCAATAACATTTTATCAACAGGCAGGCCACGGGCTAAGGGAAAATTTAGTAAATTTTTGGATGAATCCAGATATTTTTACAGTTTTATATTTACATTTTTGGGCTACAGCCTTGGAAATGTGCATGATTACACCACTTAGTAACACGTAAGAATGTTTTTTTTTGGCTTTTGGCTTTTCAAAAAGTACCTTTTTAGAGTCTCTGTGGTCATTTTTGGACCAACAATGCCTAGATCTTGTGCTTGTATTTTTTAGATAATTGAGGATAAAAGATCTATTTTTTCAAAGATAATTTTAGATGTTTTTTCAGATAATTAGTTCTGGTGCATGCACAGGACAAGGCGACTCATTTATACAAGGTATGGATATTTCCATTCAGTTTTTAATGACGATGGGATTGTGACTGGCAGAGGTACGTGCTCTCTGACTGTATTCTAGTTACCACTGCCGATGAATCCATGCTAAACAGGGTAGAGCTGTGTAGGGTATTCAAAAATACCAAAATTAATTTTGGTAAATGTGTTCAGTAATTCAGCTGTAATAAAGATGAACACTTCAGTAAGCATTTTCTGCAGTTTTCAAGTTGGTTTGGCTGTCTGGTTGTGTATGTATGCATCACACAATAGGCCACATCAACAGAGATATATGGGCTGAAAATTTGAACATTTACTCTTTAATATGTTGAGAAAAAAACCTTTCAGTTGCCTTATGAGAATTCTGCCCTTAAATAGGTTTTTTATTGGGAGGATCAATTTGCAATGTAAGTTTATGCAAAATTGGTGTCATAGTTTTTGCCTAGCAGCTCTCACACTTGTCCTTGTTTGTTTGTTTTTAATTAGAGAAACAAAACACAAAAGAAGTAATTTGTTCATAGATCACTCCTTTTCAAATTTTTCAATTAATCATCCCCAATACGGCATGCTGCCAGAAATTGTTGTTCACATGATGGTTTCTATTAAGTGACAAACCAGACCTGTGTCATTTGAACTTTTCAACACTTCTGAAGCCAAAGATAAAAGAGTCATTTGACATTTTGTACAAACTGATGTATTTTTTACAAGAAGAGAATACCAAGGACTGAGAAGCCACATATATACAGTAGGTATGAATAGAAGTAGATGTCACATCAGAAAATTATTATTTAGCAATAGAGTGGTGGAACTTTGGAATAGATTACCAGAATATTCAGTGCTATCAACAGATGAAAATGACTTTTAAAAGAATTATGATGTTTATTACATCACAGCAAATGTTTAAGGCCCTAAATATTGTGTGGAAATGATTGTGTGCTTGTTGTATATACAATTTTTATCCTTTTTTTTCACATCATAACATGTTTTAATGTTCTAAATCATTATGACGTCATAACATTTTAAAGCTAATCATCTCCACTTCGTTATTTTTATCATAAAATTTCAGTTTCTGAACGCTCAGCTCTCCATTATTATATTCTGATTTATTCAGGCTAGTGTCCTTATCTTGGTTGTTATAGTCACAACATTTTGACCATTGTACCTTTCAAGTATCTGTCATCGTTGGTAATCTGGGAATTTCAAACTAAACCCTTCATCCGATCTACAGGGTAGATTGTTCTCATTCCACTGCCCAGGCAAGAGGATATCTTGTATGAGTTAATTGTTCTAAGAACAAGAACAACAAGAACAATCCTCACAAAAATCAGGGGTGTAAGCCAATATGTAAAATTCTCATTCCCTAACCATGATTTGAACTCAAACCAACTGATTGCCAGGTGGCTGTCTCACTGACTACTGAATTCTTAGAAATTAATAAAAATTTATCATACAGTTACAGATGGGCTTATTGCATTCTAATAAATGAATACATTTATTTAATTAGTACAAAAAATGATATGTTTTTATAATTTCTATTTATTATACATACAATAGAATAGTTTCAATAATCATCTGCTGTCAGATTAGAAATACGAGTGAAGTTTGACCTTGCAGCAGCCATTCTTGTTTTTATTCAATTCACAGAAGAGTTTCACTATCTTTTATGCTATTCATTAAGAATTCTACTCTTGATTACAAGCAGATTGAAACGGTTGATGGATTTGAGAGTTAAACCAGAAAACATTGTGACTATAACAACCAAGATGAGGATACTAGTCCAAGTAATCCAGACAAAATTATGTACTCAACATTCAAATATTTCACATTCAAAAAAATGACAGGTCTGGTTAGTCACTCAATAGAAACCATAATGTGGCCAATGTCTTTTGGCAGCATGCCATTTTGGGGATGATCAATTGAAAAATTGGATTCTCTCATTTTTTGTTGGCCAGGGATCACTAAAAAAAAAGTCTGAATTCTCGGGAAACAACCAAACACAAACTAAGAGATAAAATCAGTGTAAATTTACAACATAAAATCAACCCCTCATTAAAAACCTATTCAGGTGGAGGGATAGTCAATGGGAAAATTTTTCTAGACATAATAAGGAGGGAGTAAATGCTTAAATTTTTAACCCTCCAGCTCCATTGGTGCAGCCTCTTTGCATGATACAAGCATGCATAGCCAGCCAGACTAATTAAAAGACTGAAAAAATCTATGTTGACAGTTCTGGTTGATGGTTTCAATTTTTTTTTAATTTTACTCCATTGAATAAGAGATTCCATAGAATCATTTGCTTGTCAAAAATACCATTTCTAAGGGTTTGAACATGTATTGATGTAAGTAAGACACTTTCTTAAAGATATTTATGAAACTTGGCTATGCACTACACAAGACTAGAATGGAGAAAATGGAGTCAGTAGACCATGTTGCACTGACCTTTCCAGTGGGGAAGCTTTTCCGCCCTGGAGAATCAGTATTCAAAGTCCTGTTTTCTTTATTCACCTGGGCTCAAACATCTTGTCACTGGAAAAGAAAAATAAATGATGTTCCCAACTACAAAAAAATAACAATCTTTCTCATATAAAACATCAAATTTCCCAACAAAACAAAAAAAATGAATATGGTGGCCATTATCATATATATTCAGTGAGAAAAGAATGGTTTGCTGGGAAAAAAATTAGTAAATAAAGTAAGCATGCACTGTTCCCCAAATGTGCAGTTATCATATTGGAATTGGCAGTAATCATGCTCAAATGTGAAGTGATTATCATTAATAGGCAGTCATGATCCTCAAATATGCAGTGATCTTGGTCAAAAGTGCAGTGATCATCATGATATGTGCAGTGATAATCCTTAAATGTGCAGTGATAATCCCAAAATGTGCCATGATCATCTTGAAAGGTTCACTGATCATCCCAAATATACAGTGAACATCCTCAAATATGCAATGGTCATCTTGAAATAGGCAGTGAACATCCTCAAATATGCAGTAATAATTGTAAATTGCAAAGTAATCATCCTCAAATGTGTTGTGATTATCCCTAAATTTTGAGTATGACAATCTTGGAAAGGTACATTAGCAAAAGAGATTAAGAATCACTGGTATAAGTTTAGTTTAGTCTGGTAGAAGGTACAGAAAAACACAAAACAGATCTGAGTTGCCAAGCTAACAAAGGTCAGTTTTCTAATAGGAAAACTTGAAAACTTCATTTATGATTTTATATTTGTTATGAGGGTGGCTATTTCCTAATTTTTAAAAAGCAGAACATTAAAAACTGAAAAGGGAGACTTGAGTAGACTGACCTTATAAGATCTGTGCATTGACATCATGACTTATATAATGAAGCTTGTCAACAATGTTGACAACAGCAACCACGTGTAATGAAAAATATGGTAACAGTTGTTATAGCTATCAAATCCTTCAGTTCTAATTTTATCAAACGTAATTTATAGATTTTTATTCACGTCCGAAAATGGAAGATAAATTAGCAACTGACTAGAGGTGGCATTGGATAGATTGCTCAAAAGCTGGACTGTCTGATCTGAAGTCGGACATCTGGCCTCTTTTAAGTGCTCCTTAAAAACAATACTTTTAATTCTGTTTATCTGAGATCACACTTAGGCATCATAAGGAAAGATGACAGCTAAAGTGTATAAGTATTTACTAAGCTTAGCTTTGTATGGCACAAGGCTACAAGTGTAGAGTATTCAGTGGGGATCGATCGCACTTGATGGGTATGAATCAAAAACCAACTTGAAATGAAAGCTACAAAAATATACATGAACACAAACAATATGAGTTTGATCAAATACTAAAAACAACTGGTAATTATCGAAAATTATAGTTGATTGGCCATTGTTCAGATAATGTCTATGGTTGTAATGTCATTGTTGGACCCAAATGTGGCTGATATGTCCAATTCTTCAGGCACATTCTCAGGGATAGTAGGAACAAGTGCTGGGGTGCTTCAGGCATTCGTGATGAGCTCTTTTGACATTCTCCAGCAATGGTGATCAACACTCTTTAGCTCTTTTCAAAGGATGTACCGGCCACATGTGTTATATTGAAGTTATAATATTTCAAAAATATTATAGAAATTGAAAGGTTGGTGTAGAATAGAGTTTCCCACCAAGTGGGCCATGACCCATTGATGAGCACATTTTCCAGGTGTGCAGCAGAGACTGCCCAATTCTTTTTTTTTTTTTTCTTGACAGGCATTCAGCCGCACTATTTTCGAGGTGTATCTGACAAATTTGATCATTGAGTTCACTGTTCATGAATTTTTTACTTTTTTGCTTTCTTTCAATTAGCAGTTCTCACAGACTTTTGAAAACAAAGTATGTGTCTGCATTGTTTTTGTAATTTTCCATTCTTTCTTTTTAATCAAATACTTTTGAAATGAGAAAAGCTGCAGCTTGTATTGACATTGCTTTGTTCCCAAAGATTTGCTATCTATGATCTCTACTGGGTCAAGGCACATTATACCAAAAGTCAACTGGGCCACATAGTTAAAAAAGGTAGGTAACTGGTTTAGAGTTAGGTAGAGCTTGCATATTATATCATAAGAATTAGATGACTCTTAGATAGAAGCAGAATGCTAGGGTGATATTGTTGACATAAGGCAGGTAATTGCTGCTTGTAAGATAGAAGGTAAGTAAGGGAAAGCATCCATCTCTCAACTGATCCTAACAAGTTTCGAGACCAGGACTTTATTCCCACAAGTTTTTTTTATGAAAGCCCCCTTCACAGGATGTAAGCCAACCTAAGGGATACTTCCACCCTAATCCTACAGCTTAGAGTGTACTCCATTAGCTGCTGAGTGCACAGGGAAATTTATCCTAATGAAACATAGCAAGAATTGAACCTGCAACCTTCTACATGTGGGGCAAATTACATTACACTATCTGAGCAGACAGTAAGATAGAATGAAAGGTAAAAAATACACATCCCTCAAAGTCGCTACACATCCTTAAGAGTCACTCCACATACCAATGAGTTACTGTACATACCACAGAGCCACAGCACATCCCATAGAGTCACAAGGCATCCCTCAGAGCTACTACACATTCCTCTAAGTTACTATAAATCTCTCAAAACCAACGCACACCCCTTAGAGCCAATACACATCCCATAGAATCACTAAAAATCCCTTAGTGCCAATTCACATCCCTCTGAGTCATTACAAATCCCTCAGAGCCACAAGACCTCAAAACTTAACAGATTAAACTCTAAGGAGTTTTAGGTAAGCAATAAAAATTCAGATAAGTGAGAAAAGAAAGAAGTTGATGAGTGTGAAATAAAGTCTGCAGCCATTTTGTTACATTCTTAGATAAAGATCATGGCCACAAGATTATAGAAACTGGACATATGGAATTGATATCATCTGAATCAATAAACAATTAGGATTTATTTCCCTTTCTTCTAAAAATCAAAAGTCAAGTATTGAATTTTCAATTAAGTTTACATAAAATTTTCCATCATTTTGTAGGCAGCTTTCCCATATATATATATATATGTATATATATATACGTATGTATAATTAAGAAATGGATATATCATCTGACAGAATGATTATAAATTGCATTTCATTATATTGAAACTCTAATTTGAAATGACCTCCCGTCTTTACATAGTGAATGTATCATTTTGCCTAAACAATTGAAGAAAATGGGGCTGCAGCAGGAATCGAACCTGCAACTAATGGAGTGGCTATGTTGGAGCGGCTACCCTCTCGGTCGAGGGTTCGATTCCAGCAGCAGCCCCATTTTCTTTGATTTGTTTTTTCTATTTACATTCTCTTGACAAAGTGGTATACTAACCCCTGTAATGGCAGTGTTTTAGGAATTTTTATGATTTAAATGTATATCCCATGGATTATTGCAACTAAGATCTCCGTCTTTGCTGCTTCCAAAATATTAGACTTGAAGAGCATAAAAAAGCCATAATATAAGGCGAGACCACAAAATAGGTACCGTAGACCATATAAAGAGAGAAAATATGGTGCACTATCCCCACTGGAATAAATTACTAGATATCTAGAAAGGGAAACACACTGAAAAGCACATAATATAGCAGTTAGGACCTTCCATAATCAAGATTGAGAATAAAATGGTGGTTAATGTATTGGATATTGCAACTCATCTTGTTGGCCTAATGTGTTCATGATTGGAGAGAATTAAACAAGTACATATAGCTTTTCAATCATTTAAAGACTTGAGCCCAAGGGAAAGGTACCAACTGGAAGTTCATCTGGAAGAAACCACTCTGATGTGCGATGAAATTTTAAAAAATGTATGTATATCAAGGAGAAATGTATTCAATATTGAGGAAAACTGAAAATTTGTCTGAGACATATCGGAAAGTGTGGACAAAAGCATGTTTCAGCTTAAAGACAAAACAAAATTTTGGTTGCCCTTTGCAAAAAAAAATGACAACATAATCGAAGGAGTTGGCAAATCTCTGAATACTACCGAACAGTTTTTCAGATGGTCTGACTGGCTATCTATGTATATATCACACATAAACACCACACCAATGGAACTAGAGCTGAAATTTCAAATATTTACTTATTATGTCTAGAGAAAACAATTTTAGGTTTTTTAGTAAGGAGGGGTAAATTTGTAATATAATTTTGTGCTAAATTGGTCCCTTAGTTTGTGTCTGGTAGCATTCATGCTTGTTTTTTGAAAATTAAGACTTTTTTAGTGATCACTACCAAACAAAATTGATCATTTTTTTCCAATTTCTCAATTGATCTCCCTAATACTACTTGCTGCCAAAAGACATAGGTCACATGAAAGTTTCTATTGAGTGATTAACCAGATCTTTTTCAATTTGGTTCAGTGTTTCTAGAAATTTTAGCAGAGAATTTTAAGAACAAATGAATTCTTGAATTGTCTTTCTATTGGTTGGTCACATGACAAAGTTGTTGGGGAACCATACCAGACCTGCTACTTAGTAGTGTCCATTTTCTCTCCAAGTATCATATGGGTGGTATTGAATAATGTCCAGTGAAATATCAAAAACCTCCAAATTTAAGCTGAAAAAATATATTGTATAATCATTTTCTGTGGCTAGTATCCTTATCTCAGTTGTTATACAAACATTTCCACTGTTTTGTCTCTCATATTTGGTGAACATCTGGGAATTTCGAACTGAACTCTCTATTCAAATGACAGGCACAGCTTGCCCCATTCCACTGTCTATGCTAGAGGATGTCTCGTTTTACTTAATTCTTCCTAATTCTAGGAGCAATTGACTCTGGATTCATTCTAAAAAGATGTGAAAAAAAAAGGAACCTGCTGTACTTACACTTTCCACACATGCACATGTTCATGGATGATTCTTTTCCCACAGACTCTGTTCTAATCTACACTCTGTCCACCAGTTCTGGAATGGTTATACTGCAATTTCCTAAGATGGCAATTTCCATTAGTTGAATGATCTTACCATCAATGACAGACTGGAATAGAGATCATTTCTACTGAAGTCCAACAATACCTGAAATGCTGTTAACAGTACTTAATAACACTATAACATGGGGTATCTGGTGAATACATTACTGTCATTTAAATCATTCATGGTGATTGCCTTTCAAAGAAAAGGAACCTGATTACATCTCTGTACCTCATTAACTCCATGATCACACTTTACTGCACTTTCACACTAAAAACGCAGAATCCTCTATACATACAGGCCTCCAAATTGAAATGTACCCCATATATGGATGTATAGGGTAATGCATAGATGACAACATATATTTTTTGCTTGGTTCTTAATGACCCAAAGAAAAAATAGTCTAAAAAATGTATGGAACAATGGAAAAACTTAATCTCACAAATTTAGAAAACCATGCGGACAACTCTGCAAAACAGAATACCATTTCAAAAACCCTCTTACTAATGCAGATTAATAAAGGATTTGTAACCAAAACTGCTGCTGATATATTGATGTCTGCTCAATTATATCCTTTTCTATGCTTTGATTTTTAGGAAAATGAATAATATTATCTTTGTCAACAATATTCGAATAATTCATTCGAGTATTAACAGGTTATAGATAAAAATCAGTTGATGATGATCAACTAGGATAAATTGTGTTTAATTTTCTGAAAACAGTATTTAATTATGCGCATTTCATATAAAAAAAAATTTTAAAAAAAGCTTTCCAGAGGAAGATGTTGATAATACCAGAAAAATATAGGGATATTTACTAAATGTATAAAAAAATAAACAAATTAAGCAAAATTCAGGTGCATAATGTGCATCACAGCCTCTCGTAGAACCCCCAGTTGGAAAAGGATGTTCTGAACTAACTTACCATCCACTTATCAAACCAACTGCACATTTTTCCAACTTCTTAATATGAAACACAAGAACAAAAGTCCATCTGGTGCATAATAGATTGATGTTTCATTCATATTGTGGTGTGACCTTTCAACACCCCGTACCATTCATAATAGAAACCTTTTATTTGGCTATATTTAAGACCAGTGTCAGTTGTAATTAGGGATAAAGTTATGACAAATACCAAAACACATGAAATTTCTCCATTTAACTACATATAATCACTAAAACTAATCAACTGTACCTAATGAACACTTTGATATTCAAATCGAGCAGCATAATTCATTTTCACAACAAAAAGAGTAATTGAAATCAAAAGAATTATTTCCTTTATGATCTGACCGGATGGAATAATTTGGACGGAATTCCGAGAGTTCTCAGGAACATGGCTGTACCTGGTCAGTACATTACTGGAAAGAAAACACTCACCTGTTAATGAGAATAGTCCGCCAGACACCAACGATGATTAAAATCCTTTTCATTTCAGATGTTCAGAAAAATATAAACAATGAAAATTTAAAATAACTTTTTATAGCATTAATATTTTGAATAGAAATTCCAACAGAGGAAACTACAGACACATTAAAGGTTTTTCACAAGATTTGAGTTCTTACTCTTCAGTTGTGAGATCACCCAAGTGATTAGAAAAAGCTTGGTTGAAACCAAAATTCAAGTGGTTCTTTCTTCCTGCTAGTTGAAACAATTGAAAGAGAGTAATCTTTCTGTGCCTTTAGACCCAACATTAAAAATGGTCCAAGAATGAGTCATTTAATTTTTCCATGTGTTGATCTGATGTTATGTATGTAAGTTAAATCAGCTAGCATGGGTTGGAGCCTGTTCAGGAGGAACAAAGCCTTTTCAAATTATTTGTAGTTTTCTGTAGTCAAAATTTCAGTTTGAAAGCTCAATGCAATAAAAAGTTTAAACTAACATTTCTGACCTAAGGATCAGGAGCGACAGCTATTAGGTTAAAACCCATGAAATGTTGGATTTTTTTCACATCATAGAGAATAATGCTTAAAGTGAAAGATTTACTAATGTCATTAGATTTTTTTCCAGATTCAATGTGCATAGAGATTTAATTCATTAATATTTGAGGTTTGTGAAGTTAATACGTTGGAAAAATAGAACTCACATGAATAGAATCAAATGATCTATGACAGTGCAAGACCCCACACCTCCCTACTGTGTCTAAGCTTAGAGAATAGGGATATGAAGTCTAACAGCATCCTACACCTTCACCTGATGCTTCTATATATTATCAGCTCAAGCATTTTGAACTTCATATCTGTAATAAAAGATTTAATAATAGGGAAGCAATAATTAATGTTTTTTTCAAATGGCGGTGGGCTGGCCATGTTGCAAGAATGGCAGACAACCGATGGACATCACGACTCACAACATGGATCTCCCGAGATCACATGCGCAACCAAGGCCAGCAGAATATTAGATGGAGAGACGAGCCAGACAAGTTCAGGAAGTACTGGCTCCGCGACGCCCATGATAGAGAAGTGTGGCAAATCCTGGGGAAGGTCTATGTCCAACGACGGACATTAAAAGACTGATGAGGAGGAGGAGGAGGAGGAGGAGGAGGATGATGATGATGATGATGATGAATTAATGTTTTTAATCAATTTATGACCACTAAATATAAAGTATTTGGAAGAGTTGGCGCACTACCATTGGAGTATTGTTCAAAAATGGTTATTGCTTCAAATGCAGGGATAGATTCAAATTGTCTTCTGGAAAACAGTGAGAATTTTCTGAAAAATGTATATTCATCTTGTTACCAGAACATCTTCTAAGTTTTCAATCTTTTATTGTTTACCTGAAATAAATGGCTTCGTTAACTACTTCTTTTTTCTATTATGATTTTACCATGTTCTATTAAAATCAATATATTTGCAACATTGAAAATTAATGATTTTCATCTAGATAGCAAAATTATTGAAAATAATTGCCAGCAAATAATTATTAATTCACTGTAGTTCCATATACTGTAGCATTTTTGGATTTTCAAAATTTGGAGGACAGTCAGCTGAATAGCCACCCTTGAAATGGGTCACATTTTGATAAGATATTTACCATTTTTGTTGTTGAAATCATCTTTTATCTTACAATTGAAAAATATTACATATGTAACATCCTAGTATAAAAAGCTCCGTGTCATAACAAGACTCAGAGAGCATAAAGATGATGAAATTTCAGGTGAGAATTATATAGATCTGGAGGAAAAGAAATATTGGACAATAAACAAGAGCTTCATGAAAAAGCACTAAGAGTATCAGAGGCCTCATGGAAATGATCCAGAAAAGTTTTTCATCACCAAATGTAGATTAGAACACAGAAAAGTCTACAGGGTTAAAAAGGTGAATAAAGCCATTTAGTAAGGTCTGTGTTGGTAACTTAATAGCAATATCTTCAAAATATACCCATGTATAAGATGGACATTTAATCAAAAAAGAAAAATACGCAAATATTACCGTGTGTCCAAAGCCCTAGTATTGATATGGACGGTTATGGGGCTTGGATGAGTTGCAGTGAGCAGCAATCCACCAATCATACTTGTAAACCATTTGTTTTATAGTCCAGCATATACAGTAAAAACTTCAAAATACCCTTTTCTACAGATGGAAAAAAATGTAAATATAAGTAGATTTTATTATTCTGTAAAAAAAAGATCCTTTGCAAAATATGGTGGTGATGTTATAATGCTGCACTAATCGTATTTTTCAACAACTGAGAGCTCCACTGAAAATGATGGATAACTGAAACAACCAATCGAAAGAGTTATTCGGACGTTTGAACTGCTTTGTGTTGTTGAAACAACATTTCAACTAATACACTGACAGCCTTCTCCAGGCATAAAATCCAAATGTGATGGTGGCAAACAGAACTTTTCACAAATGGTAGCAACACTTTAATGTTGGATTTAGCTGATATCTTTTTCTTTCCTTGCTAGCCTGGATTTCCATACCTTGTCCCATTTGAATTGTGGAAACCACATCAGGTTGAACTCTGCACTTGTTTGACATATACTCAGTCGACATGTTGATGTGTACTGCAGCTTTGATTCTTCTCAATTAACAACACAAACAACAAAAAGGGGTTCAATAGTGCAAAAAACTCTTTGAATGTTAATGACCTTCTCAAAACTATAGACAGTATCTGAAACAAATGTTCCATGTGCAGAAAGCAAAACAAAACTCAAAAAACTAAAAAAAGTCCCAAGTTCTGAGATTTTATATTTTCATTATTTCATATATTTTTATTATACATTATAATCATTTGTATTTAATGTCTTCATCTTTGTTGTTTTTAACATGTTTTGGCAGATATATTCTTTGGATTCACTCATGAGTATGCTGCATCTGGTGGTCTTTCTTCTTTTTCATCTCAACTAGAACGCTAGTTAGATTCACAAGACTGATTGTTAAGATCATATGTTAGTAGAGTCAACATGAAAATAGAGAAAAATGGAAGAGTTTCATCCACTTCAATCAATGAATTCGTTGATCACTATTAAGGGAGCTATCAATTAATTCATAGCGCCATAGCCAATGGATAAGCTGCCCCTTACACAAAGGTATTAATTCAAATTTAGTCTAATATTTGCTGAATAAATCAACTCTTTAACAAAAGGCTGCACTGCATCCATTTGAGTGTCAAGTTCATAGGGTCTAAACCAGGCATCCTCAACGGGGGGGGGGGCATAAAGAGTATGAAAGTTGAGATGGGGAACGGGATAGATTGTCACATGTCAATGGATATTTCTTGAAAAAAAAATACCTATTTCCCGTTTTATGTTAGTAAAATCAGGAGATAGAGGGAAGCTACTCTCACTTGGTGATTGATAAAATGTTTTTTTTTAAATTTCTTCCAATCGTAAATATTCATTTCTGTTATCATGTTATTTCATTATGTAAGCATGTGTTGGTCCTTTTAAAGCTATGACAATTTGTTATGAAATTTATTTGGCTCAGCAAAGTCAAGACATTACACAATGGAAAAAAATGTTTCTTTTTTGTTTTAATTTCTGCCACACAAAATATTTCTGATGAAAGTGTTTGTACCTCAAAGTAGATACTTTTAGTTACATGGAAAAAAAACTAATGAAATATGTGCGATAGTTTCAAATTTATGGCATTTTAAAAGTGAAACTTAAGGCACATTTTTGTCCATTTTTATTATTGGCAAATATACCTTTTGGATTTAGTCACCTCTTTTTTTTCAAATCCTTTGAGAGGCACAAATACACGATGGTATAAAATTCGCAAAGGGATATATAACATTAATAATTTTTACTTTTTTAATAGTACTCATTTGTTTGTAGTTGCATAAAGGTACCCTTGGGAAATCAACATGGAAAAGTAGACAACAGAGCAATGAACTAGAATAATGAAATTTTACTTTGAATACAATCAATCAAAAACATCAACCCAAAGAGCATATTCTCATTATTTAAACATGTGGACAATGCCATCAGAGTTCATGATTCCAATTGCTGAGAATTTCATGTAGAAGAGTGTAGATGATAAACCTGCAACGTCAGCTCAGCAGAGTTCTTCTCAGTCACTTCAATGGATTTGGGTTTATTTGTAGGATATGGTCTAAGCTAAGATGACAAGAGCTATCTAGGAGCTACAGAATAATTGTCAAGGAAAAATAAGAGGTCGAGGACCAGATATTCTTTAAAATGTTGTGCAGAATGTTATTGATAGAGCAAGAATTTGTGTAATGGAGAATGATGGGCATTTGAAAGAACAATTTTCCCATGGGGCAACTATTGGGTGTGCAACTACTGAGTAGCTCAAACTGGGTGGGGACAATTGAGAGAGAAACATTTGATCACGGGGGTAATTGAGTGTAGGACATTTTCAATTACACAAAGATGAAATCAAAAATAAAAAAATGTATAAAATGGTGTTTCTTATTCAATTAATTAATAATAGATAGATGCTAGATATCCTCATGCTCAATAGTCGGCCAACCTAATTTTCTGTACATAAATTATTTAAATCCTCCTTCTTTATATATCTCATTTGTTTAATCTTTTTTTCTAAATCATGACAACTAAAAATCTATGACTGTTTTGAATCCCTTTGTGACTGAACCACCTTATATGAATGGAATAATGGAAATCTTCATCTCAGAACTTCAGAATGAAATGTTGTGATAAAGACAACAAGGATGAAGTCAATAATCTGGAAATAAAATTGAATAACAAAAGAACAAAAATTTTGTTTTCTCCACAGATTTGTTTTACAACCTTAAACATTATCAAAATCATACACAGATTTCAAATTTTTAACCCGAATGCTATTTCATCCCATAACCAATTTTGTTTGCTGATAAAGTTTTTTTTTTATCATTTTCCTTGACTGCATGTAAAACGGTGCTTCCAAATGCAAAAAACAATTTCAACATTCTCGGTGACTTCCACAATGTTAAGAACTTTAACTCTTAAATTCATATTAAGGAATTTAAATGTTAAATCAAGAGGAGTAACTTCTGCTTAAAGTTATTTCCTTGCACTATTTGGCATTTTTAAAAAATTTTCATTGGTATTTAAAAAAAATTTTTCTTTGGAATTTTTTGTTTTTTTTCCTTTTCAACTCACAAAAGTGTTCCATTTTTTAGAAATTTTATTTACAATAGAGTTCCATGGTGGTTCTAAGAGGTTCATGAATCTTAAGAGTTAACTTTCAATAACGATACATATTGAGCTCAATATTAACAGCAAATAATGAGTTATGAACAATTTTCTCCACACTTTTAATGATTTCAACAAAGTTCTGAAATTCAGAATCCTTGTCATCATTCAATAATTCTATTATTTCATGAATCAGCCAAATATTCTCATCTTTATTGTTTTTTAGATGTGCAAACATCTCTAGCAACAACTGTCATCATTCGCTGATGTACCAAAATTAGAATAACAGCACATTCTCGTGTTGCCAATTTAGATGTTTTTCATCTAAATTTAGATGTTTTTGTTTGCATCTAATTCTCAGAAATTGCTACTAAGATGATTTTTGATAAATTAAGTAATATTTTGAATAAATCTGGTAATATTTTGAAATAAATGTTGAAGATTGAAGTCACATTTAATTTATTGGTAAGCTATAACATATTTCCAAGATTTGGGACATATATCTGGAAAATCTAGATGCTTCAAGATGTTTTTTGGCTCCAAATCTAGATATGTACCTACAAGAAAGGTTCCTTAAGATACAAGAGGTTGTATATATCACCCTGAGTGAATAGAGGGTTGCATGAATAAACCCACTATATAATTCAATGTTGTGCGGGTAGACATGCTCAGTAGAGCAAAAACAACTGCAAGGAGAATTAGCATGTGTTCTATTCAGTCAATGTGGCTGGATTTTCTTCAGACTGACTGCTGAATGGCTTCTGTTGGCAGAAAACTGATGCCAAGACCTAGAAGCATCGATAACCGAAAAAAGTCTCAAATCATTATTTTTTTAAATTTCATAAGAAATAACTACCAATTAAAGTTACCTCCCTTTGATCTTCAGGTAATTTTTTTTTAATTTTATTTTTACTATATTCATAAAAGTGTTCTATTATTTTTTGATCTATTCATAGGAAAGCTCCACTGTCAAAAGGAGTGGTATCAAGCAGTTCATAAATTTGAGAGTTATACATCTCAGGATGGCTGAAGAACATACCAGCTGGAATGCTGTGATAAAAATAGTAAAGATGAGAATACTAGTCCGATGGGCACTGCTTCCTATACCCACACCAGCCATTTCTGCCACCATTGCCAGCAAAGCCTCAACGAAAAAGAGAAAGACAGTTCAAAACATATAAAGAATTATGTTTATTGTAGTATTCATCCCATTCATAAGAAAAATGAATGGAAAATTTTTCAATCTAAAAATTATTTGTTTTCCAGTTTTAGAAATGGAGATTTTTGTCTTTGAAGAAAGCCCAAACCCCTTGGAACTAAGTGGGATTAAATTAATTAGGTCTAAATATATCTGATTACTTTGATTACTTTAACTTAACCCTACCTCATTATCACTTTTATTATTAAACTAATTACTTAATTTCAAAGTAAAGAAAAAGAATGTAAGAAACAGCAGAAATGATCATGGCTGGCAGTAGTAGCGATAGGATTGCAGAGAATAAGCAATAATTGTGCTGGTCTGTGTGTGCTGCTGCTGATTTTAGAGACATAAAAAGACAAATACTCGATGTTTTTCTCGTCAGATATCACTTTTTTGTCAAGGGTTCGCTGACAGATGTGGCTGGTAGAAAGAAAAAAAAAGCGCCCAGTCCAATTAACTCGGGGAAAAATTTATCATCTCCTTTTTCGATTGTTGTGAAGGCAATAAAGGCATAAACAACAACGGATATTTGCTTTAAGCTTTTGCTGTTAATACGAGTTTTGTCTGCACCGTAATTTGAGATTTACATTTTTACATTCGAATACCTGAGAATGTTACAAAAATTATTAACACTCATTTTGCTATATGGTAACATTCAAATACTGACAAAGCGTGATTTTCAAAAGTCAAAGCCGGTCTCAAATGAAATCAGCATCAAAATAAAAAAAAAGCAATGTTTTCAGCTTTTCAAATGTTAACAGCAAATCATTTGAAATCAGTTCAGTTCAAATATACAAATTGACATTTTTTTTATTCTGGCCAAAAAATGATTTTATCCATAAAACAGACAATTACATTTTCAATTTTGCAACTATTATTCAATTAAATCAAAATGGAACTTTGATTTTTTTTAAAGTGTTCTTTTTTTTCTCTCTCTCATATTCTAAAACCCACATTTATATTCCAATGTTCAAGGCGAGAGTTAATCGGTGATTTTTACATTACAGCCGATCAATGAACAAATTCATTTTTTAAACTTTTTCATGACAATGAAAAGAGAAAAAAAAACTGAAGAATGGTTTTTAATCCATGAAGGAGAGTAAACAGTCACTGATTGTTCACTTCAGATAAATAAACAGTAAATGGGAAAAAATGGTGGGAGAAAAAATGATGAGGATTTGATTCAAAGAAAAATTAGAATGGGTGATTTTGAATTGTTGTTCTCCAAAATGAGTGATAAAAGATTTGACATTTCTTGTCCAGTTGTGAAATCTCAAAATGAGAATTGACCTTTGACCTTTTTAGTGGAGGGTCGACACTGATAACTAAAAGTGGGATTCGCAGACTTAAGAGAGATTGAAAAATGAAAATAAAAAATAGGGAAATGTGTCTCAATCACCAATTATCATTGTCTATGGTAATCTGGAGAATATTACTTATCTCCCCAACCCAAAAAATGAAACCCTGATTTATTTTGGTTTGGGAAAACCTTCTCCATAGTCAAATGATTTGAATATTTCCATTCTAAACCTTTATGGGGCCCCTAGCAGAATTAGATCCCCCCCATCGCCTCTTTTGGGACATTTCAAGTGCTCTTGGAGGCCCTCTGGTGGCTAACAGGCCCTAAGCAGTCAGTTATGCATCGAGCCAGCTCTGGTTCTAGGTATCAAGTAGAAGAAAAGAAAAAAAAAACAAAAAAACGAATACACATGCAGAAATATGTCTCTGCTCAACCACCAAAATAAAAAACACCAAATTTGTATTTAGAAAAAATTTTTTTAAAAGGCAAGGCAATCGTTGGAAAAAAGGGGAGGTAATTCTCACAAGACTTCGCAAGAAACAAATATCGAAGGTCAGTCTTTGGTAGATTTTTTTTTTCTCGTTTTATTCATTAGCTTAACTGCAGTATTTTTAATTTTACAATTTAATAACTAGATCCATCGGAATATTTCTCCATTTTTGAAAATGTATGCATTTTTTTTATTTTTTCGCATGATGGCAGCGTTCTCCCCAAAATAACTTCGACTCACCAAGAGCGTATCACACTTAGTCAAAATAAACTGGTCCATTATGACCTTCATGACACTGTCGCATACATTGTTCTCTCCATAATAAGGCTTATCCACATGAATTATCTCCCCTGGATTATAAACGAACTGGGGAGAAAATTTCTCTGCCGCGATCGTCCGCACCTCTTCTGAATCAGTTGTTACAAATATCCGAAACTTGCGTGAATTGTTGTATTTGTGCAGAAAATCCCAAACAACTTGCAGGTCTGTCATCGTGTTTCGTGGTTCATCACTTGGCATGCTCGGGTTTCGACCTATACGTATCTGCGCACAAACTAGCTGCATATCAGGCTTTGGGGTGTTCACCGCAAAGAAACTATTCAGCTGTGATTGTAGAACGGTGTTGAATCGAAACAAGAGTTTCATTACTTTTGCAAACAGCGCCTCTCTTGTGAGATGCAACGTCCAATGTAACCGCTCTCTGTATCGGACATTTTTCTTGAGAGCATGAGTGTAGTCATAGTTTGTTGTTACGTAGAGTACATCCTCGGGATAGAGGGCATTCAGATCTGCCCACTGAAGCATTGGAATGTACTCCTTGTTGCCGATCAGATACAAATAACGATCTTCAAGAGTCAGCAATTGACTAGAATCTATTTCCCAGTTTACTTTGTTTGGACGTAAAAACGCTGAGATCTCACAAGGTTTTGAAACCATGATGCCAAATCTCCGCCCCATGGCCAATGCCATGAGATACACAGAGACCATTCCAAGTTGTCGATCGCCCCATCCACCACAAGTCCGTGGACCGACACAGTAGTAAATAATATATTTGGTTCTATAGTTAGGGAGCTGGACAAGTTCTTGTTTTCTGACACTTTGTTCTTCCTCGTTATCCAGTTCTGCTAGAAGATTGTCATCAGGAGCATCTTGGAAGTGACGCCCTCCATTGTGAACAGTACCATATTTCGTGGGGTTCCCTGTGCACTGATTATCAACGATCAGTTGATGCCATGTGCAGAGCAGAAATAGGAAACCAACAACAGCAATCACTCGACAGTCAGGCAACTGGAAAAAAGAAACAGAAAAAAAATTAGAAGAAGAACAAACCAGCAACAAATAATGATGTTTTCAGGCTATTATCTTCATCAAAGTTGGACAAAAGTTATGTACTCATTCACCATTGTCTGTTTCATCACACACTATCCTCAAAAGTACAAAATGAATTTCAGTGACCTTAAGTGGAAAGATGGGCCATGGGCTAAGAAGAAAGTGATTGAGTGCTTGGGCTGACAAAGGAATTTTCAACAGTTACCTCCTCCACATCATGGTTGTATGATTGTTCATACAATACAATGAATTTCAATGACCTTGTGTGGAAGGATGGGCCATAGGCCAATCAACAATTGATTAAATTTAGGGGCAGATTCAGTAATTAGTTTGTGATTCTGTTAGCATTACAACATAGGGCAATTTTTCATCTTCTTGGATATGATAACACAGTAATGAGATCATGACAGCAACGCCATACTGTTAGAATAGTGCAGTAGTGCAATTGTTCAGTTTTTAGTGACAATTGAGTTGACAGAAGTATGTACTTTCAGAGTACTCTTTTGTTCAAGCTTTTATTGGTTAGCATTTTCTCAAGATGATTACCTCATGGAAAGGTTTGCAAGTAAAAATGATGCATATATTTGTGGTTGTATCTCACCCCTATCTAAGTATTTTCTTCAAAGGTTTTTAGGGTTTTTTAATATGTGTAATTGTTGTATTTATTTTTGAAAATA
This sequence comes from Thysanoteuthis rhombus, assembly GCA_963457665.1. Taxonomy (NCBI): domain Eukaryota; kingdom Metazoa; phylum Mollusca; class Cephalopoda; order Oegopsida; family Thysanoteuthidae; genus Thysanoteuthis; species Thysanoteuthis major. Next base: position 38,759,186 of record OY735210.1, on the reverse strand, counting down.
AGTACAGTTTTTGTTTCTAGTATATTAGTATTATCCTGTACTAGTGAGTTCCACTTGTTTATTATTCTTTGAGAGAAGAAATTTTTTCTGGTGTTTTTTTCCGGTGTTTTTTCTACATTAAATAAGTGTCAACCAAAACTTCCCATGTTGATCCGGCTGGCTATACATGTATGTGTATATCACACATACAGGCTTCACCTATGGAGCTAGAGTGCTGAAAATTTCAACATCTTCTCCCAACACATCATGCTGCCAAAAGATGTTATTCATGCAGTGAGTGACTAGTCAAACGTTTTTGTTTTTTCTCTTTTTGTTCATAACTTTTTGGATGGGATTTTATAAATACCTTTTATTATTTTGAATATTTTTATTGCATCTTTCCTCATTCTTCTTTCTTCAATTATAGTCAATTTTAATTTATGCAGTCTATCTTCAGATATTTTTTTAGTTCTGGGACCATTTTTGTTGTTCTTCTTTTTATACCTTTCTAGTTCTATCATATCCTTTTTGAGGCATGGATTCCATGCTTGGACTGCGTTTCCCAGGTGTAGTTTGATTAGTTGTACTACCGCCAAAGCAGGTAAGTCTAAGTGTCAAATTCACCTGGCTAACATAACAAAAGCAACAAGGATGGAACACCTGCTATTGAGTAATACAGTGGCAATCTTGGAAGCCATTTCATGCTTTAAGGAAAGTGCCCAATGTTGTCTCCACTTGACAAATATCTATGAACTGGAAAAATGATGATACAAGTCAAAAATCAAATCACAAGGATTACAAGGGTCCCTGTAAAATACAAGAACCAACTGGAAGCAACAAGAAGCAAATGTAATTCAAAAAATGTTTCAATTCAGAGGTTGGCTGAGACTAATTGAATAATTTAGGAGTTGGGATTATTCAATCATTAGAGCAATTTTTACTGAAAATAAATGATATCTTAGTTTTACTTCTCATTACTTCTTATATTTTACCACAACCTGATAACAATACCGCATTTCAAATTTCCAACCAAAAAAATTGTTCTCCTTTGAATAAAAATACATGATATAAAATTTAACCAAAAACCATGGACTTTCCTGTGTCTTCACTGAACAAGTTTTCTTCATTATTGACAAAAAAGTATCATATTTCCCAATTTGAAGACACTATTTTCTTCCCCCCAAAATTCACTTTTTGCAAATTGCAGTTGGGGTGAGACCTTGATGCTGGAGTGTCTTTGACATTGAAAATACAGTAATTGAAATACTTTAGAAATTTTATTGCTTTCACAGGGGGAAAAATAAAGAGCAAGAAATCCTCAAACTTTAAAATCTTTCAAAGAACCAAAGCATTATATCTTTTCCCAAGTAAATTAATAAGTATAAAAAACAAATTAAATCAAATTCAAAAACAAGGCAGCCAAATCTTTAAATACATCAAGCAAATTAAAAACTACTGCAATAAAATTTTTAAAAATAAGACAAGCAAATTTCAAAATACACTAAGCAAACTAAAAAATTTGCCCAATAAAATTTTTGAAATTTGCCAAGCAAATTGAAAAATATGCCAAGTAAATCAAAACTCTTTGATCTGAAGAAATATGGTAATTGAGATCCATGATGATAAAGTTTACTTGTGTTTTTAATTTGCTTGGAATATTTAAAAATTTGTTTGATGTATTTTAAAATTTGTTTGTTATATTTTGATCTATGGCCATCATAGTTTTCAATTTGTTTGTCGTGGTTTTTAATTTGAGAGCTTTATTTCTTGATTTGCTTGTGAAAAGGTATAGAAGCAGATGACCAAGATTTCAACCAATGGAGTTGCAGCATGCAAACATATGTGTAGAAGACAACATCTACCAACATGTCTTGCTTATTTTCTCTTAGATTCATTTGTATAGTTTACGAGCAGACTGTGACCAGACACGTCAAACATATGCCACTGGGATTACCAAAATGGTTGGTACTTGGTTTCAAGTGGGATTCTCTGCAAACACCCACACATAAGCAACATAATGTGTGACTGTCAACAGCATTTTTCTACCAACATCCCCAATTCTCAATGAAACAACATACATCTTCTGCTGTTATCTCCCAGCGAAACCTTTCATTCCTTTTACAATCAACCAAATGAAGATGTACAGAATCAGAAAATAAAAAGATTTAAAAGAGACACGTCTAGATAGTCACTCAATAGGAACCATCACATGACTTACATTTTCGGGGATGATCAATTAAAAATTTTGAAAACAGAGCATTCAATGAATGAATTACTCACGTCTTTTGGGGGGTGGTGATCACTAAAAAAGTCCAAATTTTCAAAAAGCAAGTGTGAACACTGCATGCACAAACTAAGGGTTCAGTTAAGCATAAATTTATATTGTTGACTGAACTCCCTCACTGAAAACCCTTGGTGGGGGAGTTTTCGAAAAACAAAAAAACGTTTTCTCTAGACCTGATTAGGAGTGAATATTTGAATGTTCAGCCCTTAAGCTCCATTGGCTTTACCTGTGTGCATGATAGATGCACATATATACTAACTTAAAGAAACTTATGTTGATTGTTTTGATTGACAGTTTCTAATTATCATCCAATTATCTTACGGGCATTCTATAAAAAACTGAGGTACTGCATAGCAGGGATTCAGAAAATTACATATTCTACAAGATAAAATTTTTTTCCGACCACTCACTCACTTTAATAAAGGCAACAGGCACTGCAACTATATGAGTTTTTTTATTTTGAAACTTGAGCACTCAGCGTCATGATTCATAGAGGGTCTAAATATAAAATTTAAAAATGAACATGACAGCTCTAAAAATAGCAAAAATACCAACTTTTTAAAAATGGTTTATTGGGCACTTATCATACACAGCCACCCACGTCTTATCTATATATTGTTTAAAGAAAGAAAGTTACATAATTATTCTTTGAAAAATAATTATCAAATATTGCTGTGACCCCCAATAATCTTTACATGACCCCCAGATGAGTCATGACCCCATCTTTGAGAAGGCCTGTTCAATGACAGATAGAAAAGATTTGAAAAGACTGACACAAAATAGACGGATGGATGGATACAGGGGCATAGCAGGAGATTCAGGGTCCTGAGGGGATTGGTCCCAAGAGCCCCCCTTCCTCCAACATTTTTACATAGGTTCCCAACCTGGGTGCCACAGACCCTTGAGGTCCCACAAAGGTATGACTGAGAGTGTGGGTAGACCTTTCAATATAAGCCAGAGGTATAGCTCCATATTTGGGAGCCTGGCCTAGTGGCAGGGGGTGCTCTTAAAGCGCCCCCCTCCAATACTTAAACAGATTTGTTATTGAATTATATTGGTGGAAATGCAGTAGGTGAACTACTATTCATGAAGCATTAGAGGTGGTGGGTATTTTAAACCCCCACCAGCTATGCCCCTGGACAGATAGATATGAATAGACTTGGATGAATAGATAGATGGACAAGTCTGGTTAGTTACTCAATAGAAACTGTTTGCAGTGGATGGGATTAAATTAAAAAATTGGAAATAGGTGTGATCAATGAATAGATTACCTCTTCTAACTTTTGTTGGATCACTAAAAAGTCCAAATTTAAATAAAAAAAACAAATACTAGAAAACACAAAATAAGGAACTAATTTAATATGAGCTTACATTGGAAATTGAACCCCCTTTTCTAGGCATAGTAAGGAGAAAATATTTAAGTTTCTAGCCCATTAGTTTCATTGGAGCATCTTGTACAGGTGACAGATACATAACCAGCTAGAATTACTTGAAGATTGAAGAAACCTATAAACAGTATTTGTTGATGGCTTCTGATAGAAGGATAGATATGAATAAATTCATGAACAGACAAACCGACAGATAGATATGAGTAGACATAGATATGAATAGACAAATATATAATGGATAGATAGATGAGTGTAAGTTTGATATTTACAAGGACTTCCTTGTATTTTACTAGTTTCCAAAGCTTACTTCTACTTGCTTCAGTTCTAAAAAAAAAATCTTTCAAAATGTTGTAAGCGGTTTAGTCGACTCATGCAGCAGGAAACTACAAAGCCAAACATTGAGTCAATGAAAGAAAAGAATGATCTGGAAGTTGTCCTTGGAGACTAACTAATCTTACTCAAGATTAAGAAGAAGAAAAAAAATAGGCAGACAATTCAAAATTAGCCATTATTCAAACCTGGCAACCAACACAGGTTTCTTCAGTGTTTAAGTTCGGCTGGCTGGCAAGGTATGTATCATAGCTGGTACTTGTTTTTGTTTCTGGTAGACAGTCAAATTTTGTCATGAAAAAGAAAACTAAGTCAGGATTCAGTCGAAAAGTAGGTGGAATTCAGGTCAAACTATTCAATTTCATGTTGAGGCAAAAAATCTTACTGAAAGTTGAAATTCTTGCCATACATATTAATATGGCTGTGAAGAGTTTGGGTGAGCTGGTGTCACCTTGTCTTACTCCTTTTTGGAGCTGTAAAGGCTCTGAGTCTTTATGTAGCCAGATAAAGGAGCTACTGTGACTGTATATATGTAGCAGAACTCTGACATATACAAGGTGTAGATCTTGTATATGTCAGAGTCAAACGCTTTCTTAAAGTCCAAAAATGCTACAGCGAGTGACATTTTGTAATCTTCATCGCCTGCCTTGAGATGATCTTCAGAAACCTGGACTGGGGAAAAAGAAGGAATCAAAATAGACAGCAAATATCTGAACAACCTTAGATTTGCGGATGACGTCACTCTTTTTGCAGAGAACCAATACCACCTCCAACTGATGATGATCACCATCATCCAATAGATGAACTGAAGAGAGCAAGAAAGTCAGCTTACACATGATCATCAAAAAGACAAAGATCAGGTGCAACAATCACGTTGAAAATAATAACAAAATGATCAAAATCGAAGACACAGAACTGGAGAAAGTAGACTACTATATCTACCTCGGAGCGATCTTAAGACAGCACAGTGGACTACCGATTCTTCTATTTTGAGTGTCTGTGTCTATCTACTTGTGGGTGTGTGTATCTCTGTGTGTCTCCAGGCTCTCCTGGTCACATTTTTGGGGCTACAACTTTGAAAATGTGCATGACTAAAACGCTAGGTACCATCTAAAAACTTAATTTTTCGTTTTTTGAAAAAAAGTTCTTTTCTGGTCTCTAGGGTCATTTTGGACCAATGGTGCTGAAATCTTAAGTTGGTATTTTTTTAAAGATGATTTTAGATAAAAGATCTATTTTATTTCAGATGAATTTCTAGAAAATTATTTTTGATAAACACACTGGTTACAGTGATTCATTTATGTGAGGAACAGATTTTATTTACTTTTTTATTTTTTTTATCCATCATTTATACAATTTTTTTGATATCTCTACATCCAACAATTCCATTTTCTTTCTAACCGACGGTCTGGACTATCTCAGATTACATTGCTAGGTGCAAATGATATATAGATAGGCAAAAATTGGACAAAGGAGGGATCAATGAATGAGTTATTTTTCTCACTTCTTATTGAGCAGTGATTCCTAAAAAAAAGTCTGAATTTTCAAAAAACAAACATTAATTCTGTTAGACACTCAGCACTCTGCATAAGGAGTAGAATTGAGAAAACCTGGAGAGGGATGGTCTGCATCAGGCTATCTTATCCCAAGACACACCAGAGAAAATGTAAGTGAGGGAGCAGGAAAATTATGAGCTGAGTTACAGAACCAAGGACCAATTTTGAGTCATATTCATAAGCATTATTTTAACTTTTTTAAGACTAACCTACTAACCTAACATTTTAAAATCTCAAAAAAAAGGAACCTTGAGGGAGCAATTAGTATAGTCGATAACGGCATGGATAATAGAAGCAGCAACCTGAGTTCAAACTCCGGTCCGAAAGAGGTTTATGTTCACTTTGCACTAATGCCCTTGGGAAAGATGTGAATCTATCTCTTCTTTCCACAGCTTTGGATAAAATAGCAGGGCATAGTAGGCTCTTTATCCTTTGAAAGGCAACCAGTCTAGGAGAAGGACAACTTTGGTTCCTCCAAAATCAAGGAGTGGATCCCCATTAAGGTGGTTTGATGTCCAATTTAATTTCCTTCTGGTAGCCCTTGCATTCAAGTTGATGCCAAATGTATTGCTCTCTGCTTTCCATTTCCATTAGCTGCACCCTATAGGGGCCATTTCACTGCATGCAGAGACAAAGCAGATGTCATTCATGAAAAAGCCAAATAAGTTTCAATTGAAGGTATCCTTTTATAGCATATAGAATGTTCCATATTTAAAAGAATTCAAACCATGATGGGGTACACTTGTCCTAATCAGGCATTCATCCTAGACAGATGAAAAACACAGAATTAGCAGATCACCTAGCATACCCGTTTTCTCTGTTCAAATATAGTGACAACGATTTGTGCTATGTGGAAAATTGTTCACAGGATGAAAAATTACCCATAATCCTTTTGTCTATTGTCAAACTGTTCTTGGAAGTCTTCCATCAGACACTACACGGAGAAGCCATGCTTGCACGAGATCAATACAAGAACTGGAACAGGAAATGGATCACACCGAACAATATCAAATGAATATTGATTAAGATTAATTACTATTCAAGTCATTTGGCCTTTTTAGCATCTTTTCTTTCTTTTGCTTTTTTACAACAGTTAATCTTTACGATATGAACATCCCAAGTAAATTTAGAGTTTTTAGAAACTGTCAACCGAGACAGTCAAAACTAATATAAGTTTCTCCAGTTTTTAAGTGTGGCTGGCTGGCTAACTATATACATGGGTGTTAACAAAAAAATTGCCAAGACTGAAACTCAATGTTACCAATGCACCCCCAAAATTATGCTAGTTCATCCACCAAAAAGCAAAGAAATACAAAAAAAGAAGCAAAAAAAACAGCAAACATTTTCAGAAATGACCCTAATGTTTAAGTAGTTCTCAGCTAATTTAGCAATTTTCGCACTGCCAAAACAAGGAACTCATAATTCATTTATACAAAAATGGAATCCTTAAAATATTCAACATCTATGGATACATGTGTTGTGAATACTAGCCGTACCAACGGAGTTGGAATGTTGAAAATTTCAAGATTAACCCCTTATTATACCCAGAAAAAGAGTTTTTTTTCTTGTTTTCGAATATTCTTCCCCAAAATATTTTGGGAGGTCAATTTACAATGTAAACATATGCTAAATTGGTCTCTTAGTTTTCAATTTTTAAGTGATTGTACAAAAGGCGAGAAAAGTAACATGATTGATCATCCCTTTTTTCCAACATGCTGCCAAAAAACTGTAATGATGGTTTCTTTTGAGTGACTAACCAGATCTGTTCCTTTTTCTTGTTTAACTTTCTGATCAGATTGATCTTTCCTGCAAAAACCTAAAATATCCTGTATCACCCGATAACAGAATGGCAATATACCTGGAATGTTAATCCTTTCTATCCGAGCAATAGAGTTGCGAATGGCATAACAACTAATGCTGGAGACAATAGAACTGTAAAGTCACATTCAACATCTAGCCAAGGCTGTTTACGTGTACTTTGCCCTAATGCCCTTTTGAAAGGCATGAACGCATCTCTACTTCCCTACTCAAACAATGGGTGAAATAGCAGGGTAAAGCGTAGTACCTGTTGTCCACCCTCTGATACCTCAGGAGGTTACAACACAAAACAATCAGATAGAGGTTGCACATGGTTGATGTACTGGTACTGCTCTTCAAGAATGTGGGGGCAGAAGAGGATTAGGATGTCATTTGACCTGAATGAGTGGCAATGCAAATGTCTTCAATTCTCCCATGGGAGTTTGGGGGAGGGGGCCCCAAAAATTAAAATTAAAACTGTTGGCCCAGTCCTCTTATAGAGTGGTGGGGCAGAATAAAGCTGGTCCCTAGAGACTCTGTTGGCTTTGAAGTCTGAATTTTCAAAAAACAATCGTGAATGCTGCTGGACACAAACTAAGTGATCAATTTAGCATAAACTTGCATTGCGAATCCCCCAAAACCTATTTAGAGAGAAATTCTGAAAAAAAAAAAAAATAAAAAGTTTCTTGTGACCATAAAGGGTGAATGCTCAAATTTACAACCCTTTAGGTGGTGTTGCCTGAATGCATAATATATACATATATAGCCAGCCAGCCAAGCTTGAAAACTGGAGAATCTTGTGTTTTGGTGACAGTTTTGGTTGACAATCTCTAATTATCTTTAGCTAAATGCATCATTGCATCGGATTTTGTTTCCAGCTTTGGTGTGGTTAACGTTTAGGCTGATGTCTTCTTGCATTAAGCTTAGGGGTTAGGTGCATACTATAACAAGTCTTTAGAATTTACTTAGTAATTTTTTTCTTCCACCCTTTTTAAAGTACAAAGCAAGGCTGAAGAATGTATGAATAAACAACCACAATAGCCCGAACAGTATATGGAAAACATTTCACATTAGATCTTCAGACAAATACAAAAACAAAATCTGCTAAAAAGAAATACATATTTGTGAAAAAAAACCCTGCCGAAACGTGTTTATAAAACAAAGATGAAAGCAATAGTCCAAATGATGTATGGATAATGGACACCCCTCATCTCAGAATTTGGCAAAAATCTTCAAAGTATAAAGCTTCCTGGCAAGGAACAATTGGAATAGAGAGAGAGACAATTAGCTGCTTTTGTCTAAATTTTCTAGATGAGAGAATATCATTATGTTAAGTTTTCTGTCTTCATCTTGGTTCAATTTTTGAACATGTTTCAGACATTGTACCCTACAGCCATCTTCAGATGAGTTGGTGTATCATTTTGTGGAAATGCTTGCATTCCATTGTCTATTATAAGGTGTTGCTTTTTTGTTTCTTTATTTGTTGACAGCAATTGATGTCAAAAATCTGTGGTTATTTGGAGTTGATGCCACGACAGTGGCTTTTTGGGAGGGGAAAAACATCTCTGTCAGACACGGTCAGTTGTATAAGCCGCCATTAGTATATTTGTTTATGCTTGAAACCAAGTGCAGGTCACTCATGCCAATGTTCTAAAAAAATGGTGACGGGGAATAAAAGTAGAAGTCTTCTTGGACTGATGTATTGCAAGGGAGGTAAGTATTAAATACTTCAATTGTTCCAACCTATTTTTTGTTTTAGTGAAAGTCTTATTTACTTTATTTTATTTTATCTATTTTTTTTTTCTGTTTTTCTCATTCATACATGAGATGCCTGCGCTTTTGAAGAAGGGCATATCCCCTTACTTATATATATGCCCATACAAACTTTTTTTGTGTGTGGTTGTCAAACGCCCATCAGATGTGAAGCAGATCAAGAACTGCATATACCACATGCCATGCTATTGCAGCTGTGAATACAAAGGAGAAACCAGACACCCTTTACAAAAGCATTGAAAAGCCGTCACCGGTGGAGAGACCAGTCAGGCTTGGCAGATCATGTTTGGAGGGAAAAGGTGACAAGTGAGGAAGCAAAAATTCTGGACAGGAAACAACATTGGAGGATGAGACAGCTAAAAAAGTCAGCACATCTTGTTAGTTCTGACATCTTTCTCAGCAAACTGAGATCTGTGGAACTGGACAACTTATGGGTGTACCTGATCCTGAAGGAATGCTGATTGTGTTAGAAAAAAATAAATAAATAAAACTACACCAATAGCCAAAAAAACGACAACATACAAAAATGTTTGTATGAGCACATATCTTCGTAATGGGATGTGCACCTCAAAGATAAACACATCTCATTTATAAATAAATAAATGGATTTAAAATAAATAAATAAATGTAACCTTTAACTTTCAACAAAAGAAAAAGTTAGGCTAAATCAATGAAAGCATGTACCACATCAGCACTAAAGATTTTGACAAGGTCATTTATCATTACCATTCTTGAAACAGAAACATGAGTAACCTACCAATGGTTTCAAACATTAAAAAAAATACAAATGGCAGCTAATACAATTGACTATTGTATTCAAAAAATGAATAATGATGACAACAAAAGTCTGCAAAAAAATTTACACAATTAGTTGTTTAATAGGACCGTGATCGCTAAGATACATGTTTTGTTTTTCCATTCAAACAATAAAATTCTTAAAAACATTATACATTTTCAGTAATTAGGTGCCAAAGAGCCCATGTAACAATTTTCATTCTAATTGGTTCAGTAGTTTCAAAGTTCTATATTTATTGCATGTCCACATGTAAAATGTAAACAAACAATCAGATTCACTGTAAATCACCATTTTTGAATCTGTAGGGTTATGTCAACACTATAGCCTGATTTCAACAAAACTGGTCAAGATATGAGAAATTTTTTGAATTATAAACAAAAATTGGATTGGTCATAGCTCACCATCCTCCAAGTAGAATCTCTCCTCAAGCCAATACACAAAATTTCATTGAAATATATTAAGCAATAATGAAGTTATCCAGAAAAAGGAGAAAATGATAATGATAACACCAAACATCCGAAGCAAATGAGAGTCCCCAGCTTTTATACCACCAGGGACAAAAATACAGATTAATAAATACTAGTTGGACCCATGGAAATTCCATTCTGTTTATCAAATTTTTGTAGTACATGTATCACAGCAGACTTCCAGAAGAAAATCATGGGACACATATAGCAGTGATAGAAACCTGAAAATATACCAGGAGTCTCAAAAGAGCCATAAAAAGGACAAAAAAAGAAAAGACAGAAAACAGGTGTGGCATGTATTCCTGGGGGTGATCAATCAAAAAATTCTAGAAAGAGGTATTTGATGAATAAGTTACTTCTCTCACTTTTTATTGGATAGTGATAACAAGAAAGTCAAAATTTAAAAAAAAAAAAAAACAGGCACAAATGCAATCGGACAAAAACCAAGAGACCAATTTAGCATCAACTTACATCGTAAATCAAACACTAAAAATCGGGGGGGGGGCAAAAACAGAAAACATTTTTCCTACACAATAAGGAGTAAATGTTTACATTTCCAACCATCTAGTTTCATTGGTATGGCCTGTACAAAGGATACGCACATAGCCAGCCAGAATCACTTGAAAACTGAAGAACGGAAACATAATTGGAATACAACAGCAAGTACAAAATTTAGCTAGTATCTGTGGATTTAGTATTAACCATAGCTATCACCATTATTAATACAACAAGTGGGGAATTTTGTTTTTTGAGTTAAAAGAGAAAGACAAGAAAAGAAATATGGCTTTACAAATGGGAAAATTGATCCAGGAGAGAGATGGGCGGATAGAGGGGAGGAGAGAATATAAGTGGAGAGAAAAGGGAGAGTAGAGGGGATAAAGGGTGAGAGGGAAGGAAAGGAAAAGAGAGAAAGAGAGAGGGGGAGAATGAGACAGGGGGAGAATGAGAGACGGGGAGAGAAAGAGAGCGAAAAAGGCAGAGAGGGGTGAATAAAAGAGGAGATAGAGAAAAAGTAAAAGATAGAGTAAAAGAGAGAAAGTGGGCAGAGGGAGAGAGGGAGAAAGAGGAAGGAAAAAAGAGAGAGAGAAAGGAAGAAAAGAGAAAGAGAGTGAGGAAAAGAAAAAGAGAACAAAAGAGGAGAGGGAGAGAGAGAGAAAACATGGAGAAAGAAAGTTTGTATGAAGAGCAATTCTAAATCCAAAACAAAATTAATCAATAACAACTTCAGATTAATTTTTTCCTCCTCAAAAGCCGTTCTTGGAAAATTGAGCTGAAAAAACAACATTATTCCCTTCCGTACCATTGAGCACAACAAGTCAACTAGACCGGATGCATTTCCTGCAGTTTATTGATTCAAACAGCCTGAGATGACATGACAAGAAGCAGAATAAGATAGTGGAAAGTAAGGGTCCAATTTAGCATGATAGTTACATTGTAAATAGAACACCTTCAAAAAAATTTCAAAATCAACTTTTTTCAAAACTGTATGTAAGCAATACATGGCATTAAGATGCACCAATTATCGTTGGAATAGTGTTGATATCTAGAAAACTGTAGGAGGAGAAGCAGGGCCAAAAATGAGCGGAATAAGAATGAATAAATAAAACTACATAGAAGTGCAATAATGTGCTTACACACATGCGTAATCATATAAATGAACAACTCAGCAAAAGTTGAAGCTAATTTTTAGTTCAAATAAAAGGTCTTGGCCTAACAATTAACATCATGGAGAATGGAATCGACAAGCTGAGTTCAAACTCTGGATTGACTTGTGTTCACTTCACATTAATGCCCTTGGGAAAGGCATGAACCCACACTCCCAGCTAGTGAAGTATCTGTTTCTCCTTATTGGTATCCAGATTTCACTGCCATAAGACACACGCGTGTTTTATATAGAGGTGTAATGAGACATGAGTTGTCTTTACTACTTTGCAATTGAGAAACAAAATAAGTTGAAAAAAAGAAAAAAATTGGCAGAGGCGGATCCTGGGATGGGAGATGAGTAGATCTTGAGGAGGGAGAAAAAGCAGAGAATAAAAATTAGCTCATCCATCCATCTCGTCTTAGTCAGCCTTGTCTCTTGATTTAATTTTCGTGACTGATGGAATTCAAGTCTGTAAGTCAATGTGCTATATTCATTGGAGGAGGACAGGATTACAGGAGGAAACAAAGATCATATGGATTCAAAGCAGAAAATTACGAATCTTTTTTTTTTACTTTAATATTCAACAAAAATTTGACAAATATTTGTACATGGGTCTGGCTGGGAGTGTGCGCACTCAGTGCAACACCCAATATGAGAACAAATATGCAAATGTTCTGAAATATCATCCAAAATGCCCACATGTACACCCAATTAAACCAGTTTTTGACTTGGTGATTTGTGTCGTGTTGTCAAATTTGGAGTTATTTCTCTCAGGGTAATGCTGGTAATCTAATAAAGTAAAAATATTTTGAAATATTTCTAAAAAAAGTATCAGGGTAATTAATCGGAAAATATTGAAATGATACTTTGAAAAGTAAATATTAAAACAAAAAATATCAAATGAAAATGTTAAAGATCATTAAAATCCTAATGGGCACTATATATACTTATCTGTTATAAAAGAGTCTTTAATTTTTACTGATTTTCCTTGAAATCTTAGTGGAAAATGTTGTCTCCCTTATATTCATCTTGATGAAAATTAGAAATGACATGATGACCTCGAATGACCTCTGAGGCTAACCTCACATAGCTCATTACTTTAACTGTGAAAAGATATGCCCCTTAGCCAAATATCAGGTACCTGGATGCATATGACCACAGATGACCTCTAATAAGTTCAACTATCCAGAGCCCATTACCTTGGTTGTAAAAAGATGTACCTCTATGCCAAATTTCATCTTCTTAGGGGTAAAATCATAGCCTATAATTACGTCAATTAGCAAGAAATGACCAAAAATAACCTCTGATAACTTTGAATAACCTCTGAGGTTAACCTCACTCTGCTCATGTCCTCCACTGTGAAATGATGTACCAAATTTCAGCTTCTTAGATGCAAAATTAATTTCTGGCTATGTCGGACGGAAAGTCAGGGTTCAGTCTAGAATTATAATTACATTGTAAATAGAGCTCCACAATGAAGCTTTTAAAAATTTCTCATCGTATGTCCTCAACTGCAAAAAGATGTACCACTTTAAAAAAATTTTGGCTTCCTACGTGCAAAATTATGGTCAACAATTAGGAAAGACAGACGGATGGATTTTGATTTTTTTATAAAAAAAGATTAGTTTTTATTGTCTATCTGTTTCATATAATGTTTACTGTAGGGTCGATACACAATGCAAGACTTGAAATTTACACAAGGGTTCCATGTGCCCTGCAAATTTCCTTTACATTATAACAACTGTTTTTTTCAGTTTGAAGGGTATTCCTAGATCTTTGCACCCAAGGCAACTGCCTAGGTCTGCCTAATTAACAGGCCACTGCATTACTGAAATATGATAGTAATATAATTAGATGTGGTTTTGTTTCATTTCAGCAAAGGATCCACTTCAAATATTTTGATAACTTATATCTCTGAATTGTAGGAATATATATACAAGAGTAATATCTTAGTTGTCAACCGCTATGGAATTTCCATGGGTCCAGCTAGTTTTCATCCTTCAAACTAGTATCATCCTCATAGATTTTTCCACTCCATCCCCACCAAAAACTGTCCACTTGGGTTTCTTCAGTTTTTAAGTGATTCTGCCTGTGTATGTATGAATGTATGTATGTAAAATAAGATTTTAGAGAGGGTTCATTTTACAATGTGAGTCTATGCTAAATTTGTCCATTAGTTTGTATCCAGTACAGTTCACACTAGTTTTTTTGATTCTAACTTTTTTTGTGATGGAAAAAGGCAAGCAAAGTAACTTCTTCGTTGATCATCCCTTTTTCCAATCTTCGATTGATCCCCCCCAACATATCATGTTGCCAAAAGACGTCAGTCTTGTGGCGGTTTCTAAAGATATCATTGGATGCAACATAGGAGGTCTGTCTAGAAATTATATCTCAAGAACTGGTTATGTAACTTGGCAATCAGTCAGCACCGAGACACCATCGACTGGGCTCATGTATTTAGTGACCATCACATTCATAGAAGGGTGTATAACCAATGCATCCTCCCAATAGTCACTTATGGAGCTGAAACATGGAACCTAACCAAGAGACAGACCCGTAAATTGTGAACTATGCAACGTGCACATAAAAAAAATATGCTAGGCCTCACATGGAGAGACCACAAGACAGCACAGTACATGCGGGAAAAGTCAAGAGTCAGAGACATCGTAGAATCCATTAAAAAACTCAAATGGCAATGGGCTGGCCATATTGCAAGAATGGCAGACAATCGATGGACATCGCGACTCACAACATGGATCCCCTGAGACCACATGCGTAACCGAGGCCTGCAAAATGTTAGATTGAGAGACAAGCTAGACAAGTTCAGGAAGTACTGGCTCCGTGACGCCCATGATAAGGAAGTGTGGCAAATCCTGGGGAAGGTCTATGTCCAAAGACGGATGTTAAAAGACTGATGATGATGATGATGATGATGATGATGACATTCATAATAACTGAATGAGTCATTCTTCAAATCTTTGCATGTTTTTTGGTAAAACATCATATTACTCTGATCTGTCAGTCCCATCACAGATTTGGCTCCAGGACTTCTGGCTTTTCCTCAAGAAATTTCAGACCATGGAAAAGATTAAGGAGAATACAATGAGATACCTAATAGCAATCCTGTAAAAAGACTTCTCAGACCCTTTTGAGAAGTGGGAGGGATGCTGGGATAAGTGTGTGATGTCAGAAGAGGAGTATTTTGAAGTGAACTAAGGCAAGATTTCCTGTGAAGGCTATTTTTTCTTTAATATCCAATGGCTGGATACTTTCAAAACAGACCTCATACATATGAGGAAGGCTGGAGAAAATATCAATAAACATGCGATTGTTGCACAGAAGACAATGGAAAGAGCAATGTTAGGAATGACTTTTCACGATAGAAAAAAATCAGTATGGATCCAAGAGACGACCAAGGTGAAGGATATCATACAAGTAATTAGACAACAAAAATGGAGATGAGCGGGGCACACAGCGAAAAGGGACATCAGTTAGCAAAAGGCTAACTGATTGGTGCCTTTGGGACAGTAAACATAGTAAGAAAAGTCCAGACACAAGATGGAGAGATGAGATAAAAAATTTGCCAGTAAAACATGAAAGAGATCAGCACAATCACATTTTTTGTGGTAGGAGATGGGGAAGGCCTTTGTCCACCAATGTACCCTTAACGGCTGAAAATGATGATGATGATTTATATTTTTTTTAGACAATAAAAAAACCAGGGTTATTAATTCAAACAGTGAGGTATAATCGAGAAACATTATCATAACCTTCCAGGGCTGGGTTAAACTAGTTTGAGGTCTGTAACATGTTTTAAAGGCTACTCTAAATTAAGAAAATACATATAAATATCAAAACTTGTATTTTCTATTAGTATAGTAAAGTATGTAATCAATATTTTTTCATCAGTTATACAGCCAGTTAAAATACCAAATATGCCTGACCTTTCAGTAATAGTATCAATCTATGAATTCAGTTTCAAATACCACCATATTTATGCACTGTTCATGTCATTGATGAAACATTCCCATTAATTACTGTTATGAAAATAACCCCAATTAACGGTAATAATCTGAAGATAATAACACGACATCTGGCTGTTGTAATAGTTGATATACACCATATATATTAGTTAGTACACAAAGCAGTCACAAGTTTGAAGTTGTTTGAATTGATGGTTCTTGAGAAATTTAATAGAAATAAATAAAACATTACAGATTAAAGATCTTTTATCTAAAATTATAGATATTAATTTAGACCTTTTAAAATCTAAATCAGTACTCTTGGATAGTGTAATGGTTAGCACATCTGCCTCACATGCAGGTCTTAGGTTCAAAACCTGGTATGAGCAAAGAGTGTGGAAAACTCTAATAGGACAAATTTCCCTGGGCACTCAGCAACTAATTGAGTACACTAAGCTATGTTATAAGGTGGCAGTATACCTTTGGTGGATTTACATCCTGCCAAGGCAATGGTCACAAAAACTTGTGAAGTTCTGGTCTCAACCAGACTTGAGGCTTGCAAAGATCATTACACTAACGCAAGCAACAATCACCAGTCATCATACTCCATTGTGGTTTGTCTCTAATGAGATATGACGCTTACCTTTTTTTTTAAATCCGAATCTAAGTAACTAAAATAATTCAACGCTGCAGTTTCGTACGAGGGATGGAATATCATTTTACATGACACTAATGACAAGCTACTCCACAAAGTCCAGCCCCTTTGGAACAGGTACTGCTCTAATTGGCAAATATTATTAACTTTGAACACCCAGTCATTTATAAAAGTTAACAGCAGTATATTACTATAGTAATAGATAAAGTGTAGAATCACTGAATTGGAATTGATGGCTTGCAAGCATAGTTGATCTGGAACAAGATATACATTCGAAAAAAGCAGAGAAGAATATGCTCAATACACCAAATAGCAAATTCTTAGAGAGTACCCCCAACAACACGCCATGGGGAATTTAACATTAGGCTTTGTGTTGGGGAGATATTGAAGTTGGCGCGAAGTTAAGAATGCTTCTTGCTGCTGTGCCTAACCGATAAACTTCTTGATGATTCTATTTATAATGTAAGTAAATGATAGGTGTCTCAGCAGGAGGAGATGAAAAAAGTCTGCTCTGAAAATAATTATAAAACCATCAAAATTTGTTTTCAGGAACTTTTTTCAATCACTGCCCCAATTTTTGAACAGGCATTGCATTTTTTTGTAATAAAGTGATTCTTTTAAAGGTGAATAATCCAGACATACAACTCACCAAAAGATAAAGATGCCTTTTTTGTTTTTAATGTTTGTAATCAAACTAGAGCAGACTAACATCACTCCACATATGAATACAAATGGCTTGCCTGTTACTTATAAAAAAAAAAAAATGAACAGTCAGGTAAGTCACTCAATAAAAACCGTCATGTGACCAACATCTTTTGGCAGCATGCTGTGTTGGGGTGATCAATTGAAAAATTGGAAAAAGGTGAGATCAATAAATAGATTATTTCTCTCGCCTTTTGTTGGACGGTGATCACTAAGAAAGTCCAAATTTTCGAAAAACAAGCATGAATGTTGCTGGGCACAAACTAAAGAACCAATTTAGCATAAACTTACATTGTATATTGAACCCCCCCCCACTAGAAACCTATTTAGTGGAGAATTTTTCAAAAAACAAAAAAAAGTTTTTTTCTAGACATAATAAAGAGTGAATGTTCAAATATCCAGCCCTCCAACCCTATTGGTGAGACCTGTACACATGATACTTAGCCAGCCAGAACAACTTGAAAACTGAAAAATCCTATGTTGACAGTTTTGGTTCACAATTACTAACATCTTTTATTCTTCTGTAAAAACACACACAAGCACACTAGCACATTTTCAAAACAATTCAAAAGGTTGATTTCTTTAATCTTTGATTCAATTTTTTTTCTTTGTCGCAACAGTCAGTTTACAGCTAGGGCTGTCTTATCACATGGGCACAATGGGAAGATGCTCTGGGTGTTCTAAGATTGTAGGGGCCTGAAATTTAATTTGAAAAAACAAGACAATTTTTACACTTGAAT
Source organism: Thysanoteuthis rhombus (assembly GCA_963457665.1). Classification (NCBI taxonomy): domain Eukaryota; kingdom Metazoa; phylum Mollusca; class Cephalopoda; order Oegopsida; family Thysanoteuthidae; genus Thysanoteuthis; species Thysanoteuthis major. Next base: position 38,741,112 of record OY735210.1, on the reverse strand, counting down.
TTGTTTGGCCAATTTCATTTCCCGTGCTGTTAATTATCAGGTTATTTGCATATCAAATGGAGCAAAAATCAAAAAAATCAAAAAAATCAAAATCACAAAATACACATTGAATCAGTCTTTTGCTAATGAAAAAAATTTATGTCACACATTATGAAGTCCTTGAACTAACACATAAGAAAAATTCCACATTCACATGCAAAGGATATATATACTGATTTTTTCAGACTCTTGCTCACTCATCTCAGTTCATCTTTTGAACATAATGTGTCCGCCAGTGTACTTTTCAGCCTTCTTCAAGTGGGTTGTGTAAATGGGGAGAGTTTAAAAGCTGGAAGCAGGGGGCATCAAAGTGGAAGTTCTCATTCTATTTTCAGGTGGGAGAAATCTTCAGGTCATAACCATGTTGAATATTCCGTCCACATGCTTTCATGATCTCACCCCCCATCTCAGCATTCTAAACCCACCCCATTTACGACACCCACCTGAAGAAGGTCATAGGGCATCACGAACAAATCTTTATTATCACAAGATTAACCGAGATGAGGACAACAGTCTGAAAAAGCAATCTTTACATAATGATGAGTCCTCGTCTAAAAGATTCAGACAGAAAGAATATATCCTCTAGCAAAAAAAAAGAAGCATTTTGTTTTCTAATGACTTCATCTTATTCTTTATAAAAGATAACCAAGCAAAAAACAAACCAGTCACAAGTTAGATTCAAATTCACAACTAGTGTATCATTCAATGGCCACCTCACTCAGACCATCAGTTTACGGCAATGAGTAAGCAGTGCAGATCCAAAATAAAGCATAAACTCTGACCACAAGCTTTCTAAGCAGTGTGAATTTTAGATATATTACAGAAGATACTTTTCCTGAGTAAGTTAAATAGCTGAGACAACATTATACACTTGGCTTGGCTAACAAAACTTGAGTAATGTGTCACCAAAAATTCTTTTTTCAAAAATTGTGTTGCCAATGCAAAAACTTTGGAAAACTCGGCTCTGGCCTATGTACAGGACTGCTTTACCAACTGAGCTACTGGAGCTCTTACAACTGACAGAAGATCATATCTAACTCTTAAACTCATCCTTCATCTTTCTCTGATCATCTTGTGGCATATTTGTAATTTTTTCTGCTAGCTGTAAGAGCTGTAGTTGCTCAGTCAGTTGAGTAGTGCTGTACATAGGCAGCTTACTGACATGAGGGGGATGCAAGTTTCAGTATTGCCGGAACTTATTCTTAATTTCCAATCTGCGCTGACTACTCACTGCTGTAAATTGATGATCCAAGTAAGTTGCAACAAAATGCGACTAAAAAAATTCAAGAGGAAAAAAAATAATAGACAAAAAATTAATAATGGCTGATGATGCTTCAACTATTAGAAATAAATCAGGATAAAAAAAGCGCATTCTCCATTCTTATATTTTTGTTCATAATTCAATACAAAAACAAGTTGACAAAGTGAAAAAACAACAAAAGTGCAGGGAAGAACATCATGGCGGGCAGGGGGCAAACTTCGACACATGAGGGAAACAATTTAAGAACATTACATGTGGGAAACAGGTAGGAAACACATTAAGAACATTACATGTGTTACCTTGCCACAAAGTGAATTGGCTTCGGCCAGCTGCAAAGAGAAATATTACCTGAGTATGAAAGCAGAAAAACATAAGAGAACAGGTCTGGTTAGTCATTTGATAGAGACTGTTGAGCGACCACTGGGAGTGATCAATTTCAAAATTGGAAAAAGACATGATCAACTTAAAAACTGGAGAAACCTATGCTATCAGTTCTGGTTGATAGGTTCTAAGAATGATGCTCAAGTCGGTTAATAGCATGCATCAGAAAGGAAGGATAGAGAGAGTGTGTGAAGAAAGAGAAAAATTTTGGTTCTTTTTTTCCATCACAATATGTCATATAATTCTTTTTTAATTCAATTTTCAAAATAAAAAAATAGAAAGTACAAGAAAGAGAGAATAGAGAGAAAAAAGATTATACAGTATTCATAATTAATGTACATACTTTATGGACATATTTTTATAATTCTTTCATTTCCCATTGAATTATGTTGCATTTTGGACGATATTTTCTGTTTAACATTTGATACAAATGCTGTCAAAAAACATAGAATAAATAAGAGAAAGAGCAGACTCTCTTCAAAATCTGCTGTCATTATGATTTTAGCAAACTTCATTTCCACCACAGAAGAGTTCCTGTGTGTGTAAGTGGTTGCACATGATAAGTGCCCAACTAGCCATTTTTTTTTAATTTTGGGAAAAAATTTCAAAATGGCCCCCTGGGCACTTATCATGAGCAGCCATATATAAATTAAATTCATATTAGGTCAGTGCAAAATTTTCTCAGCAGAAACCCATTTTTCAGGTGTATACTAGTCTCTAGTTAGTTCGTGTTTTAAATGGCACATGGGAACTTTGACATACACATAATCTTATCATATAATGAACAGTATGACTTTTCCTATAACTCTACATGTAACTATGGACTCTTCCAGTTGATGGTCACAAGTTTGCAAATAAAAATATCTCCTACTACCCTCCATTTGAAACAATGGACTCTTCCACTTTGACTTTCTTTCTAGAAAAAAATTACCTAAAAAAAATTCAAATACGGGTAGTCCCCACTTTTTGAAAAGTTTGCTTTACCCCATTTTTTTGCTTTTGCAGAAAAAAGAATGTTCAGTTTTTGTTTTGCAGCCATTATAGAAGCAGTACACACACTCTTCCTCCCTCTCTTACACCCCAGTCTCATGTATCTGCCACCATCACAGCCAAATGCACAATCCTAACATTTTGGGCATCTGGGAACGCACAAAAAATTAATGATAATTGCTTCTTCACTTTACAACACTCTGATTACAAAAGGCTTTTATAGAAATTCTCTACTTTCAGAGAGCAGGAGAAACCTCCATGTCTATATAGTTTTCCACAGATATTAACAAGTGCATAATGAAATGCAGCAATTTCTATCATCGTTTCCAACAGAAAAGTTGTTGACCTTTAAGCCGCTGAATTTCTGGATACCAATCATAACATAGTTCACTTAAAATACCTATCATAACATAGGCCACTTAGAAAGATAAAAGCTGAAATAATTAGGAAATTCATGTTTGAATTCTATTGCTATCCATTCAAGGATTGCAGAAATGCTATATTAAATGGAATAAGAGGGTTCCCTCTGATAAAGGAATAAATAAGTGCTTTAATGCAGGGTTTCTCAAACTTTTTTCAGCTGCAACCAGTTTACTTTTATGCAATTTTCTGACAACACACTAACATACATCAAGTACATAATATGAAAATGATTTTATTACGTGTTCATTTTGAAGGTGTGGATGAGTGAAACATACTCGTTGTACATTGTGCGCATGAATTCTTGCTCACCAACCCTCTCTCTCTCTCTCTCTCATTAAACCTCTATTGTGATCTTTCAACCATACCAAGGCTACTATTACTGTTATGACTTAACAGTTTAACAAATAAATCATTGCTGACAGATGTAATAATAAGATTACTGGATACATTCACATTCCAAATCTTAATTTTTCTCACTGACTATTTATTCAGTTATTTATTGTCAACATGCAACCAAGTCAGCAGGACCTTAAGACCCAAAAAATGGTTGAGATCTGAACATTGAAGGACCCTGATTAAATGCCCAATGTAATGCATACTTGTAGCTAGGAAGTTAACCCGAGGAACAACATTGGTTTTTACAGCATGTTACAGAAACAGGTCTGGTTAGCTATTCAGTAAAAACAAACACATGACCAACATTTTTTGGTAGCATGTCACGTTGGGGGAGATCAATGAATTTTCCAAAAATAAATGTGAATGCTGCAGGTCATTATATAAAGAATCAATTCAACATAAACACGAATTGCAAATTGACCCTCCCCCACTAAAAACCCATTTGACGAAGTTTGTATGTATAGGGGTATTCTATGCACAATACATACATACATACATACATACATACATATATAGCCAGCCAGACCGATAAGAAAACTGAAGAAATCTACATTAACAGTTTTGGTTGATAGTTTCTAAAAGTAGTGATACAACATAAAAAGTAACCTAAAAAACAGGATCTAAATCAAGAACAAAGAAATTACGGAAAGCAACTGTAAGGAGAAAAAAATGTCGGCTGTAAGAGAACAAGAAAAACACCACACTATTTTCATCCATTGCAGAAATATTTGCAGCACCTCATTAGATGCAGAGAGGGGGTTGTATTTTACGTATATGTATCCAAATAATATTTGGAAAGCCAAGCATCAATTAGTACAAATTCAAATAAAACAAATCTGATCTAGTACGAATTATAAAATGACAAAATTGGTCCTTGAATAGAAACTGTCATGAAACCAACATTTTCTGGCAGCATGTCATGTCACGAGAGGTCAATAAAAAGATTAGAAAAAAGGCTGATCAAAGTATGAATTATTTCTCTTACCTTTTGTTGGATCACTAAAGGGTTGGGATATTTAAAAAAACAAGTCTGAACCCAGCCGGATACAAACTGGGGGCCAATTTAGCATATATGTACATTGTACATTGCTTGCTTGCTTGCCTTCATTTTTTTTTTTTCTCTCTCTCTCTCACACACACACACACACACACACTAAAAACCTATTTGGTCGTTGGAATTTTCAAAAAGCCGAAAAATATTTTTCCTAGATATAAAAAGGCATCCACACCAAATAGAAGCCCAAGTTGACAGTTTTATTTGACAATTTTTAATACCTTTTTTATGTACTACAAGACTAAATTTGATTCAGAAGAAAAGTAAAATCAATCTAGTACCAAATTTTTTTAATGCACAAAATTGAAATCTGTACATTCCATGTATTCCATATACTGTTATGTGTTGCATAAACCGTTTGATTAATATGAAAAAAAAAAAGAATTAATTGTACCACTTGTGATACAAAAAAGAAGACATACCATCTTTCAAATGTTATTACAGCTTTGAATAACACAAATACAATTAGTACAAGTTCTTTTTATAGCAATAATTATTCATGCTAATTGAGATTTGACCTTAATTAAAATTCTGGAAAGTAAGCTAATATGTACTTTTTTCTGACAAACACATTTTTCCACTTTAATCAAACCAGTTTCTTCATTTATTTTGTTACTTTTATCAATGTTTTTTGACCTTCAGATTAAATGAAAGTAATTCAAAATATAGACTTAGCTCAAGATGAGACTCATCACATGCTAGAGGAACATGCTATATCATGTAGCAATGATTTTACCATTTAAACAAGTGAATAAATACAATTTAGCCACTGATTCCATAAACAATTTTTAGCAAGCTCTATAGAATGTAATCTGCTTGGATAGTGTAAAGGAGGGGGTGTATTTTATGGATTTATTCAAATAATATAAGTACAGCCAAGCCTCAATTAATACAAATGGAATTTTGTATGAAATATTGAATATATGACCCATATTTTTTGACAGCATGTCATGTTAGGAGGGATCAACTAAGAAATTCGAAAAGAGGAGATGGATTAATAAGTTACTTATTTTGCCTTTTCTTAGCTCACTAAAAAGTTTGTATTTAAAAAAAAACAAGTGCAAGCCCAGCTGGACACAAAATGGGGACCAATTTAGCATAAGTATACATTGTAGATTGACCCACACGCACACATTAAAAACTTATTTGGTGGTTGGAATTTTCAAAAATTAAAAAACTGTTTTCCTAGATATAAAAATTTTCAGCCCAAATATGAATTTTTTGATGAGCAAAATTAAAATCCATGTATCTCATGTACTATTTCTGCTCTTGATAATTATGGAAAAAAAGAAAAAATTAATTATACCGCAAATGCTTCAAATGCAAAAAAAAGAAGTCCTCCAATATTCCCATTAGAACATTAATTCAATTAGTACAAGTTTTTTATAACAATAATTATTCATGCTAATTCAGACTTAACCTTGATTAAAATTCTGGAAAGTTAGCTAATACATACTTTTCCCCAATTTTATAAACCAGTTTCTTCATTTATTTTTTGACCTTCAGATTAATTGAGGGAAACTGACTTGACTTGACTTATAATGCTGATGGAACTTGCTGTGTTCATGTAGTAAGTTAGCCACTGATTCCATGAACATTTATAGTGAGCTTTGTAAAATGTAGTCAGGTTGAACAGAGTAATAGTTATCAATGGTGGATTTACATCCTGCAAAGAGGGTAGTTATAAAAGCCTGTAAGAATAAAGTCAGGAAAACTTCATGGATAACTAAGCTGACACATACAATATAACACGGAACTTCATTGCCGATTGTATATACCCCCAATATCAATTGTCTCTGAAGAGACAAAAGATTTTTTTTTGTTGAATATAAGAGTATTGTAGAGTTTCAATTTGCTTTCCACCCATTGTTAATTGGTTGGTGTTATGATGAAGGGAAATGACCAGAGTACAATATTTGATTTGACCTTTGTGACATCTCTAGGGCGGGGCAATGTGATCCAATCCCTCTTGAAGTATCATGTCACTGGGTTACTTGATCAAGAGTGTAGGCGAAAAAAAAAAAATGTATATATATTCACATATACATATATACATATACATATACATATACGTGTACATATACATAACGCTCCTCTATTCAGGGTTGAGCACTCTTTAAGTGAGGTAACTCAATCATTGTAAGCTTATGCAATGCTCTTCCATATGAATAGAGCACTCTGGTGGATGAGGAATTTAAACTAAATAAATATATCGCTTACATTCAGCCTTACTGACCGTCCAGTTCCGTAGCTCAGCAGTAGGATATCGGCCTCCGGGTCTGAAGCGAAGGTTTCAATCCTGCCCCGTGGTACTGAATGGGATAATGGATTGTCATAGCCACACTGAAGAGTTGTAATACAACGAAACAGCTGTCTGTTGATGACACAACAATGATATTCACATATATATATATATATATATATACACGCATATATACAAATAGATATATATGTAGTTCTACAGAAGGTGTAGACCCTGTAAACATCAAAGTAATACTACATATATACAATCGCAGCAGCTCCTTTATCAGACTACATAAGGACTCTGAACCTTTTCAGCTCCGAAAAAGAGTAAGACAAGGTGATACCGAAACCTGGACTGGGAGAATAAAGGAATCTAAATAGACAGCAAACATCTGAGCAAACTCAGATTTCCAAATGACATTGTCCTTTTTGCAGCAATCACATTGAGAATAAGAATCTAACCGTCGAAACTGGGGAAAGTAGACCACTACATCTACCAAGGACAACGAATTTCTATGAAACCTACAAAAGAAGAAGAAAACAAGCAAAGAATCACCCTAGGATGGCAAGCCTATGGCAGAATAAGCTCTACCTTCAAAAACAAGACGATCGCAATGATCCTAAAAAGAAGAGTATACAACCAATGCATCCTCCAAATAGTCACTTATGGAGCTGAAACAAAGGAACTAACCAAGAGACGAACCCGCTAACTGAGAAGCATGCAACGCACTCATGAGAGAATCATGCTCAACCTCACCTGGAGAGATAACAAGACAGTACAATATACCAGGAAGAAAATGGGGGTCCGAGACATCATAGAATCTATTTGAAAACTTAAATGGCAATGGGCTGATCCTGTTGCAAGAATGGCAGACAACTGAGGGACATAACAACTCACAACATGGATCCCCAGAGATCACATGCAAAACCGAAGCCGACAGAATACAAGATGGAGAGATAAACTTGACAAATTTAGAAAATACAGGCCCTGTGATGCCCATGATAAAGAAATGTGACAAATTCTGGGGAAGATATAAGTTTGACGATGGACATTAAAAGACTGATGATGATGATATATGTATATATACACATATATATATATATATATATATAGACATATATACATATATATGTATAGATATAGATATATGAACATATATACACATAAATAAATATATATATATATATATATATACATACATATATATAGATATATACACACATATATATAGATATATACACACATATGTACGTATACATACACATATATATAGATATATATATACATACATATACATGTATACATATACATATATATAGATATATATATATACATACATATATATACATATACATATATATATACACACACACACATATATTTATATATACATATATATAGATATATATATATATACATACATACATATATATACATATACATATATATATATATACACACACACACACATATATATACACACACACACACATATATATATATATACACACACACACACATATATATATATATATACACACACACTCACACACACATATATATATATACACACACACACACATATATATATATATACACACACACATATATATATATATACACACACACACACATATATATATATACACACACACACACATATATATATATACACACACACACACATATATATATATACACACACACACACATATATATATATATATATATATATATATATATATATATATATATATATATATATGAAAATGACAACTGGAAAGTCAAGAGAAAAACTCAAAAGATAGTGGTTACATCTCAAAATTTTTTATTATTCTGTATGCATAGTTTGATGCATTTCGACATGGGCCAACCATCTTTTTCAGATGAAAAATATTTTCAGCAGTTTATAGAGAAAAATTTGCTTTTTTTATGCTTGACACTGAAAAGGAAAATATGAATATTTCAGGTTGTTAAGAAGGAGCAGGAGGGGAGGTGTTTGTCTCTGAGTAAATGAAGGTAAGATCTGGTTTGAAATTAAACCCCGCCTAAAATTGACCCATCTTATTTTACAGAATAATAAAAAATTTAGTACTGTAACACTTATCTCTGGTTTTTCTCACCTTCCAGTTGTCATTTTCATTTACATTCTGTCAGATCACTTCACATCCACAATACATATATATATATATATATATATATATATATATATATATATATATATAAACAAAACTTATTCAAAATGATCTCCCATTGTTACATGGTTGATATATCACTCAATTTTGACAACATAAATAGAATAAGCAATTAAAGAAAATGAATCAAACCTGACACCGATAAGGTAGCCACTTATCTAACAGATGCTCTCACCATTGAGCTAAACAGTCAGTAGCTGGTAATGCAAAATCCCAAAACTACTTTCAACCCAAAATCTCATCTTGTTTTTTCTCAATCTATTCACTCTTTTCAATGCTATACTTATGTTTTATGAAGTGGATATAAGTGATATGTATATATACATATATACATACATACATATATATATATACACACACATATGTACATATGCATATACACATAAAAATACATATACACTCACACACATATATACATATATATATATATATATATACATATATATATATATACACACACGTATATTTATACAGATATATATATACACACACACACACAAATATGTATATGCATATATACACACACACATACATATATATACATATATATATATACACACATGCATATACATAAATATGTACATACACACACACACACACATGTATATATATAAATATATATATATACCACAAATATATATATCCAAATCAGGGATACAGTACAATATTATACAATACAATATCCGATGTATGATGGGTTCATTATAGAAAGCATAAATAACCAAGACTGCAATTGTACAAACAAAAATAGTTGCCCTCTGCAAAACAAAAGTCAAAAATCAAATATTGATACCAAGCCAAAATATCAACCAAAGGGAAACCCCTAAAAAGGAAATATCGAATAGGAATGTATCAAAATCGCCCTTTAAACTTAGATTAGCCAACCATATATTATCCTTTTCTAATGAAAACTTATGCCAAAATATTGAAACTCTATGCCTCCTATGCCTGAATGAGAAATTTGAAATACTTAGTTTCATCATAAAAATGATTTATTAAACAGTAAAAATAAAATAGTGTTAAAATGCCGGCACCGCTCAAAATTTATAACTTAATAACCCACAAATGGATACACTAACAATAACTAACATAGATATTTTATTCACAAAGCCAGCACAAATAACCACCTAATCAACATAATCACCTTAGACAAAACGAAGTATACTGAGATAATCACACAACCTAACATAGTCATAATGAATACTAGCATGGGAAAATAAATCTAAGATATCTAAGAAAAATGAAACATTTCAATAAAAAACACACAGAACCAGCAACCACTTACCGATAACTCCAACACTTATACCATACCCTCTGGCATGTAATTTATAACCATCAGCAAAAACACACAAACTACAAATCTAACAAACCAAAAAAACAAAAGAGAAAATTTCTCCAACCTCGTAACACTCTCAAAAAATTTCCTAAAATTTCCCAAAGAAGGATCGAAAATATTCCTAATCATTTGCCTGAAGAAGCCCAAACAGGGCAGAAACATGAACATGAATCCCCATTCTACTATATTTTCAGCTCTACTCTACACCAGCTATACATTTAAAGTTGAATGTATCGAGTACTCCATGAAATGAACCCATCATACATCAGACATTATATTGTACTATGTTATAATGCATCCCTGATTTGTACTATATCTATAAATATGTATATATATAAATATATATATACATAGATATATACATGTATGTATCCATATATGTACATATATGTATGTATACATATATATATATATATATATATATATATCCATATATATACATACATATATAAATACATATATATATACATACTTATATCTGTATTCACGAAGGGGACATCATTTGGTCTGACAATGAATTATGAATTGCGTTATATAATACAGAAACTCATCTGACATGATTTCCCGTTGTTACATGGTTGAGACATCATTCAATTAAGACAACATAAATAGAATAAACAACTAAATTTGATTCTAAATTTGTTTCCAACTGACACCTTTCCATCACTGAAAGGCACACGTTACTGAAGATGGGAACACCTACAGAAACAATATAGGATTCGCTATCCAAATATGATTATGTTTCTACCCTAATTCTCATCTTGTCTATTCTCAGTCAACTCGCTTATTTCAACATGACGGTTATGTATTAAGATGAGAGTTTGGTTTGAAAGCATCTATTTGGGCCTATGCATTACTGGCAGCTGTTTAGCTCAATTGTAAGATCATCACTACGTTGAGGCAGTTATCAGAAGCAGGTATGATTCCTGCAGCAGCCCCGTTTTCTTTCATTGTTTATCCTATTAACGTTGTCAAGGGTGAGTGATATATCAACTGTATAATGATGGGAGATCATTTCAAATAAGTTTCTAAATAACACAATTTATAATCATTCTTTTGGATCACATGTATCCATTTATTAATGTACATATATATATGCATATATATACAAATATACAATATGTATACATATACATAAGTACCCAACTCCCCCAGTATCCATGACAACGAGTGCCCCCTCTGAGCAGAACAACATAAAGAACACTCATGACCCACAGTTGCTACTTCCTACAAGATATCCAAAGCATACCAACACAGACAGAACACAGTCTTAACTCACCATTATGATCCAAAAAGAAATCTCATTCTTGATTTCCATTTCTGCTTCTTAAGCAAAACATCCGATGCTAAATTTGTTTTGTGATAACCCTTTAACCTCTGAAAGGTAAACACATGCTACCCCCTCTGAAACATGTATAGCATACTAATTAATTCATTTATGAATTAATTAGGTAATAAATAAAGTCTCTGTATACTTTTACTTCTGAGTTTGTCTCATTCCCTATCGTTCACTTATATATATATATATATATATATATATATATATACAAATTGTTTTATAATCAACAATTTTCAACCCCTGATCATTACATTGGTAGGGTAGTTGGGTAGTTAGAAGAGAAAGGATAAAAAAATAAGGAGAAAGAATTATAATCTGAGAGCATAATGGTCAACGATGGCGATAGCTAGTAAGAATGTAAGACAATAGGTTGACTGCACAAATAGCATAGATACACCAGTACTTTTAATTTTGTGAACCATTTTTGAATTTCAAGAGAAATTGTTTGAATCAAAACGCTATGGGGTTATCCTATGTCAAGCGCATAATTTATTTTGCTTTTGTTTTTTATTGCAAAATTGAAAATTGACAAATAGCCAGCCATGAAATTGACTTCTCTAAAATAGATTCAAAAGAAAAATCAATGCATCTCTATCATAAACGGCCACAAAGATGTTCCAGCATGACCATTATGCTTTCTGATTATAATTCAGTCTCTTCTTTTTTTCCATCCTTTCTCTTTTAACTACCTACCTACCCATCAAGGCAATGTAATGATCCGGGGTAATAAATTATTGATTGTAAAACAATTTTTAACCAGATCTCCAGGGGTGGATCCAGGATTTTTTTGGTGGGGTGAGTGAAATTGAAAAAGAAAGCAAATTTCAAACATCAAAAACATGAAAGGAACATGTGACCAGGCAGTTTCCACTCACATTTGAGCCATAGTTTCTTAGCACTAAAACTGACAATTATTCAAAGACAGTTACCACAGAAGCAATAAAAACGGAAATTCATACAGAGTAAAATGGAAAAAATCTTACCATATTTGCTCATGTACAATGCAAGAATTTTTAATAGGAAAAATCAGGATCAGAATCGGGGGGGGGGTATTATATTTGACTGAATAAATTATGATGATGCATTATGTAGATACATTACTGATTTCCAGCTACAAAAATTGAGGCGAGGGTCTACCATATTAGAGATTGCATTGTACTCGAATAAATATGAGACTTACATTAAATTAAAAACAAAATAATGAATTTTTGTCTTCAAGGTTAATTTATAATTACTAGGGATTAATTGGGTTTCTTTCAATTCTAGATTTTTTTAAATAAATTTTAAATTTTGCTTTGTCCAAACAGGGAGTGAGGTCCAGACCCCAATGAATCTGCACTTGATTTCTTTCTTTGTTATTTTTTTTCTTCTATCTTCCCCTGATATATATATATATATATATATATATATATATATATATATGAATATATACATAACAAAATTAATAAATAAAGACCCCAAATCATCCCAATTTATAGTTATAATCATGAATTAACCTAATGAACAATAATTCATAATTTTGTTTTTTAGTATAAGTAAGATATCTTCTATCTTATTCTTTCAAAGTTTTTTTAATCATTCGTTCTATGAAAAGTTTTTTCTATCAAAAAAAAAAAATTAAAATAATTCTGAAGTTGCTCAGATTCTTCAAGACAAAAGTTGAAGATTTGTCCAAAAATGATTTTCAGTTGAAGAAAATTTTACAAGATCAAAAAGAAAGAGATTCAAGTAGATTGATATTATTTACTGCATCAACAATAAGTCTGCCAACTCCATCACAAGACACACAAAGAAAACTACCATATGGTGAGCTAATATAGGCCTACACCTAAAGTTTTGGGTGTTTGTAAACTTGAAAAACGTAAATAGGATAAATTCATTCAAGATACAAGTCGAGGGTCTTATTCACTAGGAGTAATCGGATCTCTGTGTTAACAATGATCAACAGTGAGCACTTGTTTAGATTCATTCAGCAAAAATCGTTAAACAGTAACATTTCCCCTCTTTAAAGGTAAGGGTTACAGTTTTACAAAGTGTAACTTCAGAAAATTGAATTTTTTGTCTTAAACTACTAACCATATACTGTCTTTGTTTTGATATTTTTTCTTGAGAGCTTTTACTCAAACTAATAAGATCACTTTTTAAAAAAATGTTTAGGCTGACCCTAATATCAGTATAATTTAGTAAGAGGTAATATTAGTACCCGGTATATTCTTCAAAAAGCAATTTTATGAATTTGGGTAAGAGCTCTCCAGAAGAAATAGCATAAGTAAAGAACATAAGAACAAGCTAAAGTCAATGAATTGAATTTTTGAAGTTACGCTCTGTAATACTGGAACATTGACCTTCAAGTAGGGAAAATGTTACTATGTAGCTATTAAAAATGAGTGACAGTAAGCAAGCGATCATTGTAAATAGTTGCAGACAAAAACATCACAATACTCCCATTAAATAAGACCGTTTGATAGGTAGCTTGAATAAATTTATCCAATAAAAGGTTTCAACTCCTTGGATGCCAAAAACTCTAGGTGGCTGATATTAAGGAACTGACTGGCTGAAATTATACCTCGAATTAAAAGAGTCGTTACATAGGCTAATTTTTTTAAATGAAGGACCTACAGAACTGAAATCAGTACTACCATCCCCAAAGTGTTCACATTTAATGTTCATGTTCTAATCTATAAAATTTGGGGTTTGGTTGTACTTTTAAAATCCATACATTGTCACAAATTGAGTTTATGCTAAAGCGGCCAATAAATACTTCTGATATGGTAAAAAAGAGAAAAGGCCAACTAACTGAGACCATCCAATGCAATTCTATTTCTGAGGAAAGTATGGAGTAGGGGATAAATGTATAAATAGCACAAAGATAAAAAAAAAAACAAAAAAACAGAACAATCCATTTCATAAAAGTTATTTTTCTGACATAACAAGGATCTTACTTATACACCTACCCCACAAGGATGAAATCTTACGTAAGGTCAAGCCTATATCTTTTCCCAGAGCAAGTTGAAATTTAGAGCAAGTAAATTAAAAAATACAGTTACCAAATCAAATACTATGGCAAGCAAATTAATGATAGCGGAAAGCAAATAAAAAAATATTGTGAGGAAATTGAAAAATTATGGGCATCAGCGAGGAAATTACAACCATCATCATTTGTAAGACCCTCCCCATGCCACCAGCCAGCATCAATCCTCCTGAGCCAGTCCAGCATGGCACCATCCAGGCATGGCAGGCCATGAACGCCATTACGAGATTTCAATATTAAAGTGAGCAAATTTTTAAAAATTACAGCTAGCAAATTAAAAAATAGTGCGAGCAAATCAAATATTACAGTAGGAAAAGGTATAATCTGGGAGGACCCTCCCACATTTAATGTGGGTGATTCTAGAAATAGTCTAGTTAACATACAGAATTTTGGCTTACCATCTCTCAAAAAAAAGATTCAAAAGGGAACAAGAAGTTTGATAGAAAAAAATGAAATAAAAATTCAGGGCAATTCAATCATGACAGAAAAAGAAACTGGTTCTCCCAGTTCACAAGGTAATCTATTGGGCCTGAATTTAATCCTTGGTATAACCACTGAAGGCTAAACAAGCTCTTTCTAAGTGTTTATCCTATTTGACTATTTTATCCTCAACATTAGAGATTTCAAAGATGGAGGTACATCCCACAAGGAAGCAATTCAAACATACTTGGGGGGCTATTTGAAACTCGGGTGTGAAGAACGAAGTGTTACGTGGCTCAAAACTGAGTTGTTTTAAGGTTCAACTAATTAATTCTTAATTATACAATCCTATTAATTCTTGGTTACACAATATACTCTTAATAACTAATTTTACTATAAATTACTAAGTAACTTATTCTTTACTCATTGACTTTGAGAGGTAGAAAAGCGATGAGGTAGTTATGGTATAGGATAAAAACCGTTAACCAAAACTGTTAACAATTGTTTCTTCAGTTTTTAAACTTGGCTGGCTGGCTATATATCCTTTGTAAAAGCCACTCCAATGGAGCAACAGGGAAGAAATTTCAAAAATCTAATCGTTATTATGTCTACAAAATCTTTTTTTTCCTTTAAGACTGCCTCCCAAATAGGTTTTCACTGAGGTTGGGAGTGGAGTTAATTTATAATGTACATTTATGCTAAATTGATCACTTAGTTTATATTCAGCTGTGTTCACTCTTGTCTTTTTGAATTCAAACTTTTTGAGAGATCACAGCCCAACCAACAGCAAGGGGAGTAAATTATTTATTGATCATCATTTTTTCCAATTTTTGGGGGCATGCAGCCAAGAAAATGTCTCATGACAGTTTCTATTGAATGACTAACCAGACCTGTTTTTGTTCTTGTTCAGATATTTTCTCCTTTGTTTAAAATGTAAATCTAATGTAAATCTCGGTAAATTTCCTAATTAAACATATATATATATATATATATTTTCAAAACCAAATTTGTTTTATTATAGCAAGAGGTTAAAAGGTTAAGAACCACTGGTCTACATAGAAAATGTTAAAATAAGGAGACACATTATCTTAATATATTAGGCCTGAATTCAATCCAAGGTTTAACCACTGAGGGGTGAGTAAGCCCTTCCATATTGTCTACCCTATTTCACTCTTCATCTGATCTTTAAAAACTTTTTGCATTGGTAACACACTTTTCAAAAATACATTTTTGGTGAAACATTAATTATGTTTTGTTAGTCAAGCCAAATATATAATGTCATCCCAGCAGTTCAAGTGACTTAGAAAAAGTATTTTTTGAAAGATATACAAAATTGTACCTAATTTCATTGCACACCTAGAGATTATCGGTGACATAAGTGTTGCAACACACAGTTTGGAAAGCTCTGTTCTGCACAGAAGAGAAATTAGGGGACACAGTTATTTCAAATGTGAATGAATTAAAGGTAACTAAGAGAACAAATCATCTCATAAAATCATAAGATGGGAGCCCCCAGTGTGGATCAAACTCACAACACTAAAAAATGGTCTGCCATATTATCTTGCTGACCATTGCCTTATGAGAGGCTCTCCTTCCACAAATCATATGCCTGTAGTCTAATAATGAAAAAAGAAAAAGAACACTCGGTTCAAAACCTGCCATTTAGTGCATATGTTACACCGAATCAGTGAAATTGCCTCATTGACAAAATTTACTTATTCTTTGTAAAAAAAAAATTTGGATTTCACTTTGACTGCATAAACTTTTGATTGTAAAAAAATTGTTGTTTTATATCCTTGTTTTGATGGAATAAATTTTGATCAAATTAAAACTATATATTTATTTATTTTTTGCAAAAAAAGTCAAAACTTTGCAAAATAAGCAATTTCACCAATTTAGCACATTTCTGACGACAGCATTTAGTAACATTTGTTTCTATGACAAAACTATTCGTTTCCAATCGACTTTTCAAGTTAATCCCCATTAAAACGTCCGAGACAAAGATAAATAATCATGGCATCAGGAATAGAGCAAAAAATATTGTCTGAAATGCAATCTTGGGAAATAAAAAAGTTATAAATACGTACATAAAGTGTTATACATTGGTTATAAAGATACTACAGTCAGCTTTCTTTCTTTTTTCTTTATTGTTCTTTTCATTTTTTATCTCAAGAAATGATCGAGAAAAGTAATAGAATGATGTAATGTAAAAAAGAAGAAAAAATATTCCCCTTTCTTCACCCACTCTCTTTATCCTTCCACTTTAATGAACATTATGAACCGATCTGAATTCGGTCCAAACAAAGAACTTTTGGGCATTCATAGAACTGTTGACTTTCTTTACAGTTAAATAAAGTACCTATTTTTCAATACAATCTTTGATATCAATGCACTTGACCCAACACCTATCCATTAATCACAAAGATCAAACATAATACAATGGAAATGTCAGATCATTACTATAAAATCAGCAACCATAACATAGTCAACATAGGTTTCTTTAGTTTTTGTGATTCTGCCTTGTAGGCTGGCTATCTATCGAAGTGTTGCATGTACAGGCTGTACCAATGGAGCTTGATGGCTGAAATTTTAACAGTTACTCCTTATTAGATCTAAAAAAAAAACTTCTCTTTTTCAAATTCCATCCCAATGATTCTGCAGTTCAATTTACGATATGCATCCCCTATAGGTCCCTTAGTTTGTTTCTGGCAGAATTCATGCTGGATCTTTGAAAGTTCAGACTTTTTAGAGATCACTGCCCAACAAAATATGATAAGTAGCTTATTCATTGATCATACCTTTTTTTTAATTAATCATACCCAACATGGCATATTGATAATAGGAGTTGGTCACATGATAGTTTCTATTTCAGGACAAACCAGACTTGCTAATATAGATTTTGAAATATGGCATTGGTAGAGATTTTAGAAGCAAACATGTAATAGGGAAATGATCCACTAACTTTTTATGAAAACTTGGGTTTTATTTTCCTAGAATGGCAGCTGCAAAGTAACAGAAGTCAAGTCCAGTCTAATGGGCTACTAAAAACTATGCAAGGTAGATCTTCATGCTTATGTTACCTATAATTAATCATTTTAATCCTTGCTGACAGGTGGGAAGATATTTCATTATAGTCTTATGCCAGTATTTTGAGCAAACTCAT
Organism: Thysanoteuthis rhombus; assembly: GCA_963457665.1. Taxonomy (NCBI): domain Eukaryota; kingdom Metazoa; phylum Mollusca; class Cephalopoda; order Oegopsida; family Thysanoteuthidae; genus Thysanoteuthis; species Thysanoteuthis major. The sequence goes on along the minus strand of OY735210.1, from coordinate 38,722,839 downwards.
GGCGAAAGCCTCAATCTGTCTTGGAAGACAATAAAGCATACGCCAAGGATTAGTGTATGATTGCACATCTCAGCATGCTGGGACTGTGCAGCTCAATTATTAAGCAGCAAACTCTGTTGCAGTTTTTGTAGGTGTAGCTGTCCTCGGCTTTGTACCACAAGACATTTGATGGGGGCGGGGTGAAATAAGCAGAGGGGGGTTAAAAAATCCGTCACAATTTAATATACAGAAGAGGGTAGGAAACTATGGCCACTGACACAATCTAGAAGTATCTGAACAAAGTCATTTGAGAAAGATTTTATTGAGGATGGGGTAGGCACATTGGTGTACAGAATTGATATGAAAATTCTTTTGTTTTTGAAGAAAAATTAAGCTGAAAAGTCTTTTGGAGGTACAAAATTTTAAAATCACTGAAATTAACTAGGTTAAACTAATTGTGTTTATAAACAAAATTAGTTCAACAAAGTTCTCCCCTATTGTTTATAATGATTAAAATTTGTAGTTGTCCCTCTCACCAAAAGTACTTGATTAGTGGGGGTAGGGCAGAGGAGATGGCAATTAGGTTCCTAGAGTAAGCTGCAAACCCTGTTGCTGTTTTTGCAGGTGGAGTCTGTGCTTGGCTCAGTACATATTGTTCCTGCCGTCTGTGCTCTCTCCACTCTGCCCACCGATCCTCTTGTTTCTTCTCGCTCATATGGATACCTGCCTTGATGGCAAGTCTCCATCTGCAGCAGTCTGCAGCCGCAAACCCTGCTGAGTTGATGTTGCCTGCCTACAGGTCTCATTTACAAACGTCTTCATAATGGAGAACAGGCTTTCCAGCAGGTCTGATGCCAGGGGCAAGCTCACTGTACAACACATCCCTGGGTATTCGTCCTTGGGTATTCAGTTGCTCTTTTGATCAAGTAACACTGATAAATGTGTGTATATATTTTTTTATCTCTTCATCTTGAGGGAATACAATTTTATAAATATGTATATGTTTATATTATACAGTAAATATTTATTTATGATGAAGTGACATTGGAAAATGCACATATATAATTTGTTAGTATATATATATATATATATATATATGCATATATATATATACATATATATATATATATATATATATATATATACATATATATATATATACATATACATATACATATATATATATATATATATATATATATGTGTGGGGAGGGGTGCTATGTATGGATATGTATATTCATCTGTGTGTGTATGTGTTCAATTCAATGTAAGAACAAGGGATTATCGATAATTACATACAAGTCATTTAGAACACATACGAAAATAGCACAACAAAAATCAGACTTCATTAAGATACTAACAAGATAAAGATAGGAAAAGGATTGTGACAAGAGAATACAATGTCACTTCAACTTTTCACAGTAAGCCTTAAAAGTGTCTTTTGGAAAACTGACTGGGAATGAATTGAAGTGAACATAGGCGGAAAATATCTAAACCACTTGAGATTTGCTGATGATGCTTCCATGAAGACAGACACATTGGAAGAATTACAGAACATGCAGACTGATCTAAATAAACAAAGTAAAAAGTAGGCTGAAAGATGGACAGAACAAAGTTGTGTTCACCAATAAAGTCTCAAATGAGACCGTAAGATTTGAGGATAAGGCTCTAGAAGAGGTTGACAAATATTTACTTGGGTCAGCTAATATGAAGTTAGAGAAAGACCATGAATGCGAAATAAAATAATGCATAACAATTGGCTGGGAAGCATCTGGTATGAATAGAGACAAATTGAAGAGCACATTGCCAATAAGGATTAAGTAGCAATGAATGCATAATACCAGCTATGACTTACAGATGCAAAACGTGGAAAATTGATCAGGAGGACTAGAGTGAAGGATATTATACAAATGATCAATCAACAAAAATAGAGATGGGGTGGACACAGCACAAAGAAATAACAACAGATGGAGCAAAAGACTAACTGATTGATGCCCATGGGACAGAAAATGTTGCAGAAAAAGACCGAACACAAGATGGAGGAATGAGATAGAAAGGTTCATCAGTATGGCATGGCAGAGGGCAGTGCAGTCACAATCGTCATGGAAGGAGATGGGGAAAGGCCTTTGTCCAGCAGTGGACTTATAATGGCTGATGATGATGATGATATACTGACAGATGTCTATCCCCCACGCTTCCCAAAAGTTGAATGTTTGTATATATCCAATAAAAACCTTTTGGAAGCCAAAATGGCACAAAGCAAAGAAATCAATTCAATAAATCGGAAAAAATGTTTGAGTGTTTCCAGATGAAAGAAAATGGTTATGATACTATATTAGGCTGAGTCCTTGGAGTTTTGGGTGGTGTGGGTACAGGAGACGGATGTATGAGAGAAAAGAAGAGGGTGTATGCTGGCTCTATAACATCCTGTAGAAAACAAATGTTGTACACGATTCTAAGCTTTTCATCTTTGTGAAGCAGAAAGGTGGCATAAAGCAAACATTGAAAAAGTAGGGAATAGCTGAGTGAAGAACAACCAGGAGAAAGCATAAAATATAATTGATCACTTCTACCCTCAGCAGACCGATTTAATCTCAGTTGCTGGGTTCTTAATCACTGCTACCCACAACAGTTCAAATCATTCATTGTAGAAACTCAAAATTTCGTACACACACTACTCTCAATGAATAGGGAAAATGTTATCATAGATTAATATAACTAATAAAAACAATCAAAAGGTTGTAATAGAATGAGATAGGCTATTTTAATATAACAATGGAGAATATGTCACAGAAACTGTAGACGCTTGAAACTAAAAGAAAAAAAGAGAAGTGTGTAAATATCTTTAAAAAATGACAGATTTCTCAAATTCAGTCAAACTTTTCCCCTTTTTTTTAATAAAATGATATTCAACTTATTTTTTTATAATGAAATAAGATATATTTCTAATAAAATAAGTTTCTTCCTATGACTTTTTTTTATACCACACAATATCTGTCATGATGTTTGTCTAAAGACTTTATATCCTATTACCCTTTAACAGCTTGAGTTGAGTTGAAACTTTTAAATTGAAATTATGATACTTGAATTATAAAAAAAATAGATTTCCTCACGAAACAGCTTTAGGCCCCTTAGTGCTGATCCATATTTGAATAACCTCATCATTTTTGTATAAGCTAGTTATATTATAATTATGATGTAATCTCTTTATAATTTGATTCACTTTGTCAAGTGACACTGGAAAATGCATCATGCTTACATATAATTTTATTTCAATATGCTGCAACATATCTGTTAATACATTCTGATTGAGCTTAACCTAATTGTAAGTCTTCATCCACTTTCTTCTCATTTCATCTATACAAGAACACATGCACATTATAATATATATATATATATATATATATATATATATATATGAATATGTATACACATAAACACATTTTTTTTCTTTCTCTTCTTGTATGGCAACTAATTCTGACAATTAAAATCTCCAATACAGTTTCTGCCAGTGGTGCTCTAAGTTATGCGTGCACAGAAGACACAAGAAAAATTTTGGTTAATATCAATCCATGTAACTTGTACCATAGTAGAAGAGATTACAGATAAATAATATAAAGATAGTGAAGAAATTAAATAAAATCATGTTAACCCCATTAATGATGATGATGGCAGCTTTGAATAAATAATGATAACTAAACAAAGCCCTCCTTCCAAACAAGATTTTCAGCTAGTTCCTATGAAAGCTTGTCCCAATGAGAGATCATGGATTTGAACTATGTGTTCATTGAATCATACCATATTTTAAAATCAGCACCATTTCGAACTCTAGGATCACATTACATTTAAATATGGATGCAGACTCTTCAATATCATTTATTTTCAAAATTTCTAAATACTATCTTGTTAAAAAAATGCCTGGATGTTCCATTAGTACACAGAGAAAATCTCATAGAGATATGTAGTTTGGTTCCTAAGTTACACTGTCACAGACAAACATATATAGAGATTTTTTTGACAGCAGTTAATTGATATATCCATATTCTCAGATGTGGTTGTCTTTTCACTTAGGCTATTCCATACATTTGCTTCTCTTACCAAGCAGAAATTTTTTAAACACCAGCGGATGTCTTAATTTAGTTTATGGCTGTGTCCTCTGGTATTACTTCAGAGAGATGAAGTCAGCATTTTTTTATCAAGGCATTCATAGCAATGAACATCTGTATCAACCCTATGTATGTTGTTCCAGGTTATATGGACTTCCAATGTTAGCATGTTTTCTATAGATTAAATTGTTTTAATCTTTCAATGTTTGACATAACTCCCACCCTCGGAATGGTCTTGGTGGCTCTCCTCTGTATGGTAAAGAAGGGTTTGTCTGCTCTGAAGACCATCATTTGAAATCTTGACTTTCACCTAGGGTCAGACACAAACAACTGGTATCAGTGTAAAGTATGCAACTGCTTTGGCCGCCAAGAAGGTTTCATATCATTATCATAAATACATTAAAATTACATTGCTTTTATAATAGAGGACAGAAATAGCTCTAAAATATGTAAAAAAGATGGTAGTTGATTTCAATAATGAGTAATCAACAGTGATCCTTGTGGCCTAATGGTGAGTGAATAACAATAAAACAGCAGTAGAGTATATGAAATAATATACAGATACAAGCCTGACTGCTGCAGGGACAAAATCCACGCTTACTTCTTTTCCGACAGAAAATGATTCAAACAACGATGAAAAATTTAAACATTTACTCCTAATTGGGTGTAGATGGAAGATTTTTTTTTTTTTTGACACCCCGTAAATAAATTTTCAGCAGGGGCTGCTTCAATTCTCCATGCAAGTTTATGCTAAACTAATCCCTTAGTTTATGTCCAGCAGCATTCACATTTGTTTTTTTTCCTTAATTCAGACATTTTTAGTGATCACTACACAAGAAAGGTGAGAGAAGTAACTCATTCATTGTTCATCCATTTTCCAAATTTTAATTGATCACCCCTCATATGGCACGCTACCAAAATATATTGGTCACATGGCAGTTTCTATTGTGCAACCTGATAAGTCATAATTGTAAATAAATGTTACACTGAATTGGTGAAATTGTTTAATTAGCAAAATTTACTTATTTTTTTTCTAAAAAAAGTTTAATTTCTCTTTGATTACATGAACTTTTGATCATGAAAAATAATAGATTTATATCCATATTTTGTTCATATGACCTTTTGATTAAATTAGAACAATGTAATCATTTACAGTAAAAGATCAAACTTGATCAATTCCGTATAACATATATGTTGCTTGAACAAACTTGACCTCATCTAGAGCAGAGAGAAAAATGGGTCAATAGCCTTCAGTGAAAAACTATATAAATACAATGAAAACTAGAAAGCACAGAGAGCATATATTTCCACCAACACCATTGTCACTGAAAACTATCAGGTCAAGATTCCTGACAATGCTTCAACACAAGATTGTAATACTTATTCATCAGAATCAAAACATCAATAGTTTATAAAAACCACTATTCTGCCTTGTGCCATTCTAAGCTAAGCTTATTGAATATTGTAAATAGTGGAAATGCTCTGTGAAATCAAAGGAGATCTAAGAGAAGTGAAAAACTGAAAAAGTATGAGACAAGATGGAGAAATGCCCAGTAAAAAAAGACAACAAAACAGAGGAAGGGAAAAAAAAGGGAGATCAAATGGTCATTTCATTACTCTCAAAGAAAGGGAAGTATAAACCAATCAGATTCTATAAGAGATAATACAAATAGGAAATACAGTTGAGCATCCCTTCTTCAAAATGCCTGGGACAGAAGAGTTCCAGATTTGAGAATTTTTCAGATTTCAAAGTTTCAGAAAAATGGTGCTCAACTGGACCACATGTGCACTCTAAATGTACTCCAGTTTTGATTTGCAAAATTTGGGAAAAAAAAGAATAAACATGAAATTAAAGGTCCGTACTATTCGTAAATTTATTGCCTGACTTTTGTTAAACAGGAAGTATTAATCATTGTGCAGGATACAGTAAGACTTTTCTCCTCGTAAATATGTTCATTCTCAACAAAGGCTGAGGGATATACAGCTGAAACATTGTGTATAGATTGATACATAGTCTGACCATATACACAATGATAAAATAAAAGTCTTGGCACTTTCATCTACCTTACCAAAGTATTTTGTGGATGGCTTAGCAACATGTCTATTCTCTGGACCCCTTATAGTTCATATATTTTCTTTTTTGCTGAGAAGTTTACACCCGAAGTTTATACTGAACATGACCAAAACAAATTGGATTTCTTTTTGCTAAAATTGCTACAAAAAAATGGTAAAAATTGGCTGAATCTTTTCCATTTTTGACTAACTTTATGTCTAAATAGCAAAAGTTTCAATTAAAATTCAGCCTATCAATCTTTGTTTCTTTCTGGAATTTTTTCATTTTTTTAAAAAAAGTGAGTGAATTAGCTCCAGAGTGGATTAACCTTACTTACATTTTGGGGCTAAAAACGTTTAAAAAATTGCAAAAAATCAGCTAAATTTACTCCACTTTTGGCTAATTTTATAGCTAAAAGTATTGAAAATACAAGTTTTGAGTCAGGTATAGAATGAAATTAAAATTGGCAAATTGATTTTTTGAATAGTGCCAGATTTTCAGCTATCTGTTATCGGAAATTTTTATTGGCTAAATAGGAAAAAGATCAGCTTGATCTAATCGAAAAATGGCTGATTCGGCATTCCTGATTTGAGGAGAAATTTTTGGAAATACAGTTAATAATGTTATACAACATCTAAATTACTCGCAGGAGCAGGGTGAGGGTTGTGATTATGCATATTCTTTATAAAGCTCTTGTTTATTTACTCTTTTATACAAACTATGATTTGTACACTTCATTCAAAGGTCATATGCATGAGTTCAAATTATTATCTAACATAATTTTCCTCTCTGGTTAGGAATCGCCTATGGAAAAAAGTAGCCTGGCTTTATGGGTCAAATGTTATATCTTTTTTTCTTGTTGCTCCAAATATTTTACAACAACCAGCTAAGAAATGACACCAAATAATGAAATTCCATCAACTTTCTTATAATAGTCATTTAAAATACATTCTTCATCCCTACTAACAAAGCTGGAAAAGGTACATGTATATATTCATTCATGTCTGTCAGCCTGTCCATGCAATATCTCCAAAAGTTCCCAGTGAATTTCAACATTTTGTGGAAGGATGGTCTACGGGCTAAAGACAAATTGATTACATCTAGGAATATTTCACAGTCATTTTGTCAGCATCATGACTATTTGTTGCCTGATTTTCATTCAGTTTTTAGTTACAATAGTATCGGGAGATGTATGTATTCTCAGAGTGCTTTCTAGTTTTGGAACCATTTTTTTTTTATGAGAGTTGGAAAGTAACAAAAAGTCAACATCCGTAACTTTTTTTGCTCACCTCATCACCCCTACTCCTCACCCCCAGTAGACAGGTGAAACTGAAATGGAACACAGAATACCGACCGAGAAGAAAGATGGTATATCTGAAGTTTTGAGGATTCTCTTGCTAGTAGCAGGTAGGCAGATAGAGTGAGATCAGTCAGTCAGTCAAGTGATGACGTAATACAAAACCATGGTAGGTGCATCTCACAAGCAGACATCAGCGGGACAGAACGTATACGTGTGAAGAGGTATGGCAAACAACATTTGGGGAATCCTGAAGAATATTCAGCAACATTTATCTTAGAATAAAAGTTTTTCATCTGAACAATATTGTAGCTCACAAGAATCAGATTATCAAACAAGGGAAGTATATATGAGAAATTTTTTTAATTTTCAAAAAGTGAATTGTTATATCTACCATATTTACTTGAGCATAATGCAAGAAATTAATAAAAACAAGATACGCAGCTTCAAGGTCACACTCCACTCTGACAGTAGCTTACAAGTTTTCAAAATATTTCGACTTTTGTAAAAACGTTTTCCCTTCAACTGAAAAAAATCTTTGAATTTGGCAATGGAAGGGGATTACATAAAATAGTATTTACTAGATAAATGACATGAAAATCTAGATAATTCTAAGTATAATTTGAGGTACAATAGATATTAGCTAAAAACTAGCGTCCATAGCTTCCCACTTTTTCTCTCTTTTTTCCCTCTCATTTATTGATGACATAGGAAAAGAATCTGTCTCTCTATCTATCATTCAAGTTTTATGTTATCATTTTTTTGTCTTAACCACTAGTCTGAAAATGTCCCTGTTGTTAGGTTGGTATAATATACTCAACTTGGTAGGAGTTTGATAAAAAGTTTTAAAAGTTAATCTTTTTATCAACCATATTTACTTGTGCATAAAGTGAGAAAATTTCATCCCAAAATGAAAAATGAAAAATAAAAAAAACAGGGTTGGAATGGGGGTAGCATTATACTCAAGTGAAAAAATGATAACATATATATATGTATATATATATATATATATATATATATATATATATATATGAATGATTTTTAGCTACAAAAAGGAGAGGATTGCTTTATATTTGAGATCACATTGTGTTCAAGTAGTTTTTATTACTTAAATAATCATCATATCTTTTTTACATCTTACGATGAAATGAGAAAAGGTTTATGTATTCAGTCATGCCTGTTTATTTGTCCTCACAATATTTCCAAAAGTTGTCAATGAATTTCAATGACATTTTGTGAGACATAGGCTAATGAAGAATTGGTCAAGTTTTGGAGGCGGATCCTGAAGGTTTTGCAGCTCCCCCTGCCTACATACTACATAGTAACTATGTATACACTGATTTTCATTCAGTTCTTAGTCACAATGATTTTGGCAGAGGTATGCCAAAGTTTGGAAAGCTCTGCCACAGAGATTGTATACCGCTGGCCATTTTTCTGATTCGATATAGCCAAGACTTTCAGATACCACACATCCCTAATTGAAAGCTTAAAACAGCTGCAGGTTCATTTTTACAAACAGGGCATTTCATGAGTTCATAACATGTCTGACATAACTTTCTGCGAGAGATATTGACTTTAGTAGAAATGGCAGGTTAAAAATAAAAATCAGTCCCAAGGAGAGAAAGGTTCAGCAACCATCTTTTTCTACACAAGTATGTAATATAATATGTGATATCGTTGTAGATAGGAACTCCACTACAATCAGCTTGATCAGGTTACAACTAAAGTGCATGCAACCTTAAAACAATTCTCAAATAATCCACATATATTAAACAATGTTTATCCATATGTTTTTTTTGGTATGCAACATTTTTTTTAATCACCAGATGAGTCCTCTATGTAGAGATAAGCAAAATGCCCATCTCTATGTTGGGGACTCTTCTGATAATGCAGTAGAAGTAGAATTTTATGTTATGTTAAACTCTATAACAAATAAACTCCATTATTATTTAATGGGGAAAAGAATGTTAACTGTAAACTTGGTGGTTGGGATATAGGTATTCACTGGATTTTCCTCAGGGGTGTGCAAAAGGATAAATTTTGGGAGCTGGGGGGGGGGGTAAAGGATATATTTGGCAAAGACTTACTCTTTATTTTCAATTGAATTATTATTACGGTGATCCATTCTCTCAATATGAAGAATGAATGAATGAGAGAATTTAAAGCAAATTGTAACAAATATTGAATCAATGTATAGAATTGGAAATTTCGGCATCCGAAGCTTCCACATGGTTTAACTTATGGTCCTCAAAATCTAATGAAGGGTAAGATATAACATCTAAAGGATGATACTTTGTTGTTTCTAATCATTCCGAAGGCTTCACTGTTGGCCTTGACTTTACCAGCAAAACATCATGTAGTGTAGAATGATATCTTAGTACGAAAGTTAAAACTTGGCTAAGATCCACAATGTCTGATGATTACTTATCTGGGTTATGAATGATGAATGTTCATAAAGATAAAAATCAACAAAAATAAAATGCAGTTCATAAACAAAGTCATAGATGAATTTGATGAAGATCCGAGAACAATAACTGCTCTCAACTTGCGGTCTATGAATTGTTTGCAAGTGACAATAATTTTGTCCTTTGTTAAGTAATAAAAATGATTTACAAGTACTGGGAAATGCTCTTTTGAATACATCACTCATTACTTCATTATAGTAAACAAGTAGAGTAAATGGGTTATAGTAATTTTCCAGGGGTCGCAAATGTATCCCCTTGTAGATGCTCATGGGTGGGGTGAGGAGCAGAACATTTTTTTAGTTGAGAAAACAGCTGAGATATATATATATATATATATATATATTTCTTTGTGTGTATAACATTTTTCTGTATTTATACAAAAAATGGTGACAATGGGCATTTTGCTCAGAGGATATATAGTGGATTCTTCTTTCTAGGCATAAATTCAAAAATTGATATTTCTCAATGAATTAACACCTGCACACTTTGTCTTTCACACAGTAGTTGTTCAATTTACGCTACTTAAACTTCTATTAATACTGATATTTATTCCAAGTTGTGTCCATCTTTGTGCCAGTATGCAATCCACATATATTCAAAAACTGGAAACTTATTTTGTGCCTGATAATTTGCTAATGGCAAACATCTTAATATGTATAAAGAAGGTTTGCATTTAACAAATTTTTTGTTTTCAGCCAACTCAGCGTCAATAGCATCTGGATGCTCTAATCATAAAGGACTTCTCAGAAAGAGCAAAGTGATTATCCAATGCATGGAAGCAACTCAGAATCCGACATATAAAACACAATCAGGATATACAAAAAAAAAAAAGATGTGACACATCCAGTTGAATCAAGCATTCAAAAATCAACAGCATCCAACAAAGGCTATAGGATACACAGCCAAAACAAACGAACTCATAAATGAAGAAAATAGTCTGCCCATATCAAACATAATGATTATTTTTCCTTTTCGGATTGAATACCGAACTGTTATCATATTAGAGGAGAATCTTAGAGTGGCCTGGAATAAAAAAAATAAAGATGAAAAATTAAAAAAAAAAAAACTTGGCCTCAGTGTAAAAGTATCTTCCTTTATATGCTCCTTTTGACATGACACAACTGAGAGTGGAAAGGGGTTCAGTGAGGAAATAATGCTACACATGACCTTGCCTGGGGAGTGCAGGAAATTATTTTTCTCCCCAGGCAATGCCAGGATAACCTGCTAGTTTATACTAAAATATATGTTTTTATGATTTATTTGTATGCAGTGGTGGACAAGATGGGTATGCAGAAGAACAGAGTATACCTACTTCTCAATTTCTGAGTTCCTTGTATGTTGAAAGTCTACTGAAGGAGACATTTCCGTATACCTAGTTCCTATAACCCATACTTACATTATAGCTAGTTCCTAAAAGTAGTTTCCATTACTGTCCATGCATAAATAATGCCATCATTTTTTATGGGTATGTTAATAGTCACTGCATATCACAGAGAATTTTCAGTCAGGGAAAAGACATATAATGAAAAGTAAAATGAATGGTCTCCACTTTGTCTATACAGATATTGTAGTGTCCCACCCAGTTTGGAATCAGAGTGGTCATTCCCCTAGACTAGCCTTTCCCAAGGCTAGAGAGCCCAGTGTATCCGACTATTTTAGCCATAGCTAGTGAGAGAAGATATGAATTCGTGCCTATCCCAAGGATATTAGCGTGAAGCCAGCATAATCAACCACGATCGGACTTTGAACTCTGGTCATCTATTCCATTGCCCGTGCCGTAAACACTATGCCAATTCATCAGGGTAATATAATGGTGAAAAAAATTACTAGATAATCTAAATTGGGGGAGGAATTGAGAAAACCTGTGATTACAAGGGGAGGAATGTGATCTGGGACTCCAAGAACCACTGACCGAGTTGAAAAAAATCCACTAAAGTTGCTTACATAACTTGATATACAAATTTTTATACATCTATAATTCCATTCCAAGATGCAAATTTATTTAACAAGCCTGAAATTAGACCATAGATTTGTGAGTTCTCTCCTGCGCACTTTTTCAGTCAAGTCAACCAGTGATGGTCGTTAATTTTCATGTAAATAGTTAATATAGAATTATTTGCAAAAGTTTGCTTCATGCCACTTTTTTTTTATTTTACGGGAAAAAAAGGCAAAGAGCCAAAATAGCGATTAGCGATCGTTTTGCGACAAGCTGTTATAGAAGCAGCGCACCACCTCTTGCACTTCCCGTAATCCCAATACCTAATTGTTCCAGCATGGCCGCTATTCCAGCTGCAGAATAACGGACGCTTACGACAAATTTCAAATCATATAACCTGACCGTAATGGTTTAGAACTGGAGCTAACAATTGTCGAAATGAAAATTTAAAAAGTAATTTCTCGTATATCTAACTTAAAGAGGAAGTGATTCCTAATTCGAGAACCAATAACACACGATGGCCGAAACTTGAATACAGACGGGGGAAATAGTGCGACCATATCATACACTGAGTATTACCCAAGATTTCGGGCAGTGCAAACGTGTTTCCCCTCCCTCTCGCGTACGAGCGGAGAAAAACGACTCAATTGAAGTTTTGTTCACTGACTGTGTGTTATTTATTACGGACGATATTGGGTGAAAGAAGGGCGAAGTCTCCAATACTTAAGTCAGGATTGCCAGAACTATTGACCTCACCTCTGCCAATCAAGGGTACATAAAGATGGTGTTAGTCGTCTGAAAAAGACCAACTGTCGATAGAGAGTGCATATCTCTACCAACACCATTGCCAGGTGTGTGGGGGTAGAGTAACCGTGCATGGACTCGGCCCAAACTCACTTCACCCATTGTCAACCCTTCTATAAAATTGAGAATTTTCGGCGATATCCTGAGGACAGTCATGAGCAAAACAACGGGAAAATATCTCGATCAAAAAGAAATCCATGCTCTGAAATTCAAACAACTCTTCTTTACTTCATTGTTCGACATTCCACGAAATTTAATTGAAATTCATCGAGTACTTTTAGAGATATCCAAGGGGAAGGTGAATAGACTTCACCAGGAAAAACAAATCCCAAAAGGCAGACAGGTCCACCACAACAAGAAAATCGCCCCATGATACCAACGCCGGTGTCAATGCAAATGCAATCGGCTGGGACCAAAAAGTTTGCCATTGCAATGGGTTAAACCAGTAATTCTGAACGTGGTGTGCGTGCCCCCCCCCCTCCCAACGGAGGCAATTTGAATACATGGGGGTACTTTGGAATTATGGTATCAAAAGCGAAAAGCGTTCCGTGGCTCAAAATCGGGTAGTGCTATGGTTTGATTCATAATTATAAAATACTGTTTTTAATTACTAATTTGACAATAGATTCCAGAGTAACTAACGCTCAGCTCATTAAGTTTGCAAAGGGTTAAAGTGATGAAATAATTGCGTAGTTACTAGATTCCACACAAAGAAATTACAAACATTTTAGAAAGTTCTCGAAGTTTCACGTCTATCAGTATATTTTTTTTACAAAGGATTTGCCACATGATATATGATAAGGTTATTTTTTAAAGTAAGGAGGGAATATCTTTTTCAAGGTAGGACATGGAACGAAAAGGGTCAAGAAATCACTGGTTCAAATGAAAGTCCATCGATTCGCTAAAAAAGCCATGATCGACACGAGGAATGATATCTAGGATACAGAGTAGGTAAGCGTCTCCAATGTATTCGTTGAGATAGCACCAAGAGCAATATCCCTGATGGCATCGGACATTAAGACCAGAAAACAGGTCAATGCCATCAAGGAAGCCATTGAAGCCTTCATGATAAATAAGGTTCCAGTTTAATATCTGGTCAGGAGGAGCTATGCTGATCGGGACACCTCGCCCCCAAAAGAATCTATGCCGCAAAATGACGGGCAAGAGATAGGAACCAGAGGGATTTGGTAGTGTTCAGCAGACAGAACAGATGGCATACCTGCAGACGAAGGTGGCTCTGTAGAGCGTCCCAATAGATATCAGCAAGAACCCATGTTCGGGCATCAGGGGTGGATCCAGGATTTTGAACAGGGAGGTCCAAATTTGTAAAAAAAATTGCCCGTCTGTCTAATTAGACAATATGAGTATAATAAAATACTTTTTAAGATTAGGTTATGATTACTTGAGATTATTTGTTTGTTTTGTTCGTTTTTTTTTTTTTCAAAAAAAAAAAAATTCTCTATCTAGATATTCAAAAACTTAAATTCTATTTTACCCAAGCGTGGGGGGATATAGATAGGAATTTCCATTTTTAGAATGGTTTATCATGAGTAGTATTTTGTTACTGGAAATCAAGCAGGCACGCACCCTTTTAAAGTCAATCCACAAAGAAAAAGTGAAAATTTGAGGGACAAAGAACCACAAGGTATACACTCAGCCTTGTATTGCTAATATTCCCAAGTACACAACGAATATTGTTAAGGCCTGTTCTATCTGGAGTAAGTCAGAAGGATTGGGTAAGGTTTGCAAAGCGGTCGAAATTCCCCTTCGAGGGGTTGTAGCTACACACGTTTAAAGTAAGTTTGTTTTATTTTTTTGCTTACAAATGTCAGTTTCTGCAGTGAAAGTGTTTGTATATTAAAATTCATTCCTTTAGATTCATGAAAAGGGAACATGGGCAATAGTTTGTAAGTCATGGCATTTTGAAAATCAAATTAAGTATCTTTAGACGCGTTTTTGTTAGTTTTGTTTTTTTTTTATCGGCGGAATGTACCTTGTAGTTCTAAGCACTTCATTTAGCATCAAATCTGTATTTAAGGAAATTCAAATGTCACTAGAACTATAAGGGATTAGAAGAGTACACTCAAACCTAAGAATCAACCTTTCTTTCAACAAGATAATGATTTTACATAAAAAGAACTATCTCAAGGTTGCTTTAGTTTCAGGTGTTAAAACCCGAACTTATTAGAAGCATTGCAAAATATTTACGTGCGGGGGCACATTGCACCGGAGGACCAAGAAAGGGAAGTCAGGTGTTTTGGGGTTTGTTTTTTTTCTTAAGTTAGAGCTGCGTACCGAAATTGAGCAGAAACGTGTCCAATAATAAAATAGTTTACCAGTAAACGAGTATATTCATCATCAGTCTTGTTCGTTGTTGGACACAGTTCTTCCCAAGATTCGCCAGACCTCTACCATGGGCGTTGCGGAGCCGATACTTTCTGGACTTGTCTAATTCGTCTCTCCATCTTGTATCCTATCGGCCTCAGTTTTGGACGCGATTTCTGGGGATCCATGTTAGGAGCCGTGATGTCCATCGGCTGTCTCATTCTGGCAACATAACCAGCCCATTGCCATTCGAGTTTTCTAATGGATTCTATGATGTCTTGAACTCTTGTTCCCCTTCTAATACACTGTTAGGTCTTATGATCTCTCCATGAGAGCAGGATTCTTTCATGTGTACATTGCATGATTCTCAGTGTCGGGGTCAGTCTCTTGATTGGCTTTCATGTTTCAGCCCAGTAGGTGACTATTGGAAGGATGCATTGATTGTATAATCTTAGGACTAATGGATCATCTTGCTCTTGAAGGTCGACTTTGCTCAAAAAGGGTTTTACAAGCAAATGAAAGCATATGTTCGTATATGGATGTGAAAGGAAAGAGCTTTGTACCGCTTTATAAAATTCATCCAATATATGCACACGTGAACTCCATTTTTAACAGTTAAATTTTTGGCATTTTAGTTTCTCTTATAAGCCTTCGACTAAGAATGGAAGAAAGTTTTTGAAGATTTTAATTAAGACTAAATGGAAACAAAACGCAGGCAATCTTTGCTTTGGCATGCATAAACCTAAGAAGTTGTTTAACCAGCATAGGACACAAGAGTAGTGCAAAGTCTCAAAAAGAATTTTCTTTTAAATTAAGTATGATTAAGCAATAAATTCATCAGAAATTAAGGCGGTAATGAAAATAAACGCATCTCTTCACCAGATTGCCCAACATGAATGCGTCAAGGTACGATGTATCTAACGAGTTAGTTTACAATGCTCAATTTGACGAACACTGGCGTTTAATTTCGTTACAGACTTGATGCCTGATGAATGTGGTTTGATTATACTTTTCAATAAAAATTTGAATGCTATGTTAAATAACTATAGATTAATGAGAGTCAAAACGAAGATTGCCAATTTAGCACAAATCGGAAGAAACTCTAGGCGAGATTTGAACTCATTCCTTTTAGTTAGAGAAGCTGCCTATGTACGACACTAATCTACCGTTAGAGACTAGAGCTCTAGATTTTCGACCAGCTCACTGCTATAAATCGATAGCCTGGGGTGGTGAAAGTCAATAAAATTCAAGATGAAGAAAAAAAAAAAAAAAAAAAAAAATTGTTCAGTTTCGTCAAATACAAGATAAACCAGGATAATATTTAGACTACGAGAAATTCTTTTTAAATTACTATACTTTAGGAGGTAAGCCAATATTAGAGACGCCCCATATTTTCAGGATTTTAAATTTGGGTAAAAGCTCAAGAAAAAGTCCCCCCCCAGCTATATGGTTATTAGTTTGAGTCAAAGTCAATTACCCGAGGTTACACTTTGTACTGTAACAATACTGAAGAGGGGGAAATGTTATTGTGTAGTGATTAGAGAGCAGCGATACTAAACGAGCTATCACCAAATCGCTGCGAACACGCCAATAAAATCCTTCCACTAGCATGTGAAGAAATTCAAGGGTTGGATATGATGGAGTGTCAGCCATAGTGTAATAGCCAGTTGGGGCAGTGCGTACACCGGCAGTTTCTATGGCTAAAAGGAGCGAGAGTTCAGGTCTTGCCTAGAGTATTCTTATGATATGAGCAGTTTACTCACTTGACTCCTTGAGTGTCCCCACCAACATCTGAGATTTGATGAAAAAGCAAAATTTGCAATACTTAACACTATCACTTCATTCGTGGAAGACACCATAGCTTGGATTATGAAATTCAGGTATAAAAACTAAGTTTTGACTATCAATAGTTTGTATAATCAAAGTGGGGAAGAAAAATAGAATGAATAGCAAATTGATTAATCTCACCGATTAGGCGTTAAATAAATATCCTTATATATTAGTAGAAATGCAGTAGGTGAACTATGATCTATAGGATCAAGGTTAAAGAAACGTAGTCCTTTAGTATGGACGGAAGGAGTTTTATTCAAAGTCATAAGACTCAAAACGCCTTTTAGATTTATGGGTTTTCATACAATCAAAAATTATTGTTTACCATAGCAAATTCCTTTATACACACACACATAAACTGAATATGAAGGTAGGGGATATCCCAACAGAACATTTTTTTTATTTTATTATGCAATTAAGAAAATGTTAAAAAAGAGTGACAATGGAAAAACCCCAGTGATTTTACACCTAAAATAACACCCGCTAAACAAGTATGGGACAAGTAAAGAATAATAAATTAAAAATTAGACTTGCATAACAGAAGGCCAAAAGATATCTGCAGAGCGTTTTTACCATAAATAAAAATGTAAATTATGGGAAATGCTTAGTTTTCGTGGCATTTACGCACTAGGACAAGTAGAAGCTACTGTGGAATTTTTATAACTCACGAAAAGATTTAATATTCCATTAATACAACCAAGTTCAAGGACTGCAAATAGTCCAACATTTCGGCATTTTTACAGCTTAAAAATACTGAGACCGAAGTATTTTCAAGACTGAACTTATTGTAACCCATACACTTATAACTACTTATTGGCAGCACTTCTATTTGCTAATCCAGTATCTAATTGAATTAAGAAAATTTACACGGTGTATCTTGATAGGCCAATGTCAAAATACTTATTTCACCGAGATAAGTGTAGGCAGAACAAAAATGCTGTTCATACAAGACCTTCAAATAACAGAACCCTCGCTAAGTATCAGCCCAACCAAGTTCAAAATCATAACGTTAGGCATAGTTAGGCAACCCTGAAGAGGGTTCAAAGTTCTTAACGCCATTTCGCAAACTCATATCCCGCCCTTTGTCCCTTGGGGTTTGCTGGAGGACAGATTCAGCTTCGCGAACTTTCTCACGAAGGACCAGCGGGGACTCTAGAAGATGGAGAATATCAGAAGTATCCAACTCCAGCAACATGCCGGTTATCTTGCCGGCAAAGTCATTGTTCTGTTTGATCACTTCTGCGTATAGTCGTTCGCCAAGGAGTTCCTTCTGTTCGGGAATAGGAACAGAAGACAATTTTTCAAGGGTCTTGTTGTCTTGAAGTTCCACACCAGATGCCTGTCGTACTTGAGAATTTGGCGGTGGTAGAACAGGTATCGGTGGCAGGGACATCTGCTTGTAGTTCGAATGGTTATTCTGATGGGGCATCATGGGTGCATGGTGAGTGCCATGCATATGTGGAATGAGCGCCGGTGGCGGCGGTGCTGCTAAGCCCATCTGATCAACAATGCTCTGGGGATTATTACTGCCAGAGTCAAAAGGTGGTCTCATCGCCATAGGATGTTGGCTATTACCAGAAGGGTGAATAGGCAGCCTGGAACTGGTTGATTGTCCAGTGATTGGCCGAGTATTACGAGAATTCCTTGGTTGTCTAACTGGAACTGGAGGGACACGATTGTATCCTACAGCATTTTGAACCTGGTGGAGCACTTGCCACCGTGGTACTCCACTAACGTGTAACTGCGGGGGTAAGTGGTGAGGATAAGGCTGTGCAGCAGGGACAAAGTAATTGTTGTTAGAGGGAGGCATCATGGGACGGCTCACAGAGTTCTGTTGCTGTACGTTATACTTCCTTCGTTCCTCCTTGTTTTGTGCAAAGGCCACGTAGAGGGGTTTCACCGATATGATTCGACCATTCATCACTTCAATAGCCTTAGTGGCTTCCTCGGTCTTACTGAAACATACAAACCCAAAGCCTTTCGACCGCCCGTTTTGAGTCATGATCCTAACGCTGGTCACGTTTCCAAATGCCGAAAAGTCTTTACGAAGCCGGTCTTCAGTAACGTCATCGTCAAGATTCTTAATGTACAAATTGATTCCGGGGAACTGAGCTTGTTTTTCGTTTCTCTGTTGCTCAAATTTATCCTTCAACATCTTTTGGCGTTCTTCGGCCTTCTGTGCCCTCCCAATGTACAGCTTCTTACCATTCAGCTCAAAGCCGTCAAGTTCGTTCACAGCTTTTTCGGCGTCTTCGGTCTTCTCAAAACTCACGAAGCCGAATCCTTTCGATTTTCCGGAATCGTCTCGCATGACCTTATAACTGACAATGTTACCAAACTTGACAAACAACGATTTTAATCCATCATCGTCTATGTCGTGACCGAAGTTCTTGACGAACACATTGCTGAATTTATACTTCTCCTTCAGTCGATCTTTCTTGGGGACGAATTTGGCGACGAAGACTTTCTTATCATTGATTAGCATTCCATTAATTTTCTCAATCGCTGCTTGGGCGCAGCTTTCGGTTTCAAAGTGCACAAAACCATAACCTTTGGAACCATGCTCATCAGAAACAACTTTACAAGAAAGAATAGAACCGAATCCGCGGAAAATCTCAAGCAAAGTTTTGTTGCAGATATCTGGCGCAAGATTTTTAATGAAAACGTTTCCCCTCCCGGATTTGCGAAGTGAAGGGTCTCTCTGTGACCACATAAGACGCATCGGGC
Organism: Thysanoteuthis rhombus; assembly: GCA_963457665.1. NCBI lineage: Eukaryota > Metazoa > Mollusca > Cephalopoda > Oegopsida > Thysanoteuthidae > Thysanoteuthis > Thysanoteuthis major. Next base: position 38,703,317 of record OY735210.1, on the reverse strand, counting down.
GACCGAGAATCTGTTCGAAATTCATTGTATCCAGAGCCTTAGTTGCGTCTTTGGGGTAATGAAAATTCACGTAGGCATAGCCAAGTGACCTCTTGTTCACCATGTCCCGACATACGCGTACAGATTCAATCGGCCCTATAGTAATGAACTTGTCATAAAGTACAGATTCAGATGCTTCGGGGGACAAGTCCCCAACATATAGAGAAGTTCTAGCACCGTCCATTCTTCACTTTTTTTTTTCACTTCCTCAGTATTTGTCGTCAGCCTTTTCTCCTCTCGGAATCCAAGAGCAAGTATTACCCAGAATACCGTTCAACTTTTTTAAAAGTAATTTCAGCCAATCACTGCACCAAGAGTGCAGTGACGTCATAGGTTATTTTCGTTTATGGGATAGTTTATGTTAGTTTATTCTACAATAAAAGTTTGGATTAACCCGTTCCAGACTGAATAATAGAAAAAAGTGAAAAAGAAAAAGAAAAAGAAAAAGAAAAAGAAAAAAGAAAATGAGAAGAGAAATTCCCCCATCCATGAAGGGAAAGGAGGAAATACAGACTAGCCGATTCCGGCGGGGCAGAAAACAACGATAAGAGGGGGCTCTATTTAGCAAGTGTGAGTGGTTGGGGGCTGTGGAACGATTCGAAAAGACTTATGTTCTATCGAACTCTTCGGCACCTCGAAGTAAGTATGTGTTGCATTCAGGAGACCCACTTTATTCCAAGTGATAATGAGTGTGCTATCTCAGGATTTCCATCTCTTTTCAGCGTACTTTGATAGTCATTCAAGGGGTGTCTCTTTGCTAATAAGCCATGCCTTGAACGCGACATGTTCCCTTGTGTTTACAGACCCGGTGGGCAGATTGTGCTTCGTCGATGTTTCCATAAGAGGGGATGCTTTCCGTCTGATTGGGGTTTATGCGCCCAACTTCCAGACTGAGCGAGTCAACTTCTTTCGGCGGATCGATCAGTTCATAGTTCCGTCAAAGCAGCTAGTTTTAGCGGGTGATTGGAATGCCGTCCTTGATCCCGACATAGACAGAGTAGTAAATAGGGGTACTAACGGACGTGATTCCGTTTACTTGGCGTGATGAGAATGGTGACTTGGACGACACGCCAGGAGGGATTCCACGAAGGCGAGCATTTCACTCCCGAACAGCTGATCGCATACTTTAAGCATCAGCTTAAGGTTAAGATCAGGGTCGAGAGGGAAAGGCTCCCTTGGTCGGAGTTCAACGAAAGGTGGGTGAGAGTTGCTGTACTGTGCAGAGTGAGAGCAACTAAATTAGAGTGGCATCTGTGAAATCACTGGGGAAACTGAAACGGACTAGTCAGCCCAGCCCAAGTTAGGGTAGACTAGATTTGTCCTTTCTTTTCAGTTAACCAACTGTTTCTTAGCTAGGGAGAGAATGAGCATCCCGCTTTAGGTCCCCGCTTTTTTCGTTTCGGCTAACCTCACCCCCACCCCACCCCGACAGAAGGTAAAGTTCTCCGGATGATATTGGAATTACCGGGGGGGGGGGTTGTTTTTTTCGCCAACACCCATTTTCCGTCCGGTTAACTTGCTGTTCTGCCATATTAGGTCTTTGTGGTGGGTCACATACTAACTCCCTTTTGTAAATATACATCAACCATCAGGGTTTTCTTTTAATTGTAAAAATCAATCATGTTTTAATCCCCCCCCCCAAAAAAAAAATTGTAAATATGGGTTTAGATAGGTTTATCATAGAAAGAGTCCGGTATTGTGGTAAATGCAGTATGGAAGAAATCAAGAAAAAATGTGTTTTGGTGAATGGAACAATATAGTGAGATTGGGTCAGTGCATGAGACTAAGATAAAGTTAGGAAAGAGAAGACCAGCCCTAAATCCCCACCCCCTCTTTCGACCTTGTGTCAGATTTTTCTGCATTCTTTTTTGTTGAAAATAAATACCGTTTTAAGGTAAATCAAATTTAAATTCCATTTGTGAGCTATCAACGCAAGTTAACACTTCATATGCGCACGCATACACACACACACACACACACACATACACACACACATACATCCAAGTAGAATTATGATCAGGCCTTTTCATGTTAGAGGTATTTTAACTAATGAAATTCGATCATATCAAAAGCATGTCGCGCGTGTTTAGATAACTACTGATTGTTAGCACCAATAACGATCGACAGCATACTTTGGGATTTGGAAATTAACCTCACCCGAAACTATACAGTGAAATGAGCATGCTCAAGGCGGTCACCAATACCCTCCCATCCTCGACGGTCTGAAGAATATCCATTTATCACCTGAAAATGGACGTAGGGTACAATGGTCGAAACGTTGTGTTGAAGAAATTAACTAAAATGAGGACAACAATCCGAAATGAACTTTACAGGTAATGAATGTATCATTACACCCAACACTAGAAGACAATCATTTCTTCTGAAGCACAATATACCCCCCCCCCACGCACAATATCGTATTCGATAATTTAACCTGCTATATTTATTGCAGTGTTTCCGGGGAATCCATGCCATGAGTCGCGATGTCCATTCTTGCAATATGGCCAGCCCACGGCCATTTGAGTTTTTTAATGGATTCTATGATGTCTCCGACTCTTGACTTTTCCCGCATGTACTGTGCTGTCTTGTGGTCTCTCCATGTGAGGCCCAGCATATTTTTTCCATGTGCACGTTGCATAGTTCACAATTTGCAGATCTGTCTCTTGGTTATGTTCCATGTTTCAGCTCCATAAGTGACTATTGGGAGGATGCATTGGTTATACACCATTTTTTTAGGATTAATGGGATCCTCTAATTTTTGAAGGTTGAGCTTGCTCTGCCAAAGGCTTGTCATCCTAGTGTGATTCTTTGCTCCACAGTAAGGGGTCTTAAATTATAATCCCTGAACTGAATTTCCTTCATAGAAACCGTTACCCCAAACTCACTAAAACTTTCAGAGGATTCTTTATTTTTCAAGTTGGTATAGCTAGCTATCTTTGTATCACGCGTACAGGTCGCCCGGGGGTTAGAGGACTGAAAATTTACACATTTACTCTTCATTATGTCTAGAAAGGATTCTTCTTTCATTTTTTTTTTATATCTTCTACCCTGAGAAGGTTTTAGGGGGACTAATCCGCGATGTTACGTTATCGTAATTCAACCCCGTAGTTTGTGTTAGGCAGCATTTACGCCCTTTTTTTTTAGGGGGGGGGTCATGTTTGTTTGTTTTTTCTTTTTTGATTTTTTTTCTCAGTTCTTAATGATCACTACCCAAGAAAAGGTGAAAGATGTTACTTTATTCGGGCTTTACCAGCTGGTTTCTTAACAAAGGTAGTACGAGCGGTGTCACGTTCAATTCCAGCCGCAGCCAATATCTTTGTTTATTCTATTTGCGCAGTCTACACCAACTGATACATTCAACGTGTGATAATGGGATGTCAGTTCAAATAAAAACTAACGTATTAATATAATCATTCTGTTGGATTATATGTATCCATTTTTTTTATCGTCTGTGAGTATATTCCTGATATTTTAGTTCCAACTCGAGGAACACAGAAAAAACAAATGTTAAATTTCCATATACAATAAATCTGCCCCATCCCCACGAACATGAGATTACTTTCTATAGTCGACCTGTTGTATGATTGTTAATTCGTGTATGCTTTCTATCGTAGACAATAAAATTCGTTTTGTAGCTCAGAATTCATTCTGTTGGTAGTTCAGTTGCATTGTGTGCTGTATACAACAATAATAGTGCCTCGTTATAAGTTATGGGCAGACGACAGCTTGACTCTCAATTCTCACAATGTTTTCATTCACAAGGTTTTAAGCATTAAATTCAAATGTTCAGCAGTGGTTTTACTCCAATGTACAATTAAAAACCTATTTATAACAAGAGCCTACATTTCCAGATGAAACTGCAAGTGTGATTGTGCTGCAATCTAGTACACCACCAAAGAAAAACCTTGATGAAAACAAAATGATTTGCAAAACAAATTTCACAACCTCCACAAGGGAAGTAACTGAATACTTTAAAACTACGACTAATGTTAGGGTTTTTTCTTTCGTTATGTTTTTGTTTTTGTTTTTTCATATAGTAACATTGTAAATAAAATCCTCCTCGTCTATAACTTTAAAAAAAAAACTGTATGTAAGGGCAATACAAAGCATAACAGTACATCAATTAGCTTTGGAATGGTGTGGTATCACAAACTGTAGACACCACCAGAAACTGAACGATAAAAGATACAGCATATAACAACTGTGCTTGCAGTGCACTAATAAGATGCACAACCTTTTCTCGCTAAAGTTTCTCTGTGTTTTCTGAGATGTATTGATTGTCGTTTGTTTTTTTTTCACATAATAGAAAATAATGCTAAAAGTGGAAGAATTATTGAACAAGATTTCACTTTTCTTCCCCAGATTCAATGTAAATAATGATATAATTTGTTATTAGTGGAGGTTTTTGAGCCCTTAACAGCAATGGTGTCAATCTAAGGAACTACATTTATTACTAGAGCATTTAGAGTGAACATCGCTACAGTGCAAAGTCTCCTGCCTTGGCTCAATAGATTAAGGTCAGGCAAATATGAATGCCAATAATAAACTTTAGGGAAATCCCAACCCTGTTTCTAATGGAGAAGAATAATTGATAGCAATGGCAAAGGACCCACAAATAATGGTTCAAGCATTTTCTGGAGGGAGATTTTGAGAGTTCAACAGCAATCCTTATCACCTCACATCATTTCAAGGCTGAAAGATAGGTTGAAAAATAGGGGAAAATGGGACCAACGTGAAATGAATGAAATGCTCCATAACAGTGCCACACCCCAAATCTTTAGCATCCTCCATATTCACTTGACTTTTTTCCTACAGATTATCATCTTTTCAAGCATTCCAGATTTCATATCCATAATAAAAGGTTCAATAATAGGGAAGCCATAATTCATGCTTTTATCAAATTTGTAACCACTAAACTTGATAAATAGACGAGGCATATTATTGTCAGGGGATCACTGGAAAAAGGTGATAGCTACAAATGGATCATCTCTTTAAATGTCAAATCAATATTTATCAAATATTTACCATTTCTTTTTGTTGTTTACATAAACATTCATTGGACTATTCAAAAAACATTTCATATGTAGCATGAGGTGCTGGGTGGCTGAGCAGAAAATAGCTCAGAAAAAGATCTCAGCAATTTGAGTTCAAACTCCAGCCGGTATCGTTTGTTCACTTTATACTAATACCATTGGGAAAGGTATGAATCCATCACTCCCCCAGCCATGGGTAAAATAGTGTAAGGTGAAGTGAGTGATATATACTTCAGCCTTAAGTCTAGTTCACACTCTGTAACCAGGGTAAATGCAATACTTACATTCTTACTTCTGTCAACGAAGTTGAAAAGAAATATGTGTTTGTTTGTGTCTGTTCTTCCATACGTCCAAACGATATCTCTGAAAGTGCTGAATAAATTTCAATCAAATATTATGGAAGGGTAAGCAAAGGAGTGGATCCAGGAATTTTTTTTTTCTTTCTTTTCAATCACATTTATGTACATATATATGCACATGACTATCCACACAATACCTCAAAACATTATCAATGAATTTCCAATATTTTCTGGAAGGATGGATAAAATGCTAAACAATAGATTCAATTTTGCACTATTACCTCCCCAACTCCACAGTTATCTCCAAGCCAAATAATAATGCCAAATTATTTTTTCCTGTCTGCAAAATATCCGCGAAGGGTATACAATGGACTATGGGAAAACTGATTAAATTTTAGTGCAGATCCATGCACACGAACACACACACACACACACACACACACACACATATATAGCCAAATTTTCATGTTTTTCCTATATCTCCAAAAGTTCTAAATGAATTTCAGTATTTTGTGGAAGGTTGGACAAAAGGCTATGGAAGAATTAATTAAATTTGGAGGCAAATCCGTGTATATTAGTTACCTTTGCCACTGCCATTGTCAAGGAATGCACTCTCTCAGAGCTTTCCAATTTATAAATATGTTATAATCTAATATCTATTATTAGCTTTGAGATCACTGCAAGTGACAAGATACAGAGTTCTATTCTAATGTCACTTCAGATAGTGCTACGTAAAACCTTTATAACAAGATTCTTCGATATTTTTAATTTTTTCAAATTTTATTCTTGGATAAAGTGTTGCAACATTATTTTAAATTTTGACGAATTTTTACCTTCATCCTAACTTTCAGTTGCCTTTTATTACAACTTTGAATCGTATTGGAATCTTATGGCAACAATTTAACAGTGTAATCAGAAAATGATGAGCAAGCCCACAGTGAGAATCGAACTCACACCCTCTAGCCAGAGGGAGTCCAGTATACGCCTTCATCCTAACTTTTCATCATAATGAATCTGACCTTGATAACGTCCTGAGAGCAAAATTAGGAGAGTAGATAATTATATACAGAGGAAGCCACTTATTGCGATCACCTTGGGACAAGGTTTTTTTAATCTAAGCTATTTTACCCCTGGCTGAGGGTAGAAGAGATAGATTCACACCATTCCCAATGGCATTAATGCAAAGTAAATGTAAATAACCTCAGCCAAAGTTTGTACTCTACTCACTGATTTCATTGTCCTCACCATAAAAAGTTACACCATTCACTAACTCTTCACTTTTATTCATACCTGCTCAATAAAGTGAAGTATCACCATCTCTTATGAGAGCCGAAACTCCCATTGGAGTGTATGATTGGTGACAAAATCCGGTTTCTGTTGCATGCATCAACTGAAAAGATCATTGCAAGTTTCAAGTCTAGTCAAGACCAGGTTTTTATTCTTACAAGTTTTTTTATGACCACCCTTTGGCAGGATGCGAATTCACCAAAGAGACACAGTTTAGGGCAGAGATTTCAAAACTCTTTGTAATGACACTTCAGTGTGTCACCGATTATTGCTTGGTGTATCATGGTATTAAATATAATTTTGTATATCTTCAAAAAGATACTTTTCCCAAGTAACTTGAATTGCTTGAATGACATTATATATTTGGCTTGGCTTATACAGCTAATAAGTCACAAAATTTTCTTTTCAAAATCTGTTGGAAAATTCTGGCTAAAAGAGTACTCAATCAGCTGCAGAGTGTACAGTGAAATTTGTCCTCCTGAAGAATTTTTCACATTCCTCACTCGTACTGAGAATTGAACCATCTGATAGACACACACATGCTAACCATTACACTATCTGAGTAGACAGGTAAGGGAGGCAAAATCAGCCTTTTTCTTTTCTTTTCTTTTTTTTTCTTTCTTTCTTCCCCCTTTCCCAAGCCGATAGCTCAGCTGACCTTTTCAGTGAATGTAAATGTTCATAGCAAAGAGGGAAGATGAATATTCACGATGAGAAACTATCAAGCAAAAGTGCCAGAATAGGTTTCTTCAATTTTTTAGCTTGTCTGGTCAGCTATTTATATATGATGAGCACACACCACATCAATTTCTAAAAAAATTACTTAAATACTTTTTTTTGCAAGGGAAGGAAAAAAAATTTTTTCTTTTTTTTTTTTTTTACCCCTCCCATAGTGGGAAGCTAAATTTACAATGTAAGTTTATACCTATTGATCCCTCAGTTTATGTCCAGCTGCTTTTTTTTTGTTTTTAATTCAGACTTTTTTAGTAATCACTGATCAACAAGAGGTGAGAAAAGTAATTTATTCATTGATCTCCCTTTTTTCTTTTTTTTGCTCACCCCCAACACAGTATGCATAAGACGTTGGTAAAGTGACTGTTTCTATTGAGTGGTTGAGCACACCTGTTATAAATGGGATTTAATTCATAATAAGATGTTTAATTTGTTATCAGGTCATGAATTAGAGTAACTGTAAGGAACAAATCCATTTAACGCTGAGCAAAGATTACATTTAAAACTACAAAGCATTGAGTGCTCATACCTTTGCCAATGCTTTGTCAGCAAGAGTGATTGGGTAGGGGTTCGCCAAAACATTCAATCACTTCTTCTGTAGCCCATAGCCCAAAATTTCATAGAAATGAATACAGAACTTTTGGAGATATTGCGTGGACAAACATGAAATTCTAGTGATATAACGTGGCTTGGACTTGTAACTGAGATGGGAGGAGGGGATAATTGTGAAAGGATTCTGGAGATAGTGTGGACAGTCATGAGTGTATAAATGAATATGATGGAAAAATATCTCTTCATAAAAAATTTTAAAGAATTAAAATAGATTTGTGGATTTACCCCCAAATTTAACCAACTTTTCTGTATCCTATACTCCACCTATCCAAAAATTTGAAATTCATCAAAAGCTTCCAGAGAAATCATGTAGACAAATGGAGAGATACAGTATTATACATATACCTCTCCCAACATCATTAGCAGAGGTAAACAAATGTTACATATCTAGGTTGTATTTTAGGTGTCCACTTACGAGTGGTTTCCCTTGCATTTGATAATCTGGGGTTTTTTTGTTTTTTTTTAAGAATTCCTTATGAAGCTATTGATATCAATGCTTGGTCAGCTGATTGCTTCGACTGAAGAAAGTAGACAAGGAAAATAGTGCAACCATATCATAAATAATGATGAATAATTATACACTGATTAACTAGATCATTAAACAGCATAGTATATCAAAGAAAAAATAGGAGTTAGAGATATTATTGAATCCATTAAAAAACTCAAATGGCAATGGGCTGGTTATGTTGCAAGAAAGACAGACAACTGATGGACATCACGACTAACAACAGGAATCCCCAGAGATCATACACGGCCACCAAAATATAAGATGGTGTGATGAACTAGAAAAGTTGAGATAGTGTTGGCTTCACAACGCCCATGATAGAGAGGTCAGGTGAATCCTGGGAAAGGTCCATGTCCAATGACAAATGCTAAAAAGCTGCTGCTGATGAATCTTGGGTGGTACACTCACAATATTTGAATCATTGTACTACTCCAGCCTTCTCCAGGTGTCTGGCAATAGACTGTTTTCATTTGGCTGTCTATGCTCGAGGATATATTGTAACAGTTAATTCTTTCTATTTATAGAAAATCATATACTCTGATCAAATGGAAGTGGCAGACAAGCGACATCACAAGGACAAATTAACTAGAAAGAATTGATATGAGATATCTTATAGCATAGAAAACAGAGTACAAATGCTATAACATTGTGACTATACCAACTAAGATGTAAATTGGTGAATAATAATAATTCCCAATTTAGACTATAAGCCAATAGAAATTTTCTGATAATTTTTCAGTCCCAAATTTTTCAAGTCTGAATTACACTCTTCGTCATTCATGTCTATTGTGACAGCAATTGTCTTCTCTCGGAATAGATATAAGATTAGTTACTTGATTGGAGTATGATAAGAAGAATTAACAGCTTTTGTTTTTAAAAGAATTGAATGATACTGGATGAAAACTCAATGGAATAACAAGTAAAGATCAACTTGGTACTTTTGACAGTGGAAGCCATTTTTGCTTTTGTATGGTAGCCATTTTTGCTTTTGCAGACACCTACTTTGAATACCAATGTGAATATTTTTTTGAGATTCATTCTTTCACAGGAAGTGAGAAGGAAAAACGTTTTCGTTGACAGCCCTAACTACTCAACGTGAATACATGGGAATCTTCCATACAGTCCAACATCCCAAGATTCCTATCATCTAATGGAACTTAATTCAGTAGCTTAGGGCAAAACCTGACTTGAATTTCCAACAACAAATTTAAAAATCCTGTGGAATTAATAGAATTGAGGTGACTGGAATGGTATTATGACTGAATACTTGTATTAATTCAAATGTAATTCCAAAACTTGCTTGAAAATTGAGTTTTCTGATCTAAGATCAATGTCTAGAACAAGTAGTTTGCGTTTCATGTCATTCTAACTTTCAGTCGACAATAAATCAATTATTGGAATAAGTGTCATGCTAAAATGTACACTATTTAAAGAGTTGGTGTGTGCTGAAGAAGTGCAGGTGGCCAAACAGTTAGCAACAAGGAACTGTCAAACAATTCAAACTACAGATAAGGCAGTCTGTGTTCACTTTGCACAGATGTTCTTCAGAGGGCATAAATCCATCTCCCCCCCCAACTATGAATTGTAGTCAAAATCCTTTTTTCACTGTGTCCAAATCATACCAAAATAATATTTTATGTATCATTTTCATTACCTTTAGATATACAGAAATTCCAGTAAAAATGTAGACACACCTTTTCACTAAGTTAGTACAAGAGAGCTCTTAAAGTAAGCTCACACAAAAAGACTTAAAAAATGAAACTGACACAAAATTTTTAAATTAGCTAGCTAGCCCTAGTAAACCATTTTTAGCTAAAAGCCTTTCAGCACCTTTTTCCTCTTCAACAATTACGTCCAAATGTTTTATAAAAAAAATGAGATGCTGTCTCACCTGCTTTGAGCTCTCTTGCATGAGGTGTGGTCCATCTTTTTTCCATACACCTGAAATAGGCTGTGAAGCAAATTTTTCATCTTTCCTCTATCAGTATGCTTTGAGTACATACGTTCATTATCATATATAATATCAATCACTTCACATTATGGATGTTCTGTAACATGCATTTTCTCTCCATTTCTCAAATACATTCTTTCATTCATGATCAAATGATATATTTTTAGAAAATATTTATCATGGTTATATTTCACTTGCATGTATTCTACGGTTATATTTGACCAAGTTTATATCCAAAATAAACAAAAAAAAATATATATATACACTTCATATCAACGGTGACAGAACCTACTTGATTTCTATAAAGAAATATTTCTTGGAAAATTCATCTTCCAAGTTCAAACAATACCACTAAGAACAATTAACCCAATATATTCCACTTGTAGTGAAGAAAGAGTTCAGTCAACCCTAATATTTAACCATAATACAAGTGGAATGTAAAAGATTTATACTGAAGCCAATAAATTTCTATGATATTTTGTAGAAGGATGGGTGATAAGCCAAAGGACAATTGATTGAATTTTGGGTTGGGCCAGGAATTTTTTTATTTGAACATCGTGATACAGGACAACAGGACAAATTTGGGCTTGTGTGTGTGTGTATTTATATATATATATATATGCATGTTTCCCTATGCGTGTGCATTTATATATATATATATATATATATATATATATATATATATATATATATATATATATATATATATATATATATATGTATACGTTTCTATATATGTGTGTGTATATTTATATATATATATATATGTTTCTATATGTATATGTTTCTATGTATATATATATGTGTGTGTATATTTATATATATCTACATGTTTCCATATATATGTGTGTGTATAATTATATAGATACATGTTTCCATATATATGTGTGTGTATAATTATATATATATATATATATATGTCTGTGTATATTTATATATAATTTTTCTATACATGTATGTGTATATTTGTATATACTGTTTCTATATATATATATATGTGTTTATTTATATATATATGTTTCTATATATATGTCTATGCATGTATATATATATATATATATATATCTTTTTTGTATGTGAATGTGTAATGTATGTATATATATATATATATATATATATATATATATATATATATATATATTACACTTGCTCCTTTACTCAGGTTTGAGCACTCTTCAAGTGAGGTAACTCATCCATTGTAAACTTATGCAATGCTCCTCCATAGGAATAGAGCACACTGGTGAATGGGGAATTTATGCGTAAATAAATATATCACTTAAATTCAGCCTTACTGATTGTCCAGTTCCATAGCTCAGAGGTGGGATATCGGCCTCCACGTCTGAAGCGAAGGTTTCAATCCTGCCTCGTGGATGGGATAATGAAAGGTCTATAGCCACACTGAAGAAATGTAATACATCGAAACAGCTGTCTGTGGATGACACAATGAACAATAATCATATATATATATATGATCAGATATATATATATATAATCATATATGTATATATATATATATATATATATATATATATATATACACACAAAATTGTACTCTTGCTCACACACATATATCTCAACAAAATATTGGACAAACATGGAAAATAAATCAATAATATCTGAAATTCTTTAAACGATTTTAATGAAAAAGAATCCTTTTGGAGAAAAATCAATACCGCATATTTCATTTATATTTTTTACTTATAGTTCACTTACGTATCCAGAGTATTTGCTTAATTAGTGGCTTTTGTTGAATTTCGAATCTTCCAACTTATTGTTTTCTCTCCACTCAAAGTTCAAGAAATGTACTTTTATTAGAAATTGTAAACATGAGTTTCTCCAGTTTTTATGTGGTTCTGTTTCTCTGGCTTTGTATATATGTATCATGTGTACAGGCCACACCAATAGGGCTAGGAGGCTGACATATTTCAGCATTTACTAGGGTCTGCATTTTTTTCTTTACAATATGGAAACCCAATAACTTATGTCTAGGAAAATTAAAAAATTTTAAATCCCACCACCCTACCCCACCCAAACAAAAACAAGTCTTCAGTGAGAGGTTCAATTCACAATGTAATTTTTTTGCTAAATTTGGTCCTTTAGTTTGATTACGGCAATGTTCAGGCTAATTTTTGAAAATCCACACTTTTCAGTGATCCCACAAAAAGCAAGAGAAATAAATTATTTATTGATCAACCCCTTTTCCAATTTTTCAACTGATCACTCCCAAAACTGCATGATGGTCAAATGACAGTTTCTACTAGGTGACTAAACATGATCGATGTTTATATAATTTCATATACTGTATTTCTAAGTGTCAGGGTCACTCCAATTTAACTCTTCAAAGTTCTGATGAAAAAAATAAATCTAAAATGAAGGTCTCACCCTTTCCACCTACCTTACCAGGGTGTTTTCAGGGTGGCTCAACAACATGTTTATCCTCTTAACCACCTATGGTCTGCATTTTTTTCTTTACAATATGGAAACCCAATAAGTTTACACTTGGTCTTTCAGTCAAGTACCCATGGTAGAACTGCACTTAAACTACAGTTCCAAGATCCAGTTTTCAGCCAAGAAGTGGTTTTGACTTTTACATTGTCATCATCATCACCATGAAGAAATAAAAAGCACAATATTTATGTATATTGTTCATACTGAAAATATTGTTAACGCCAGTTGATGGCTTTCTTCTGGTGATTTTTATGAGAAATCAACAGAAACGTCACCAAAACTGTCAACATGGGTTTTTTTAAGGTTGGTCTAGTTGGCTATGTATGTATTTACGTATCATGTGTACAGGCGACGACAATAGAACTGGAGGCTGAAAATTCAATCACTTACTCTTTATGACTAGAAAAAAAAAAAAAAATTTCAAATTGAATTTGCAATGTAAGTTTATGCTAAATTGATCCCTTCATGGTCTGGCAGCATTCATGATAGTTCTTCGGATATTCAGACTTTTTTTCAATCATCTCTGCCCAACAAAAAGCGAGGGAAGTAACTTATTCATTGATTGTACCTTTTCCATTTTTTTCCAATTGATTACCCCCAACACTGTATGCTGCTGAAAGACATTAGTCTTGTAAAGGTGTCCATTGAGTGACTAACCAGATCTGTGATTGATTTGATTTTTGATTGATACTTTCATATATTTATCATTTTATACTAAGTATATGATTCATACACATCATTCAAAGACCATACACAGGAGTTCCACTAAGTGTATAGCATAGATTACCTTCCACTACAATTAGAATAGGCCTAGGGGAAAAAAGTCTGAAGGGTAAATTTTTGAGACTTATTTCTGATTATTATTCATTCTCCCCATAACCCATATATTACATTTTCTTCTCTCCCTCTTCACCAACCCTAGCATTTACAATTCCAAATGGAAGAGGATGTTTATGCTAAGAGAGGAGCAAAACAGACTCAACCTTCACTACAACTGTCATTTATTCATTACTCCTCCCCCACAAACCTGACGCCCAAAAATAATAAGTTAGAGTAGTTGTAGATGACTGGAATATAGACAGCAAAAGTATTATCAATAATAACAGATATATTATTTCAATTTGCCTTTGTATTCTGTTATAGTTAATATCAATACATTCCATAGATGATAAATTACTTTGACACAATCATATAATGTATATTTCAGCAGATAAGATATTTTTAAAATGGGGCTGTCCTATAGACCAGAACTAAAAAGTGAGCTATAACTATGAAATTTAGGTTGTAATTGGAGTCTTAGGATATCCAAAGTTTGCTTTATCCACCAAAATATATGGGACTTTAATTGCAGAAATCTATATGCAAGAGTAATATCTTAGTTATGAACACCTATGAAATTTCCACAGGTCCAGCTAGTAAAGAATAAAACAAGCCTGAAAGTCAGACCAAAGATGCTCAAGTTCTCCCCCTTGCACCAAAAAGTAACTAGATGTTTTAAAATTTTGTTCCAGTATGTCAGCTTGTTAGTGACGGCAATCAATCAGACTGTCAGTGCTGGGTTTTAAAACATCTGTCTGGTTTTCTGGGTTTATTTTGAAATATAATGAAATTCAAGTTTTTCCATACATAATGATTTCACCAGTTTTTTCATTACTTGTATCTTGAGAGGCATCAGGAAACTATTCTTAACACACTTTATTTCAACCAACAAAAACTTTGTCCTAACCTCCATATTTTGTATCCAAAAATGTTTGTTGAATATAGATAAAGTTTAGGTATTTATATTTTCGAAATATGAGTTTTGTCAAATTTATTTCCTCTTACGCTAGGAAAGTAACGTTTTTTCTGGAATTCTTAAAAAAACTAAGAATCCTCTTAATAACTGAGAATTTTGATGAATAGTGATATAATCAAAAGAATGTAACACTATGTAGTAGCTAACTAATGAAATATCTTATTTAAAACTGTCCTTATTGACTAATGTTATCGGGGTATTTTGTGTAGAATCTCTGTTTATTTGAACTTGGGCTTTTGGTAATGAAAAGCTGTTGACAGTCCTGCACCTGAGAAAAGATTGAATGAAAACAGGTTTGGAGAATCAATGTCAAATAATGACAAGAATTTCAACAAGTAGATATGAAAGCATTTTTCATAGGAACTGACATCTCTCGTGAATCATTTTGAAAATATGAGATTGACACATAGGTCCTAAAACAATCAAAACTAACATTATTATTTTTAACAATTACATAACTTCTTTTTTTTTTTTGAAAACAATAGAAAAGTTTATCGTTATTACTGGTTACTTGAAACTTTTTAAAATTTGTCTCTGTGGGAGAAGAAATAAAACTCTGAATATAACTTGGGGGCCAAAGTGTTTTTTAACTTTGTCCTCCAACAGATTTGTTCACACCTTTCCAGGAAAAGTTATAAACCTGCTTAAAGGCAGAACTCACACCTAATTTGTCAAATTTGGACATTTTTGTTCGTTTTTTGCATTGTCTTATAGAAAAAATCTATTTCATTTCAAATACACATAAAACATTTGAAAGATACATTGTGCCTTGCACTGTTTATATAGGGTATAACATACAGTGAGACACCGGCAGTGGTAATATTTTTTTTATTATTTGTATATTTTCATAATAATATAAACAATGTAAATATTTTATATGAAGTAAAATAAATGTAATATGAGATTTTTTTGGTTATAAAAACTTTAACCTGGATTTTAACAAATTTTTTTTTTAAACTGTTTTTAAAATTTAGATGAGCTTTCCTCCCTTATTCATGAACTTTTTTTGTTTCTTTCTTTCTTTCATGAAACCAACTCCATTTTGTAAAAAAATGTTGATAGTACTTTTGGAATGTTTTTTTTTTGTTTTTGTTTTTTAAAACCTATTTGGAAAGAATTCAATATTCTTTCAAAAGAGTCTCCCACCATATTTTTTTTGATTTTTACTTTTTCAAAACACTGTCTAAAAAAATAATCCCCACATGTCTGAATAATATATACAAATTCATATCTCTATCTTGCATTACAGTTCCAAATATGCTCACTCAAAAATCAGAACTATAAAAATTATTTACAGACCAAAATTAATAAAAAAAACGTTTTATAAAGATAATCAAACATGATAAAAACAACTGAAAATTACAGGTAGCTAAGGTATGGGATCTATTAGGGGTGAATTCCCACCCACCCCTGTCCTTAAAAGCAATTTTGTCCACTTAGTATAATGGTTAGCATATCTGCCTCACATGTCCTGGGTTTGATTCCCGATATGAGTGAAGACATAAGTTGAGTAGAATAGGTAGTTTTTTTAGTGACGATCTTACCAGCTTTTTTGAGTAGATTGATAATGTTATCTGGTCAAGGGGCTTTAACTTTTTTTGTATGTTTAATGGTTGTTTTATCTCTCATGGTGTGACTTCTGGGAAGTCCTCTGATTGCTCAGATCTTGCGTATCCTGCTCAACGTTTTGAAGCCCATGTCTCAAAGAATAAAGTTTATGGTGGAATTCTTGGGCACATTCGACAATCCTGCCTATATTTGTTGTTAGGTCTCCGTATGCTTCGAGTATGTTAGTTATTTGTTTCTGTCCTATACTGAGAGCTTTGTTCATGGTTTTGAAGCCCCAATGTTTTTTGAGAGTTGTTCTGATGATTGCTGTCGTGTACTTCTTTTTATCTTCTCTAAGTTTATTTTTGATTGTTTCATTCAATTCGGTCTCCTCAATTTTTTTTCCCTAGTCATGGGTGGCTTGAGGTTTCTGTGCTTTTTAATGAGTTTCCTGGTTTCTTCTAAGATTCTACTAATGGTTTGTGAGCTCCTTGGTTTAAATATAATGGCAGCTTCCATTGTTGTAGATTTTATTTGTTTTGATGTTGTTCTCTTCGGTAAGGATTTTATATCTATTTTCCAATTCTAGCTTGAAGGATCGGGTGAGCTATTTTGGTACACTTAGTGGTTGTGGTTTGGTGTGGAACGTTTTTCTGCATTCCTAATTGGTGTTTATTTGCATCTTCCGTCTTACCATTCTGTGGTCGCTTCCTATGTTTACTTGGTTTAGGACTTGAATGTCTTTGGTGTCTCTTTTGTTCTTGGTTTCCCGGTAGGAGCTCTTCTGAGTCCATTTCCTATTAGGTTTCTCCTTGAAGAAGGTATTCATGATTTTGAAGTTGTTTACAATTCCGTACTTTGTATCCGAACTCGACTTTGTATTCAACTTGCGTCTAAAACAAAGTCCCAGAAGACTGGAACACTGTAATCATAATGCTTTTACATGAAAAAGGAAACCCGAGAGACACCAACAACTACAGACCTATAAGCCTACTCAACTGTATCTACAAACTTTTCACAAAACTCATCACCAACTAGATCACTAAAACACTACATGAAAATCAACCACAGGAACAAGGCGGATTTAGAAGTTACTTGACCATGGATCATCTCCATTTGATAAATCAACTGAAAGAAAAAGCAGTAGAATACAAAATGCCACTCACTGTAGCATTTATAGACCATGAAAGCCATCATTCTACAAGGTGTAGACCCTATGTAGGTCATACTGCTGCAACATATACATAGTCACAGCAACTCTCTTATTAGGCTACATAAAGACTCTGAGCCCATCCAGCTCCAAAAAGGAGTAAGACAAGGTGATACCAGCTCACCTAAACTCTTCACAGCCTACCTCGAAATGATGAATCTCCGTGAAACGCACAAAAGAAGAAATCAAGCAAAGAATCACTCTAGGTGGGCAAGCCTTTAGCAATGCAAGCTCAAACTTCAAAAACGAAGATCCTATTAATCTTAAAAAGAGTATACAACCAATGCATCTTCCCGACAGTCTGGAATATAGAACATAACCAAGAAACAGACCCCCAGACTGAGAAGCATACAATGTATACATGAGAGAATCATGCTCAACCTTACATGGAGAGATCACAAGATAGCAGAGTATATCAGAGAGAAAGCAGGAGTCCAAGAATGGCAGACAACCGATGGACATCACGACTCACAGAGATCGCATGCGCAACCAAGGCCAGCAGAATACAAGAGAGACAAATTCAAAAAGTACTGACTCCGTGATGTCCACGATAGAGAGGTGTGGCGAATCCTGGGGAAGGTTTGTCCAACAATGGATGATAAGGGTGATGATGATGATGATGAGTGAAGA
Organism: Thysanoteuthis rhombus; assembly: GCA_963457665.1. Classification (NCBI taxonomy): domain Eukaryota; kingdom Metazoa; phylum Mollusca; class Cephalopoda; order Oegopsida; family Thysanoteuthidae; genus Thysanoteuthis; species Thysanoteuthis major. Next base: position 38,685,228 of record OY735210.1, on the reverse strand, counting down.
GTGTGAACACTGCTTCATTAAGACAAATTTCCCAGTGCACTCAATAGCTAATTGAATACAATTCAAGGTATGTGATTAGGGTGATGATATCACTTTAGTGAACCTGCAGCCTGCCAAGAGGAAGGTCATAGAAACTTGTAGGAATAAAGTCCAGGTCTCTACAAAACTTGAGACTTGCAAGGATCATTAAACAGACACATGCATCAGAAACCAGGACTTTACCAGTCTCCATACTCCATTGGGTGTTGTCTCTTAAGATAGAGGATGCTTTACCTTATAAACCAATCTACAAGGTCTCTTTGGAAAGTATCCAGCCATTTAATAATGAGGTAAAAGAGTTGCATATATAGTAGCAAAGGCAACTTAATCCCCTTCAAAGTACTTCCCTTAAATCCTTGCACACATATCAAAGCATCCATTCCATTTTGCAAATATGTGAAGTCCTCTTTGGGATCTCCATCAGCTGCTGCATTACACTCTCCTTAATCTTGTTCACAGTCAGAAATTTCTCTGGGAAAAGCCAGAAGTTAGGAGCCAAATCTTGACTTTACAGAAGGGTTGAGTATTGAGAATGTGACAATTGCACAATACACAAGCTCACTCAAAAAGTCTCACTGCCAATTATGTAAACCTATGGGGGAGTGACTGTTCATGCAGTAGAGCTCCCTCTGATTGGTTGCCTACAGACATCATGACCATAAATTGAGTGTCTGTTAATGTATAACTGAAATTCAAACCCATTATTGTTCAGCAATCAGTCACCTACCGTGATAGTACAGACTCTTGGCTCACAGAATGCTAAGGTTAATAATTGAAATTAATCTAAGCACGACAAAGTTCTATATACAATCATCCTTACTAACTGAAAACCAAGCTTAAGGCAATGGAATTTAGGTAGTCCAAAGGGAGGATGGCTATCAAGTAAAAACAAAAATCATTGTGAGCGTTTTTGGCTTTAGAGTAATGGGTATGTGTGATGCAAGATAAATATATATTTGACCATATTGAAGGATGTAGACTATAAGCCAAACAAGTATATTTTAGTCGGCTAGTTTGAGGTGGGCACATGTAGTTTGAATCAAGATAAAAACGTGTTTTTTTTTGTCAATTTTTCAATGGTCACATAATGGTTTCTATTGAATAACTAACCAGACCTATTTTTAGTTGTAGTAGGAGCAGTACTGTCAATATTATTTCTCTTTCAATGCAAATAATATTTATATAAGTCAGTACAAGTTGGATCTAACTATTAGATCGTTCAGAAAGTAATGATCAATTCGAAATACTAACTTTTGAGTATGTCCCACATTGCTATAGTACATTGTGGCAATCCCTTATTTTTCAAACAACCTAATATCAAATAAGGGAAGAGTTACTTTAGTTTGTATCCAGCGGCATTCATGCTTCGTTTTTGAAAATTCAGACATTTCTAGTGATCACCGCTCAACAAAATATGAGAGAAGTAACTTATTTTTTGATCAACCCTTTTTCCAATTCTAATTGATCAATTATTGATAGCAAACAAAAGGATAAATAAGTACTAACATATAAATAATACATTTCAATATTAGTATTATTTTCCAAACAATCTAATATTGAATTAGGGAGGAGTTACTTAGACATAACAATTTGATTTCAACAAATACAAAAATAAATTCATTGATGTGACAATTTAGGAGGCAACTTGTGGAATGGAAAAGTAATTTAAATCCTGGTCAAGTGGCTAAAATGAACTGACCACTAGCGGCTAAAATGAACTGACCACTAGAGATGCGTGCAGCTGGTAACAAACTACTCTTAAAAGAAAAAATAAAAGTACTATTCATATTTATATTGCCCAAGCTTCATTCTTCATCAAAAAGAAAGCTAAGGCCACTGTCAGATGACTGGCTTGAGAGGAAAGAGTATTTGTTTTGAAGGTAGAAGTTGGTAAAGCAGGCAGTTCTGATATGAAGTTGATTCTCAGAAAGATTTGGTCTGACATCTTTTCAGAATTGGCTTCCTCACAAAAGTGCTTTTTTGTTTGCACTGTACTATCTTGATCAGAACTTGTGGAGCAGAAACTCTCAGCTTAAAAAGTCTTGCAGTGCTAAAATAATACGCCGCAGTCTGAAATTATTGGTTAACCCAGTAAATATTAGATCACCAGTTATTACTCATGAAAAGATTTGCAGATATATTTGAATTTCTAAGATTTTTTCTTTTGAAAGTGCCATCCCTACCCCCCATTTTTTTTCTAAACCAAACATAGTGGGACTTTGTTACTTCTAATGTAACGTTACACAATCAAAATGGATATCATCAGGTATTAGTAAAGACCTAATTCTGCAGCATTGAAACTCAGCTGTCAAAAATATGAATGTTACCAATCAAAAATGAGTATATCCCATAAGGAAAAAGTTCATTTGAAATCAATGGTTTGGTCACTGCAAATCCTGTTATGTTGTATATTTTGTATTCATAACATTCCAGTCCATGTTCATGGCCAGAAATGGAACATTAATTTAATGATGTGAGATTTGAATTCACTGGCTGCATGATAATGTCCAAACATTAAGTGGTGAATATGAACTCCAGCTGGAAATTCAAGACAATGTCTTACGTTATTTAATCTGAAGTGTCTTTTAAGAGTCACTTGCAATGGAGTATGATGGCCACTGATGAAGTCCCAGTTTCTAATGCATGTGTCAATTTAATGGTCCTTGCAAGTCTCAAGATTGGCTGAAACAATGACAATATAGCTAAAAGTTTCTATGACAACCCCCTTGGCAGGAAGCAAAGCTATCAAGGGATACCTCCACCCTAATTGCATAGCTTATAGTGTACTCAATTAGCTGATGAATGCACAGAGAAAATTGGCTTAAAGAAGAATTTTCAACACACTTCACTCATACTGGGAATCAAACCAAGGATTGTCTGCATAATCTGAAAGGACTGGTGTTCTAAATTGTTTTAAACTGGTAACTTGTGCTAACAAATAAATAAATCCCATGTTCTATGATATTTTCCTGACACTGTAAATCATTTGAAAGAAAAAAAAATCTTAGTTCAAGATTTACGCTGTCGTTAACACAGGCAATCAATTTTAGTAAGACATTGTTATTCTCTTCCCACTTTCGTTGGAAAATATCCCATTCATTTGAGTCATGGTGACAATACTTGAATAAACGAAGCTGCTAATATTTCTCACTCGATGAATACACAAACCGATTAAAGGTCCTTAGTTTTACAAGTGATCTTAGTCTGGCAGCACAATCTTGGCCACCTCAACAATGTAGAATGTACTCAGCCGTAGACTCCTTCACTGTGTGTAAGCTTTATGATTACATCCACGGGCATCCACAGCCACTTTTCCAGAGATGAGGATAAGGATTCAGAAGTATGTAATCGGAATATATTGTAGTGGCAACCTTGTTACCAGCAAAGAATGAGTATATTAGGTTGAGGTTAGCCATACCTCCATATCTGTAATTTCCAATTTCAAAAAGATTCTAAACAAAGTAGTGGTAGCATTACTAGTTGTGGTAGTAGTAGCAGCAGCAGGAAGAAGGGGAAAGTTAAAAGGGTTCACCCAATAATCTGGTTATTAAAAAGGCAATTAGTAAGTTCAAGTTGGAGTATACAATTTCTATCTATGATTTGTTTTGGTGTTTTAGTGTATGGTTATTTTTTTCTTTTATTGGGCTTTAAATGAGTATATATAACATTATTAGCCATAAAGTTAGCTAGAAATTGAAAGGTCTAGCCAATTTTAAGCCATTTTAAGGTCAAATCTAGCTATAAATATCAGAAGATACTTGACAACACTTGAAAAAACAATCACTTAATCCATCATCAATTAATCTGAATAGATGTTCTTTTAATGACACCACACATTTTCTATAACATCTCAGCTTTTATCATATGATAGCACCTGGCAGATAAAACACAAAATCCCTCTTTCCTCTTTCTGTTGTTTAATTTGGGACCGACTGGTAGATCTACTGAAAAATGAGTACTAGAGATGTGTGGATGTGTGGAAAGAAATTTTTTCTTTTTTCAGCAGAACATGGAAAATGACATCCATCTCCTTTGTCAGACTTTAAATTCCATTAGGAAAGAAACAATGTAAACTTGCAATCACAGTCAATAATCAAACAACCATAGAATCAAAATTTCAAATAAGGTTGGAAAAATCAGAACATTTCTAGGAAGATTCTAGTGGAATACTGATGCCAATTTTCAAATAAGTAGACAAAACAGTATGGTCAGGAGCAATGAAACAGACAAATACATGCACATCTAAAAAGGGATAGAACCCTTCGTCACTTTTGGTGGCTACAGTTGTTCAATTAAGAATGAGACATTCAACCTTGAGTTTCATTATAACCAATCAGAATGAAGGATTAATATTCCTGTTAAATTTACTTATCAAAGGTAGACATCATTATTTGATATATTTTGGCACACACCCTCACCATAACCTTTGCAAGTCATGATCTGGCTGACTGCTTCAAGACAAGCCATTTATTTTGTATCAAAATCATATGACGAATTCAGAAACGTAAATAGTTTAATCATTACTAATTACAATTAGGAAAATCATCAGGAGAAATGGAAAGAAAAATAAATTAAAACCTAATAACACTGCTGAATGACAACACAAAAAGGTGTGTGTGTGTGTGTGTAATATATATATAATGACAAAATCAGAAGGCCTGTTGTATAAATAATTCTTATATTTCAATGTTTCACCCAACCTGGCTTTATCAAAAAATGAGGACAATATTATGCAAGAAAGTAGTGTACCAATAAGTGTTCACAGCCAACAGCATCTTGGTCAGAATCTCATGACATGAACTTTTCAAACCTCAAGGCATTGCACCCAACTTTAACTAATTAAACACCAATGATCTAGCTAGCCATACTATACAGTATCTTGACCCTACCCCAATGGAATAAATACCATTTGACCTCAATTATCCAATACTCAGATTTACAAATGGTCATTGATATCTAAAAATATCTGTTGAAGGACATGAATTCATTCATGACCTCCCAAACTAGGGTTCCAATATCCCTAAAGACGTGGCAAAATCTCAGCTCAGCCATCCCCTTAATTAACTACTATATCCACCTAATAAAAATCACAGACCACTTATAAATGCACCATTTTCCTGTAGAACCACCTCATTTCTTGACAAAACCAAATTGAGTGAAACGTTGAAATAAAAGAATCATTTGTACGAGCGTCCTGATATTGTCATTTCCCTCCCATATTGTCAGATTAACCATAAACCAAACCAATACTGTAAAAACAGTCAAAAACAAACCTTCTTTGTCTTTATAGTATTAGATATTCATATCTGTTCCTGGATCACCGTAGACAGCACATGTACCAGAACTGATTATCTAAAATTATCTATCTTTTAGCAAAAATTATCTTTCAAAAAATACCAGCACAAGATTCGAGTATTGTTGGTCCAAAATGACCACACATACCCCAAAAAGTACTATCGAAAAATCAAAGTAGATGGTGCCTAGAAATTTACTTGTGCAAATTCTCAACGTTGTAACCCCAAAAATGCACCTGGGGACACACAGACAAGCAAGAAGAAGAATCAGCAGCCTACTTGGCTGGTTGGTTGTGCTGGTCATTTGTTCAATAAACACACACACACACACACACACACACACACACACACAAACACACCACATTTCTTTCATCTAAGACACTGTTTCCTTCCCCCCCATCCTCCACAAACAAGTCATAGGTTACTTTCTTCGTAGGCCTTTCCCAACTCCAGAGGAAAGTAATCTGAACTCCTATATATGACCTAAATGAAGTGCATGAATTACTGCTTAACAGAAAATAGTAAATAAACACAAGTATCTCAAATTATAAAAACATAAAATGAAATAAGAAATTCAATATAATTTCTGAATATCGGGTTTTATAGGGATACTATTTCTGTGTACAGGCCATACATTTTTAAGTTGCTAGTCTCTGGACCTTTAAGACAGTACCAGAATTAGAAAGCATGTTATGAGGATAATGTTTCTCTGAATTTTTGAGATGAGGTATTATCATTATTTCAATTATTATTTGGACTATCCTCATCTTGGTTGTTTTTCATACAACGCTTCGGCCGCTGTACTCTACGGCCTTCATCAGGTATCATCTGGTAGGTGTGGGGGAAGTAACGAACCGAACCCTTTATTTAACCGATGGGGGTATATAATATATATAATTATATATATAATTATTACTATCTTCAAGATTTTAATGGTGTTTTTGTTGTTGTTGTTGTTTTGTTGTTTTTTTTAAAAAGTGAAGTAACATTTTGATTTTCGGACGGCTTACATTTTCTTTGGGACGGTGGTAAACAAAAACACTACACCATGGCCTACCAAACTTGAAGCAAGCACTCTACCTCTGGGCCACAGCAATCAGTACACACAAAATATACTTGTAAATACAAAGTATTTACTTAGTAGGTAAGTAATTAAGTACTTGGCAACCTTTTAAACTCCTGGGTGGCAATTTCCTGGATGGAACATTCCTGAAGAGCAAAACAGCCACTGGTATACCACTTAGAGTTGGCAAGTTCCACTGGCCTTAATCCTCATCGGGGAATTGTGAAGGAGGAAACTTTGAAGTACTATAACCAAGCAAACTCAAGCATTTGAACAAAGCTTCCTTCTTTTCTCAGGGAGGAGCAATAATTGAAACTAGTGGGGGACTTACTCTTAGGTTCAAAAGAGTGTGCACAGTGTAGGCACAGAACCTGGGAGGAGGGAGGGTCTAGCCCTTCCATGCTTAAATAAAACACAAATAAAAAATTATCTAGATCAGTAATCTTGAACATGGGGGGCAATTTTAACATTAAGTAGAGGGAGGAACAATTTTGGAATTTGGATGTGAAAAGCAAAAGGCTTTCCACGGCTCAAAACTGAGTCATATTAAGGCACAATTAAATCCTAATAATAATCCTAACAATCCCATGATACTATTACTAATTTGAAAATAGATTCCAAAGTAACTAATGCTCAGCTTATTAACTTTGTGCAGCACAAAAGCGATGAGGTAATTGCATTGTTATTTCCAAAAGACTTTTGGTGGTAATGATTTGACATTGTGGAAGTGAAAGATTGAGGCGTGTTACTAGGATGGCAAGCCTTTGGCAGAACAAACTCAACCTTCAAAAATAAGAGGATCCCATTAATCCTAAAAAGAAAGGTATATAACCAATGCATCCTCCCAATAGTCACTTATGTAGCTGAAAGATGGAACCTAACCAAGAGACAGATTCACAAATTGTGAACTATGCAACGTGCTCATGAAAAAAAATATGCTGGGCCTCACATGGAGAGACCGCAAGAGACAGCACAGAACATCCAGGAAAAGACAAGAGTCAGAGACATCATAGAATCCATTAAAAAGCACAAATGGCAGTGGGCTGGCAATGTTGCGCGAATGGTGGACAACCGATGGACATCACGACTCACGACATGGATCCCCCGAGATCACATGCGCAACCGAGGCCAGCAGAATATTAGATGGAGACAAATTCAGAAAGTAGTGGCTCCGCAACTCCCATGATAGAGAAGTGTGGCAAATCCTGGGGAAGGTCTATGTCTAACAACAGACATTAAAAGACTGATGACGATATCTCAATTCTTGATGCATTTCTCTCTGTTTCAATCAGCATCTTCAGGAGCTCTTTTGCAATGCAGAAAACCATAAAAAGTGCAATCCATCACTAAAAAACAGCCAATATCAATTGTTGGTTATGAGAAATGGGAGGAAGATCAGTGAGCAGTAATGTGGGAATTAAGGGGTCAATTTGAGGAATCTCAGTTGGGGGTCAGAAGCTTGGAGTGACATGCCCTTTTTGTGTTTTAGTGTATAAGTAAATGGGTTTATCTTAGAAGAAATGGATGATATGCCTGTTTCATCTTTGAGCAGGCGATGCATACATGAATGGGTTTTGTTTTTATAATTATATTTCAATATAGAATTCATAAAAATGTTCAAGTGCTCTAATGTCTTTTATACCAAGTTGTTGTTTTTTCTTCATTTTTACCAAGAATTTTCGTTATAGATACTTCCTTCAAAACACTAAATTTTGGTAAATTTCTGAATTAAGCATATATACTTTTTCAGCACCAAATTTGTTTTATTATAGTAAGAGATTTTATTTTTTATTTCTTCATTTTTTTTTTTTTTTAAGCAGTTTAGAGTATGGAGTAAAAAAGGTTAAGAACCACTGATCTAGATGAGGAAATTTTATTAATACAAAACCCAAATAGGCTATTCTTACCTTTCCCATTTCAAAATGGCTGCCACCCAAGCTGTAGTGTTTTTTAGAGTAAGAGTAATTGTTGTCTGCTTCTTTGACTTCAAATTCTCCAATCAACAGCTGGAGCAGTGGCCATTTTGAAATGAGAAAGTATTCCCAAGTAATCATAAATCAACCTTAAAAACAAAAATTCATTATTTTGTCTTTCATCTAATATAACTGAGATGTCTTCTGTTATATTCTTCATAATTATTTTACTTTTTGGTTCTGTGGTAAATTTCTTCAATTAATTTTTCACTTTACTTTTTTATCAATACTAGTGCTAAAAAAAAGCTATGGCTTGAATGTAAGAGAAAAATTCTAAATCGAATATTACTTTCTTGTTTTTGATGTTTGAAATTTCATTTCTTTTCCCTTATTCATTTGTAAAGATAAGCTGTTCCTTTCAGACTCCCACCATCCCCTACCCTGTTCAAAATCCTGGATCCACTCCTGCTTGAGCTCAGATGAGTTTGCACCAATGATTGTAATGTTAGCATTCCGCATTTTTTTTAGCAGACTTACTCTGGTGCCAATAAATGCCAGGCACTGAATTCCCCAAAATGCCAAAATGTCACTGAACTTTTACTTTCTGCTTCTAGACATTTCTGTGTTTTTCCAATTTAGTTCACATGATTGGGCAATTTGTCTTCTGCAGAAAATGGGAGGCTTTTTCCATAAATAAGGCTTCCTTCCATAAGTAAATAGAATAGGCGGACGGTTGATTTCACTAATAAAATTTTTATGCTACAATAGAGAAAAAACATTTCTACACATAAAAAAAGCAGATCATATCTTTTTGAAAAAAGTTCTTTGCCAAACATGCCAAACTTCCAAGCTTAAGATCTCTTTAGATAAGCATTCAGTGCAAAGTCGTTTCTTTAAAGTAACTTAATCTATGTTGTATGAGTGCTTCTTTCAGAGGCCGACACTGATGCCAACCAAATTTTTATATAAACTTCAAATTCTTAGTTTCTATTCAAAGGAGATTCAGAGAGATTATGGACTACTGACAGACAAAAAAAAATGAAATTAAAAGTGAAAATGTTCTCCAGTCAGTATATCCAGTTAAAAATCCTATTATAATTAACCAAATGTCTGTCTGTTTGTGGCACCATAATTCTGGAACTACAGAACACTTCCCCATTTGGAGTGAACTCTACCACAATGCAAATTGTTTAGTGATGGTCCAATATGTTTAGGTCTGAAAATATGGTTACCAATAATAAACCTTGAAGGAGACCTTGAGGGAGACCCAAACCTGTTCTTAATGATGAAGAATCATTGATAGCAGAGATCAACAACCCACAAACAATGGTTCAAACACTTTTTGAAGACTGTAGGACAATGTTATGTCATCTACAGGCAATAGGGACAGTTCAAAAGTTGGAAAAATGGGTCTCACATGAACTGAATAGAATACTCTGTGACCATTCCCAGCCCCACTCCTCTCAGATCATTGGATCTAAGCTTACTGAGTAGTGCATCCTCCATATTCACCTGACATTTCTCCTACAGATTATTATCTTCTCAAGCATTTTGAACTTCATATCTGTAATAAGATTCATAATAGGGAAGCCATAATTTATGCTTTTACTGAATATGTGACCACTAAACTCAAAGTATTATATAGAGATGTCATTATAATAAGAGAATTGTTGGGAAAAGTCCGTTGCTTCAAATGGGTCAAATTCTGTTTAAATATTTACCTTTCTTGTTGTTTATATGATCCTTCATTTTACTATAAAAAAATGACATTTCATGGTTTTCCCAGTACAAAAACCTATAATTCAAAACTAATTCATTCAATGAAGTATCAACAAAAAACTTTTTCTTTACTTTTGGTCATCCTACACAAGGCTTCTTAGCCACATAGTTCAGTGGGTTCTGGATTCGATTCATGGCCGAGGTATTTTCTGCTAAGGATTCAGGCTATCTGAAGTGGATGTACTGATACGGGACAAGGAACAATCACTAAGCTTAGCGTAGTCAAGCAAAAGGCTGAATGTTGAGGAGAGGAAGATTGTAACACAAATCTTTTTTCAATTGAGATATTTTCTTTTTTTTCTTTTTCCTTCTATACATTTATGGGGCCACTTATGTCTGTTACACAATATCTTCAAGTTCTCAATGAATTTCAATGATATTTGATGGAATGCTGAGCCATGGACTAAGGAAGATTTGATAAAATTTTGGGGTAGATCCTGAAATTTTTTAGTTACTCCCCCCCCCCTACATCGAAGCTATACATGAACTGATTGTGTTGTTTTTGGGGGGTTTTTTTTTGTTTGTTTGTTTGTTTGTTTGTTTGTTTTAAACAACAGCTTTGGGGAGGTATAAACTCTCTGGGTGCTTTCTATTTTTACATCAACGAAATAAAAATGATAAATTATCTGCAAGAGATATTCATGACACAAACAAGATTAAATCAATGGAGACTTCATTTGTTAATTCAATAAAAGCCATAGTAATTCTGTATCTGAGAATGGCTTCTGTTAAGCATAAAACATTTAATCAGAAAATCCACTTTTAGGCTTTTAACTAATTGTTATGATGCACGACTTTTGTCCAGTCTGCCCAACAGAGTCTCAATAAATACAAGACCAGACATTTGCGCACATCTTTAAACTCCCCAATCATTTCAAATATTAGTAAAAATGTGGGTATGAAAAAGTTCTCAAAGCTTTCCCACTTTAGAATGGCCACCATTTCAGCTACAGAATAACAGATGCTGCTGATCAACTAACCCTTCCCTCTGGAATGGTAGCCATTTAAAACAAGGAAAAGGTAACTATAGCCAACACTGAATCTCTGAGAACCCTGTTAGCCAAGATTGACCATGGTTGAGCAGCTTTCAATTGATACGCCTGTATACATAATGTGAAGGAAGTGTTATGTTCAAGTCACTCCATCCCACCCTCTTGCAACCATGCCGAAGGCTTTCAAAGGAAAGAAGTGTTCAATACTTTTGGAGGTCAGCATAGGTGCCTCTCAAGCTGGTTACAGCACTTTGTATTCTTAGACAGTCACCCACTCACCTGCTGACTGAATACACAAATGAAAACTGTTTTTTGTTTTTGTTTCTTTTGGGGGTTTTTTGCTGGAATCTTTTGCACACGTCTAACAATTTCCTCTTTTAATTCATCCAAGCCTAGAAAGCAAGGGCATAAAAGATGAATTTGAGTTTTCTCATTTTCTATGAAAACTTAGGAAAGTCATCATTTTGAAGGTTATCAGATATGGATTTCATTTTTGGCAAAATTATACGAATGTAATGTTCATGTGACCTCATTATGTATTCAAAATGGATGCAAAATTCGGTTTGGAGAGGGTGCACTCTAGCTTTTATGGAGTGCGATCAAAATAATAGATATGGAAGAGTATTGATGAATAAGATGGATGAAGGAATCCGACCACATACTGAGCTCAGATGATTTGTTCAGCAGACCTACCATCAGCATGACTGGATTGTATGGACCATTGATTAGGAAGGAACAGGCTATTATCTTGGGATTCTGTAGGTCTGGCTCAAGAAGCGAGAATTGCATGTAAAGCTCAAGGGGCAGGGGTCATGAGGTCAGCTCAGAAGTGATCAGGAGACAATCCCCAAAACATGGATGAAAAAATCGAATATGACATGTGGAAGTAGTCCATATCCTTCTCTACCCAGGTTACAAATCAGTGAAATTGCATTTGTATCAAGTTCACTTTTCATTGTAGATTAATCTCTGGATTGTTTGGACTAATATCCTTTGCAGAATATTGGAAACTGTCAGCCAAAACTGTCAACATAGGTTTCTGCAGTTTTGAAGTTTGGCTGACTAGACATGACACATACAGGCCACACTAATGGAGCTAGAGGGCTGATAATTTATTCCTAATTATCTCTATAGAAAAATTCACTATCTTTTTCTTTTTTTTTTTTCCAATTCCCCATTTGAATAAGTTTTTAATGGGAGGGTCAATTTGTAATCGAAGTTTGTTAAATTGAACCCTTAGTTAGTACCTGGCAGTATTCACGGTTACTTTTTGACAATTCAGACTTTTTTGGTTATCACTGCCCATTGATATGATTGAGGTAACTAATTCGTTGATCACCCCTTCTTCTAATTTTTTTAATCGATCACAATCAACATGCTGCCAAGAGGCATTGATCACATGACTGTTTCTATTGAGTGACTAATCAGACCGTTTTTTTCTGTCAGACTCCCGGCAACCAATTTGTTAAAACAAGGTTACTCTGACCAAAAAAAAACAAACTATAGCTTGGCAATCACCATGATAGGTCCCAAGCCTGGGCGCAGGAAAAGGATTGGTGTGGGGAAAGTAACTCCACCCATGAAACTTACTTGCAAATGAAACCTCAGCAAAATGATCGTATCTTTTTGCCCTATAAGGAGTCTATGGAATTCACTCATGCTAGGGCAGTGCTTCTTACAAAGGTATGTGGAGCAGCTTTTCATAATAGAGATATAAAATAATTTTCCATCCATCATACAAAACTACAGCCACAAATTATTTTGGTTACTTAGATTAAAATATTTTATACCTAAATTTAAAACTATAATTTTAGATAAAAGATCTATAATCTGCAGTTCTTCATTCATTTTTATTGGATTTCTCAAGAACCACTTATCCAAACAACCTCTAACTTGACTCTGCGATTCTTGGTTTATTGACTAATATATATGGTGAATATCAAGTGTACCATGGCCAATTGTTGAATTGACTTTGTGCATACACATGCACCTGCAGATTTCTTCAATTTTTACTTGTATAATATGCCAAGTGATATGTCTGCATTAGAATCTTGCTTTTATTTTTTTATTTTTTTTTTTTGCTCTATGAAATTGATAGCAGTTCCTAATCTATGATTTAGAAAAAAATTTTAAAATGAACGGAAAATGTATATCTTTGAAAGGGAACAAATTTAGGCTGCAGAGATCCAGCAACGTTACTGCTAAGCAAACCAAAATTAAAAATTAGATCAAAATAATTTCAGATTTCATATTGATACAAATCACAGCAGCTGGCAAAAATATTTTCAAAGTTCTGTGACAACACTTTTCGTCCTCCTTTTTATTTTTGATCTTGGCATTTTTGTGTCCATTTTTTTTTTTTTCTCTTATGACTTGAGCCATGCCACTAATATTTGATCCTCCTTTTTGAGCCGTCGCTTTTATTTGGATTTATTATTGGTTGCCATAAGAGTGAGACCTCTTCTGTAAGTCAAGTTTTCATTTGTTCCCCTCTATTATGATAACCCTGGCTAGAACTGCAGATTATAGATCTTTTATCTAAAATTATAGATCTAAATTTAGATTTAAAATATTTAAATCTTAAGTAACCAAATGTTCTGCACGACAATGATAATTGCAACAGGCTTGATCGCTAATTACATGAGCTTTCCTCTAATCCAAATGTTCTGCATTTTTTTGGCGGGGGGGGGGTTCTTGCAATTACTGAACAAAACTGCAGGCTATATTACTCTGTTGATTAATGCTTGGATGTGTGGAGAGACTGAACAGTTAACGGCACAGAAAAAAATCTTATTTTTTTAATTTTTTGTCTTCGGCAGAAAAAAGCCAGGGATTATTATTTGCTAGGTGTCAGTCCTCTTTGTTGTCATCAATGTCATTTTCTCAATTGGACAACTTTGTTATTCCATAATATATTTCAATAAAATTTCCAATGTAGGTGTGTGCAGTGTTTCTTACTAGTGGGATGGTGAGTTATGGCCAATCTGATTCTTTCTTTACATTCTAAAAACAAAAGTTGTTTTTCATTTATAATTAAGAAAATTCCTTATATATTGACCAATTTTGCTGAAATTTGGCTAATGTTGACAAAGCCCCAGGAATTGAGAAACGATGAGTTATGGTCAATCTGATTATTTGTTTACATTTTATATATGAATAAATAAATGAATACATCATCATGCAAAAAATATTGAACTTAGGAACAATTGAACCGATTAGAATGAAAATTGTTTTTTATTTGGTTCTTGGGCAACTAATTACTCAAAATATTACTTACTTTTTTTCCCTCCAGCTTTATTGTTTGAATAAAAAATATTTGACTCTCTGAGTTAACAGTCCAAATAAACAATTGCATTTATTTGTCTCTCTTTAGACTGTTTTCTATCATGGACCTTTATACTTTGGAGTTTTTTTGTTTTTGTTTTTTTTATTCATTCAGTTTTCATTCGATATTTGGCATTGATAGAGGTTTGTGCTCTGGGTGCTTCCTAGTTTCAAAATGGAAGAAGCTGCCTTGACTTCTCCCAAGACTCCCATGTCTTTACCAAAACCTTTTCTTAGAAATCAGCAAATATAGACTTATCTTTAGCTTTCATCGACACAGAAATGAGGTGAAATATACAAGTTGGGATATGGGCCAAATATAGATAATCAATCGGCATTTGCAATGATTTTTCTCAGCTGTATGGACACATGCGGACACACCAGTTCTGACACAATTAGCAGCAGGTGAGAGGGATGGGGTGTTGGGCTCAAAGAAATAATTCTACTGTTTGAACATTTCCCATATCCAGGGGAAGAATTCTATAAAGAAATGTTGCTAAAGATGAAAACAGATCAACAAGACTGTGTAGGCATAATTTACCTTTGCCAAAACCTGTTCTCAAAAAAGCCAATTTATATCGGTTTTGGGTTGCTTTCAAGGCAAAAATAGTCACTTTGTGTAAATCATGAATAGCAGTTGATTCTCAAACTTTTTAGAATCATGGGACCCTTAATGTCTGAGAATTTTTGCACAACACTCCAACTCAGAAAATATTGAACAATTGTGTTTACGTTAATGAGCTTAGGTTGGTTAGTTAAAAATAGTAATTAACTATGTAAGTCAAACTATTAAAAAAAAAATCATGCATATTTTTATTTCCTCTTTTGATAATCATAATTACTAGTGGGATGTTTCAATCTTCAATGAGGATGCAGAGATTCTGCAGTAATTCATATGCAACTATTAAATACCATGAATGTTTTACACAGTTCTAGAACAATCCAAAATGAAACCTTGTCTATCGACCAAGCATCATTTAGTATTGAAATGGTAAACTTAAAAACTAAATTGACAGTGATTTATGTTGAGCCAGTGAGATGTCGCTTCCGATCATTGTGACTTTGAATCAGTACATTTAATTAAAATTGCCTGGAATTAACATTTTTGAATATCCCCGGTATCCCTAGGAGCCACAGTGCACACTTAGGGAATTACTGGCATAAAGAAACAATTATTGCATACTATAGTACTGGACCATTTATCAGGCTTCCAGAAAACTGAATTACCTTATTTCTTTATGTATAACGCAAGCCACTTGATAAAATGGAAAATAGGTATAAAATTGCAGCCTCTTGTACAACACAAGGACTTGATTTGGTACTATAGTTTCTGCTTTGATGTTTTAAATTTGTACATATATATAAGAAGTGTCTGCTTGAGTGTTTGTCTGTCATGCTATAAAAGTACCAAAACATGGGTGCAGCCCAACTGAATTTGACATGCCTACTGAAAAGTTTTGAGAAAAATATTCTTCAAAGGAATTTGGAGCTGGGTTCTATTTACAATGTAACTATAATGCCAGAGTGGAACCTACTTTCCACCCATATACATATCATTTTTTTTATAAGTCTATGCATAATTCTTTAAGAGGAGTAAAGTGAAGAAAAACCAACCCTTCAAAGGGTCCAAAGTAAAGGAGACTTCTTAGTAAATTAGATTAAAAAGTTTTGAGAAAAAAAGCATTTATAAATGTTTTAGAGGAGGGGCTCTAATTATAATGTAACTATAATGCAAAACTGGGTCCATACTTTCTGTTAAATATATACATATGTACTAGCTGAATAACCCATCAGTGGGGCAGATATTCAGCTAGTATATTCATATATTTGTCATCAAATGGGCTTAATTTTAGTAATGTACAAAAAAAATTTCTACATATGTTCAATTATTGCCTGAACCATCCATCTGTATTTTCGATCAGATTTGAGTACAAAAATGCACAAAGAAATATGGTACCAGAAAATCAGCTATTTTTCAAACTGTCTCGATCTGAATCTGACAGGCTTTGTAGTACTTTGCTGTTTGATTTTGATTTTCAGGGCGTGGTTGAATTGTCTCCAGATAGAGATTAGGGGATTAATATTGATTGAACACAACCGCATTTAGAAGAGGATTAATTCACCTCTGCCAACAAAGTTGGCAGCTATTAGAAAATGTCACCCAAGACTTTCAACATAGTGTCTTCAGTTTTTAAGTTGGTCTGGCTGGATATGTATGTATTGACAGTTTGAACAGGCCACACCAATACAGCTAAAGGGCTGAAAATAAAAACATTTACTAATTATTATCATCATTATTATTATCAATTTTTGCTACTATTTACCTTCATCTAAATTATTATTTTATACAACTCTGGCTGGGTTCCCTTCAGCAGTGAGCAAATAAATTTCTTTTTAATTTTTAAGAATAAAAATTTACTCCTGTCAATAGGACAACTCCCTCCTACATAGGTTTTTAGAGGTAAGTTCAATTTGCAATATAAGTTTAAGCTAAATGTATCAGTTAGTCTGTATCCAGCAGCATTCATGCTTGTTTTCTTTTCTTTTTTTCTTCTAAATTCAAATTTTCCAGTGATCAACAAAAATCCAAAATAAGAACTTATTCATTGATCACCTTTTTCAGATTTTTTAATTGATCACCCGCAACATCACATGCTGCCAACATAGGTCAAATGACTGTTTCTATTTTCAACCAGTTTCAACCAGTTTCAACTGTTTCAACCAGACCTGTATGTATTCAATAGAGTTTGACTATCTGCCTACGTATTTCTGAAAGTTTTCAAAGGATTCCAATGAAAATGAAATTTCACGGAGGAGCAGACAATGGGCAGTGACTGAATTTTGAAGTGGATTCCCTCTCTCCCTCTCTCCCTCACAGTTTCATGTCTCTTCTGAAATTCTGGACTTTTGAAGAAAAAAAGAGATGGCTTAAAAACGGGTTTTTCAAACTATGGTTTTTGACCCATTACAGGATTGCAAGGTCTGACTCTGTTATGGATTGATCTCACGACCTACTAAACTGGAGGCAAGCAATCCACCACAGCAATCAGTCACAAACAGAAAATAGATTTCTAAACGATCTGAGTTATCAACTGCAAAAATCTAGTTTTTGTTTGTTTTTGTTGTTGTTTTTGTTTTTTTTATCTTGTTTTTCTTTTTTGGCTTCTCAAACAACCTGATGAATTTCCGTCTCTTCTATATAGAACTATTTTGGAATAGTTGGAAGGGACATTCAGAGGGGGAGGGCAAATGAACAGAGTATGTATTGGAAAGGGAATGGACAGAGGGGGACGTATTGGGAAGGTAATACATTGCATTCATATTCTAACGTCTCAAGATATCAATGGTGAGACAGCAAGAGATGGACAGTCCACCAGAATAACCTCTGGCCTCAGCCTTGTCTGACCTCTTTTAGGCTTCAACAGCAATCAAACACAAATCAATCAATAAATTTAAATAAATCTTAACCTATTAGCAACAAATGACATGAAATTCCTTCACTGCACTTCTATGGTTAATTTAATAAATTTGTTTCATTGTGATTGATGGCAATTTCTTCTTTGTTTGGGCCAATTTGGCAAAACAAAACCTCTTCATATGTCTTGCATCAATAAATTCATTGGAATTTGGGAAATGTTGTGTGGACAAACATGAAAGTTTGGCAATATTATGTTGTGTGGATAAATAACTATGATGTAGAAGTCTTTGCATGAATCGGCTCAAAATCTGATCATTTTTTTCCATAGCCAATTGCACACCCTTTCACAGAATTGTGCTGAAATCCATTGAGAACCTTTGGAGATACCGTGTGAACAGCCATGAGCTTATACATAAATGTATGGAGAAAGAAAAAACAGATAGATATCTCTCAATTGAAAAATACCTGGATCCGTCCCAAAGTTTAACTGATTCTACCCTACTCCATTGCTAACCCTTCCATAAAATTTCATGGAAATCCAATGAGTAGTTTTCTAGTTGTTATGTGGACTGACAGAAGGAAACATAAGGACAGACGGATACAACTAAATACATATACCAATCCGACTTTGTTGGCAGAGGTGAAGTCTGTGAGCGATTTTTTAAAATTTACTATTGATAGTAGAAAATGTATAAAGAAACAATTTTTGCCTCTCGAAATTCCAAGAGAACTTTTCTTGCACCCCCTATTGGAATGCTCAATCTTATCAAAGTGGAGAGACCTCTATATAGTTATTCTTGCACCGGGCCACAATAGTGGAGCAGCCAGTGAGGAACACACGGGCAATGGGTTGTAAATCTATCATTCAGTAGTTAAGCACTCATTATATATAAAGTAATACTTAGTTAACTATGTTTATTATATGAGTTGGAAGCTCTGATATCCTTTCTCTACTCGCATCTCATCATAAAGTATTTGATGCATTATTTTTTGGCTTTGGCTGAAAATCTTTGGCATTTGTGCATTTTTCTAAGCAACTTTCACATTTTGATCTGAGATTTGGGATGTTATATATGTATATATTGGCAAGTTCATTCACTGGCCTTTCAGGCTAGTGCAGTGCTCATTCCAAAGGTCATCTTTAGGCTGGACTTTACACTGTGTGAAGCAGCCTGCCATATAAAATGATTTCCCATCCAGCGTTCGAAACTACATTCTCAAAGTTTTTCAATTACTTTCTTTCTGTGTTGCCAATTTTATATTGATATTTTATACCTGAATTTAAGTAATGAAGATAATTTATAGAAATTATAAAGAAAGATCTAAAATCTTTCAATATTATTTGTTCTTATTAGATTTCTCAAGAATTGTTGATACAATTTCAAACTCAACACTGCACTGCCTTGTATGCTGACTGATATATCTGGGGATTGTCAACTTCATAAATAGTCAGTTGTCAAGTAATAACATTGCATGCAGACAAATTTCTTTAATCATAGTGTGATATCAAGTTGGCTATGCTGCACTATAGGATATCATAGACTGCATTTTCTTCCTTTCCATTTTTTTAACTTGATTTCGATTACAGGCTCCAATATGATATCAACTGCTGCACTTTGCTTACTAATGAAATCTTTGATAGTAGCTATCAGCTCTGCTTTGCATTATTGCTATTGACAATCCTTCTACTAACTAGAACTTTGCAATAGAGAAGAAAAGTAATGTCTTGCCTATTGGCATACTCTTCACAAGAATCAAATCAATGCAAAAAAAAGAATTCTAAAAAATCAGAAAATGAAAAAAAAATCTAAGGATAATGGATCCTGCTGTAAAGCTTTCACTGATAAGCAAAAAAGCAATCAACACTTCAGCAAGAAAAAGTACATTAGAAATCAATATTTTTGTAGTGTTATGTTTTGTATTTTGACTGAAGGGTTTTTTTAATAGTAGGGTTCTATGTGTATTTGTGTCACAAGATTTTCAAAGCTACAAGATAGCGTCTGATCCAGGATAATCAGCTTCAGTACAGGCAGATAGGTCGGTCTGCGTCACATTTAATTAAAAATATGAGATTAATCAAACTTGGACATCTATTGTCTAACTACAGTCCAAGTTGGAGTTGACTTTATGTGCCCCCCCCCCCCCACGTAATGAGAACAAGGGAAATCCTCACCAAATTATGGGGAGTAAAACCTTCACATTCAACCAAACCTATGTATAAAATCAACATTTTGCCATCATGATTTGAAATCACCTCCCTTACCAACTGAGCTAAACCGACAAGTCTTATATATCTAGGAATTTATTAATTTTACGTGTTATATCAAATCAGTGATACTGCCTAATTGGCAGAATTTTAACTTGTTCTACGGAAAGTAAATAAATACGTAGTTTTAATTTGATCAAAAGTACATATAATCAAAACAAGGATATGAAATCAAACTTTTCCAAAAATAATAAGTAAATTAAGCAATTTCACCAATTTCACCAATTCAGCATAACTTATATAATACAAGTTACAGATATCATTTTCAGTTGAAATAAGAGGAGTGGTGGAGTTTGATCCTGCAGCAGCCAGGCTTGTTCAGCATTGATATTCCACATTCCACAGACTTTTTAGTTTCTACCTCTAGAAAGACAAATATAGGCAGTATCCACTCTATATGTTGGAAATTTTTTTTCTCTCTCATCACTCTCACCGCTCAGTCACCAAAAGAACATAAGCAAAGATATAGAAATTTTTAGGTTTCGAAGACCCACAAAATTCTGGCTATTAGTTTGATAAAACCATAAATAGCACAAAAAAGTAGTTGAAGCCTTGTAAAATCAATAAGTGACAGCGATAAGGATATTAGTTGGAAAAGAATCAACAATCTGCAGAAGATTCTTTGTCTTATATATATATACACACACAGAGATGAAGTCGATGGATGTTTGGAAGAAACATGATGCACTCCTAAATGTTGTTTTTAGGATAAAATTATTTATATGCATGGATCTGATACAGTTTGGAAGCAAGCCTTTTATAAAGTCAATATTTGGCAAGAATACATTTCTTCTCTCTTCACTAACAGTGTAGATTAGAAGAGCATGAAGATTTTTAAGATAACCTTTAAAAAAAACTTCTTATTCTATCTAGAGTAGACAATCTCTACAGTGGCAATATTACCCCCAAGGGGGCAAAAGTTGAGTTGAGAGGGAGGGCAATAGATTGTCACAACAAACTGAATTTTCTTGAAAAAAAGATCTTTTGTTTTAATTTGGTAAATTTAGGGAATAATGAGAAGCTACTACCACTTGATGAATTACAAAATATGCATTTTGTTTTAAATTGTTTTGATTTATTGTCTTCCATATCCATTATCCTGTTATTTCACTATGCAAGCACTCGTAGATCATTCTGAAATTCCAAATATCCGCTGTAACAAAATTTACTTGGCTTAACCAGGATAAGCACTAATGGAAAACAATATTCTTTCTGGAAGATGTACAGTCATGTTACTTGATGTAAGTATTTACTTAGCTGGAGGCATAAGATAACGGAGAGCACTTATTTTCAATTGACCAACACTTTTATCCACTATACAATCTGTCCTGTTGGCAAAAACATAACTATCACAACTGAGATGAGGATAGTCCGATTGAATTAGTGTATTCAGTGGATAAGATGATGCTCAATCACAAAATTTAATTTAAATTCATTTAGAAACTTTGGAGATATAGTGTAGACAGACATGAAATTTGGGCAATATCATGTGGTATAGACATAGCTTCAACATAGGGGAAATAATTATGCATGGATCCACCCCCCCCAAAAAAATTCATTGAACTGTTGTAGCCAGACATGAGAGTATACATAAAAGTATGAACAAAAAAAAAAAAAGACAAATATCTCTTATTCAATTTAAGAAACTCTTCCTAACTCTATTGCCCACCATTCTATAGAATTTGATAATAATTCATCAAGTACTTTTGGAGATATCTTGTAGACAGACAGAACGACATGACTTGGTTGGCAAAGGTGATGAGTGAGAATCAAGTATTTAGCTAAACTGGTTGAGCCAACCTTTATATCAGATGCTTTTACCAATTTTGAATGACAAACTGCTAATGTAAGTATTATAGCTAATTATATTATTTTGATGGTTCTTACTTCTCTCAAGTTACTGTACTCTACATTCCTAACATGTTAGCATAACAGCTAACTTATTCAGCCGTATTCTATATCAAGGAAGAAGACATGGTAGGGTTCTTTAAGGTAAGGGGCCTAAATGAATAAGTAAAGTGTGAGAAAAATAATGGTGACAATGAAATTTCAATTTTCAAGTTGGTTCACCTGACTGGCTGCGTATCATGCATACAAGCCATACCAATGGAGTTATAAGGCTGAAAATGTAAACACTAAGTATGGAAAAAATATTCCTTAGTTTGTGTCCAATAGCATTCATATCTATTTTTTTGAAAATTCATACTTTCATCATGATCATTACCCAACAAAAGGCGAGAAGTAACTTATCCATTGATCATCCCTTTTCCCAATAATTTAATTGATCACCTACGACAAAGCATGCTGCCAAAAGACATTGCTTTTAAGATATTTCCTACTCTCACTTTTTATGTATACATGTGTGCGTGTAATGTAACATATATATAACATCCCTGTATGTAACAAAAATAATGCAAACATTCTGTATTGACAAATGATATCCATAAATCTTGTAATTTTTCCAACCAAACCTCGATTTCCTGAAATTGCTTACTACTTTGTCCAGTTTATTTGTGCATAACCTCATAAATCGTAAGATAAAATCAAGACGTGTAATGTGAATCACTTTGACTGAATTAAATGTTTTGAAATATTCTGATATAGAAGGACTAATGAGATTTTCTTGTTCTTGAAGATTGAGCTTGCTCTTCCAAAAACTTACAAATCTAGAGTGATTCTTCACTTGATTTCTTCTACTTTTGAGGATTTCTTCAAGATTCATTGTCCTAGATAGATGTAGTAGGCTACTTACTTCAGCTCTGTGTTATTGATTTTTCTCATTGAATCATTGTCCTGAACATGTCTGTTTCATATGAAAAGAGCAAGCTCAACCTTCAAGAACAAGAAAGTCCTAAAAAGAAGGGGCTACAACCAATGCATCTTCCAAGATAGACACCTATAGAGATGAAACATGGGACCCAACCAAGGGATTGACCCTCAAACTGAAGAACATGCACAGGAGAAAATCATGCTCAACATTACATAGATCATATTATATTAGGAAACAAACAGGAGTCAGAGATATCACAGAATCCATTAGAAAACTCAAATGGCAATTGGCTGGCCATATTGCAAGAATGGCAGACAACTGTTGGACATCACAACTCGCAAAATGGATCCCCAAAGATCATAGACAAAACCTTGCTTGATTAAAAAAAAAAAAATGGTATGACAAACTAAACAAGTTAAGAAAGTATCCCGAATTTCTGATTGATCATCCACAACACTGCATGCAGCAAGATCAAGATTTTGATCAAGTGACTGTTTCTATTGAGTGACTAACCAAATCTGTTTTGATTTGAATTGAAGTAGAAGTTTTTGCTTCATTTTATCCCACAGATATTTCCACATTTCAAAAATTATGAATCTAAATTCAAGACAGTGAAATCAAATTTACATAATCGAAACACCAATTGAATTACTGACATGATTAAGTGTTTCAGAAATTTGTTCCAAAATACATTTTAAATTTTCATAATTTTTATTAGAAACTGTCAACATAGGCAGACAGGTTTCTTCAGTTTTTAAGTTATTCTATCAGGCATACAGGTCACACCAATGAAGCTAGAGGACTGGAGATTTTCACATTTATTCCTAATGTGTAGAAAAAACTTGTTTTGTTTTGTTTTTTAATTCCCTCTCGAAATAAGATCTCAGTGGAAAGTTCAATTTACAATATAAGTTCATGATGATTTGGTCCCTCAGATTGTGTCGCGCAGAACTCCTGCCTGCTCTTGGAAAATTTGTACTTTTTGGTGATAACCAAATGAAATTGAAGCCAGGCCTGCCCAAGGTACCAGTAACACGGGCAGTTGTGTGTCTGAGACAATAGAACTTTCCAAATACAAATGAAAAATGAATAAGTTAATTAAACATTATGAAAACGGTCAATGAGATAAAATCCCTTGATATGAAGTCAGATTTCTTGGTAATGTCTGACAGTATCTCAATAACATAAAGTATTTAACAGGAACATTTGAATAAAAATCTCGTGACTTTTCAATCTTATTTTTCTCACTATAAAACACAGATAATCCTATACTTTGAAGTGTTTCCAAAACCTTTTCTAATTACAGCCCCCTTTTAAAGCATACATTTTATCAGCACCCCCACCTGTTAAGTAGGTCAAAAATGATACATTAAAAATTAAGTTTTAATGAAAAAATTTTAAAACCAAAAGTATCTAAGAAAAATTAGAACAAAAATGACAAGCCTGGCTGCTGCAGGGTCAAACTCCACTCTGATTTCTATTCCAACTGAAGATGATCTCTGCAACTTTTGTATTGTTTTGTTAGTAAAAAATTATGATTTTTTTTCTTTTTTTAAGTATAAATGTATTCATTTATTAGGATGAACAAACCCTTGCATATCTGTAAGAAATTTTCTTGATGTGACATGTTTCTGTTTGGCTCATTCGGTAAGAGAGCCGGCTGCCAATCACTTGGTTGTGATTTCGAAGAACTGCGGGGAAATGTTCATTTTTACTTCCCTAAATTTAGTGAGGATTGTTCTTGTTTTCGTTATGGCAAAGTACAAAGTCAACTCCAGGTTTGGACAAAAGCTTGGCAATTGATATGAAGGATGGGCCAGAGGTGATGAGACTCAATATTGGTAGACAGAATCCTTAAATTATTCCATTCGACTATTAGTAGTTAGGTTCTGCTTCAATCCAACTTTATATGTTGGCAGCATCAATTCGAATTCTTTGCCCCTTACCCCACTTCTGTAGTCTTCCAGTGTCCCCGAGTGATTGGTAGCACCCACTTTGGGAATCACTGCTTTAAAGGGTGACAAAGTTTCTGCTTGCCTGGGGCACCAGGAACTGCTGGGGCTGACCCTATATTGAAGTCAGAACATCAATCAAAATCAATTTAAAATTGATCTGGCAATTCAATTACCAGAATTCCATTGACAAAACTTTTAAAAACCGTCAGCCAAAACTGTCAATGTAAGTTTCTTCAGTTTTCAAGTCGGTCTGGATGGCTATGTATATATCATGACTACAGGTCACACCAATAGAGCTAGAGGGCTGAAAATTTAAACATTCCATGTCTACAAAATTGTTCTTTGTTTTTTTTTTAATTCCCTTCCAATAATTTTCTAGTTACAGTGTAAGTTTATGCTAAATTGGTCCATTAATTTGTGTTCAGCAGCATCCATGCTTGTCTCTTGAAAATTGGCACTCTTTTAGCGATCACTAACCAACAAACACCAAAAGGAGTAACTTATTCCTTCGATTAGCCCTTTTTTCTAATTTTTCAATTTATCACCCCAACATAGCATGCTGCCAAAAGATCTTGGCCACGTGACAGCTTTTATTGAGTGACTAACCAGACCTGTTCTCTTTTTTTTTGCTTTAGAAGATAACAAAATCAATTAAAGAGTTTGAAAACAAATCATTTTTTTTTTCTCATCCATTCTTCACTTGACGCACCCAAAACCAATAAAGAACCAAAAACCAACAAAATCTTTGCCATTTGTTTTGGACAAGTTCAGTCTTTTAGTGATCGACCATAAAAAAAACTCAAAACGTCAGTTCAATACAAACTGTCCACAAATGAAAAAACTTGCTTTTTTTTTCTTTATTCCATTCCATTGCTTTCTATCTTCTTCATAACTTTTCCTTTCTCTTCTTTCAATGTATTTTTTACTAGAAGGAAGTACGAGGGACTGAGAGGCCACTCATATATGATAGAAGTAAATTAAATGTCAGAAAATGCTTTAACAATAGAGAGGTGGGACTATGGAATTGATCCCTAGAATATGTAGCGCCATCAACAGATGTAAATGATTTGAAGAAGAATTATGTTTGTTACACCAACGTGAATTTTTAAGGCCAAGATATTGTGTGAGTGTTATATTTGCTTAAATATACAATAATAATAGTTTTTACACTTGAATAAATGTGCTGAATGGTACACCGCAGAAACTATAATTCCTATCGAAAATTTCATGGATATATATGAATTTCTGAGGGGGTGGAGGTTCAAAAGAGAAGCTACTGGAATCATTTTAGAGGATAATTACATAGTTTCAAATGGTGAGGAGATATATTTATCAGCAAAATCGCTATGGACTGAGAAACGGAAAAAGATCACTCCATTCATTAATATAATACTAGCTTATAATATCTGCGAAAAAATTCATGGATATGTTTGAAATTCTATAAAACCACTTTCTAAGAAAAAAATATCAGGCAATCTAGTGAGAATTGAACCCACTGACAACAGTCAGTAAGATTACCTTGCTGATCATTGCATCTGTTTTGTTTTTATTTTATGATCTATTAAGATTTATTATTTTTTGATCCAAGAGAGGAAAACAATGATGAATATTTGGATTGAGATGTTTTTTCTCTTTAGAAAAAAGGTAGAGAAATTATTCATGGGGAATAGTGCATGGTTTGAAACAGTGGACAGGGAGTATTTTTTTTTCACCAGATTTTTTACTCCCTTTTTCCAACTGGAAGAGTCCAGTGTTATGATTAGTGAAACAAGAAAATCCCACTGTTCATTACTACAGCAGATAATAGATTAGGTATGTTTCACCACTTCTTTCTCCATTTTTAGTTTAGACAAAATTCAAGCACATTACGACACATTTACCTTGGCACTTATAACATCAACGATAAAGTGATAACGTTTTGAAGTATAATCAATAAAGCTAAGACCTAATTGTGTTGGATACACTGATTGTTGTACGATCACCAAAATTTAGCAATATCAAACCTGGTCAATGTTGGGTTCAGGTTATATCTTTTCTCTCCTCACTAAGCCTGGATTTCAATACCTTGGCCCAGTGAGTAGCAGAAACCACACCAGCTTGAACTCCGCATTTGTCTGACACACACTCAGTTGACATGTTGATGTGGGCTGCCTCCTGGATTTTTCTCAGTTTTCAACAGCATCCCCTGCCTATAATCAAGACTTTTTCCCAGAGAGGATAGTATTTGCCTTTCTCTCTCAAGAACTAGTATCTTTACACTTCAGAGGTTGATTTATAAAAACACCAACAGTAAAGTTTTAAAGTATCATCAATGAAATTATGGCCAAATTGCAATGGGTACACTGGTTCCCATAAGATTACTGAAGTAGACCAATGTCGATCTTAGTCAGTATATAGATGGGTGACAAAGTATATCAGGTATAGTAAGGCATCATGCAGAGAGCCACCCATAGCAATTTGTTAGTTTTCGGAGGGAACCGATTTTCCTCCCAGAGGAAACTGATCTCTGTAATACACTTAACAATGCAAGAAAAAGACACTTTCTCCTCCTGTCCCCGCCCCAATCCTTTGACTGTGAGCGACAATAAATGAATGGATGATCAGTGAAGAAAGGTTAT
This sequence comes from Thysanoteuthis rhombus, assembly GCA_963457665.1. Lineage (NCBI taxonomy): Eukaryota > Metazoa > Mollusca > Cephalopoda > Oegopsida > Thysanoteuthidae > Thysanoteuthis > Thysanoteuthis major. Next base: position 38,657,797 of record OY735210.1, on the reverse strand, counting down.
CAATCATTCCGACCTCCAAGCTGAGACACACTAGCCGGGCTGGGGGCTAAATTCAGACAAAACCTTTGCTCCTTCATGAAGGAATTTCCATAGGCCCATGCCCTTGAGCCAATCAACTTCTGTATTTCAGATATCTGAAACTAGTTTCTTCATAAAAGATTAATGAAAATTCTCATTAAATTTACAGCTAATCAAGTATGAACTTTAAAATTGCACCAATCAAAATAATGATATATTTCCTTTCTGATGAAGTTTTTATTAATCTCAAATGATTTCTTAAGACATTTCTTTGTCTTTTCTGCAAATATCAGAGCTGAAACTTTTTGGCAATTTTTATTCTTTTGTCTGTTACTGAGAGCTATATTTTATTGTTTATTGTGAAGGCTGATTGGCTAATGTCTTTGAGTGGAGAGTGCAATGTCCATAAAGCACACTGCAGGGTTGCCAGATAGTTGGATACATTTCTGGCCCAAACGTGGCCAAAACCAGCCAAACTCAAATATTTTTATAAAAGCAGTTATTCTATAATTCATTTTTATTAGATGAAGTGTAAATCCTCGTTAAACATGTCAAAAAGCTGGTATTCAACCGCCTTAAGGGTGCTCTACTCCTGGTTCAAAAATTAGAGTTATCATTCTCCTATACTGGTTACTTTCTCAAAGCTTGAGAGCCAGTCTGCCTTGCTACTTTACAAATAGCTGATGGGTGGATTCATGCCTTTCCCAAGGGCATTAGTGCAAAGTGAATGAACACAGTCTGGATTGGAATTAGAACTTGGTTTGCAGATTCCATTGCCTGTGTCGTTTACCACTATGCCACCAAGAATTCTGATAATTAGTGAAAAATAGTGATTGGATATCCTGCACCCTACCATCACCCAACCTCGCAACCCCAATCTCCCATGGAATGGGACTATTTTATTTTTATTTTCCTTTTCATCATACTGACCTGCGGGCTTCCCTCCTTGGTTTTTCAAAGCAGCTCCCCACCTCCGATTTGTTAGTCTTTCTTTTTTCCACTTCACCCGATTTGGTCATATGACAAATCAATAATTGATCCATTTCCCCTTCATCATTATTAGAGACTGTCAACCAGAACTGTCAAAATAGGAGTCCTCAGTTTTTGAGCTGGTCTGGCTATGTATGTATGGCACATACTGGTTGCACCAATGCAGCTTGAGGGCTGAAAATTCAAACATCTATTCCTTATTATGTCTATTATGTCTAGAAAAACATTTTTGTGAGTTTTTTTTGAAAATTCTCACCCAAGTAGGTTTTAAAAGGGGGCATTCAATTTTCAATGTAAGTTTATGCTAAAATGGTCCCTTAGTTCCAGCAGGATTCATACCGTTTTTTTTAATTTTTTTTCAATGAACACTGCATGACAGGTGAGAGAAATAACTGAGTCATTGATCACCTTCTTTTGAAATTTTTTAGATGATCACACCCAACAAGGAATGCTACCCAAAGACATTGGTCTTGAAGCAGTATCTCTTGAGTGACTAACCAGACCTGGTCTTCTTATTTTTGTAAATCACTTTCTCTCCTTCCCTCAATCCCCCCACAGGCTGTGACAGAGAGTCATAGAATCACCCCAACTAATTGAGACAATCATCTTGGTATTAACAAGATGGAAAAAAAAATTCTTTAAAAAAAAAAGAAAAATTGGAAAAGAGGCAAATGGTGGATAATCAAATCAATAATGTGCAATGGAGCAATTAAACGGCAATACGAGCAAAATGAACACAAGGCCGACTGGTATAGAATCGGAATTAAATTAATTTTGCAGGAATCCTACCGAGTGGGTTGATTCATCAAACGATGGTGGCCTTGACCATCTGCTTGTAAGAAATTCTATTCACCCACATATTTCTTTTCTGCAATTAGAATTTCATTCTAAACAAGAAAGCACTCAAGGGAGCTCAAACCTCTGCTAACATTATACACTGAAAAACTAAATGCAAATCAGTTCCTATATAGCGACAATGTAGAGGATTCAACTGTCAGCTTCAATTTTTCAACTTTTGGACTATCGTCTCATTATATCAAAGAACATCTTTCAATCAAATAAAAGAATCTGAGCTAAAATTTAACCAATTCTTCTTCAGCTCATGGATTACCTTTTTGTAGATATTTGTTGGACAAACATACAGACATAGGTGAATACATATACCATTTTCAATTTTGAAGGCAGAGGTAAAATACTCTTGATGTATGAAACTGTATCTCTCAATTTGAAAAAAAATTCCTGACTCTGACCCAAAATTTAATCAACTCTCCCTTAGCTCATGGTTCACCCATTCCACAAGATGTCATTGAAATTCATTGAGAATTATTTCTATTGATATTCGGACCATCCTCATCTTTGTTGTTTTTCATACAACATTTCGGACGTTGCACTCTACGGTCTTCGTCAGGTATCATCTGGTAGATTTGGGAAGTAACGAACCGAACCCTTTATTCAAAGATGAGGATGATCCGAATGTCAATAGAAATAATAATAATACCTCATCTCAAAAATTCTGAGATATACTTCATTGAGAATGTTTGGAGATATTGTGAGAACAGTCATGAGTAACTACATACACGTATAAGAAAAAATTGGAAAAATATCTCTACATGAAAAAAGAAATTTCTGGACCTAAAATTCAACCAATTTTTCCTCAGTCTATGAACTATCCTTCCAGAAATTTACATTTTCATAAAAAAAACTGAGAATTTTCTTTTTTTTTTCCTTGTTTTGGTCTTCAATTCAATCTATTCTATTTATCGATTAAATGAAAATGCCTCTCCAGGAATTTCCAAATACAATTCACATTGAAAATATTATTTCAACGTTAAAATATACATATTAATTTGAATGGCAAAAATGTATGAAATGTAATTTAAAAAATTACCAGCTTATCAGTTGAGAGAAAAATTTACCAGGCACATTTTTTTTAATTTGCTTTTCCTAAATTCTTCTATATATTTCACTAAATCCAGCTGATAACTTCCCAAATTAAACATGTATTATTTTATTTTTATTTTATCTTATTTTATTTATTTATTCATTTTTTTTTTTACATATTCTATGAAAGATTGTGATGCCATTCCCAGTTGTTCATGACATTTTTAGGGCAAGGAGAGTTACTTAAATGTGTCCACCACTGCAACAAATAACATGAGATAGGTAGAACTGAGTTACATGAAGCTGAACTTCACCATTTCAACACAACAGGATATTCGCTCAATAAACTAAGTTTACGTTCTGGATTTAGAGGGGAGATTTTAGAAATTTTCTAAATATATTAAGGAGTCAATGCTTAAATTCACAGCCCTCTAGCTCCATTGATGTGAACACTGAAAAGTTATGGACAAAAAGTCAGAAATCTTTGCTACAAATTCTGAAGATTTATAAAGATGTTGAAATGAACTTTTCTGTAACTTTTGATACTTGCACTCACTGTTTATACATACTGTACGCTCACAAAATGCAAATCAGTGTGAGACTAGATATGAATGTTAGGTGGTCTCATATTTAGATCCATGTTTCAAGATATTTCATACTTCTTAGATAATATTTGAATATTTTAACACATTCATGTATATTCAGTGGATTCCGCTCAATAGGGCAGTCGGTTTTTAGAACCTACCATAGAATAGGACCAATTTTGTAAGAACTGATTCAAACGTATTCAATCATTGCTAATGTGCTTTGTTTATTATGATAAATACACTGTTTATTTTGACCAAGCAGCAGTGCGAGCAAATGAATTTTTTTTTTCAATCTGATATAATTACTAAAAATATTATTCTTAGTTGTAAAAATAACTTCCAAATATTTTTAGCTTGTGACTCATGAAATGTGAAATAATCACTCTCAAAAATATACCGTTGTTTTGGTTGACCTAGTTACCTCCCTTGAACAAAAAACCCAGAAAAGGAGTTCCAATAAAAGTTATACTTGGCAGTGAACAGATTAATAAATAAAAATGGTGAATCAGTTGAACATTTATAGATTTTTTTAGTGTTTGATTTTGATTTTTTTACATACACCCCAGCATTAGATTAAAACCTTTTCTCAGCCTTTCTCTCTTTCTCTGTAAGTGTGTATAAGTATCTCTACATAAGCCTCTCTCTCTCTCCCTCTCTCTAGATTGTTCAACTAACCCATATTTTGTATTTGCTTATTAAATCTTGCCATCTGTTTTTTATGTTCATCAATGGAATGGCCAATCCCAATTCTGGAAGGTCAACTCATTAAATGCTTCCACCAGAAAATTAAGTCGGCATGATTATCCAATATGCCATTATTAGACACTGTCAACACGGGTTCCTCTAATTCTCAAGTTGGTCTGGCTATGCATATATTGTGTGAACAGAGATGAAAATTCAAACATCTACTCCTTATGATTACCAAAAAAATTTTTTTTATTTTTTGAAAATACTCCCCTTAAATAGGAATTTGATACAGGGCTCAATTTGAAATGTAAGTTTACGCTCAATTGATCCCTTCGTTCCCTAGTTCTTTGACTCTTTTGCCAGCATCTCCTTCCCCAGTTTTGTACAAAAGCTAAGCCCCAGACCTCTAACTCATTCAGCAATATCCTTACTAAACATTTATTTTGATCAACTCAAATCTTACTAAAATTTCTGGAATACAGCACAATAGATAGATATAGAAATGCAAAAGAAATAACTTATTCATCGATCATCCCCAACACAGCATGCTGTTGAAAAAACGTTGGTCACATGACAGATTCTATTGAGTAACTAATCAGACCTGTTCTTTCTTTAATTTCTTTTTAATGCATTTGTTTACACGAGTACAACTACAAAGCACTAAAAGAGCACCTACCTCTGCCAATATCATACACTAACTGAAACTGAATGAAAATCAATTCATATATAGCTACGATGAAGAAGGTGTAACAGTTTTAAAACCTAAAAAATACCTTGATCTTTCCTAAAATTTGATCGATTCTTTCTTAGACCATGGGCCAGCATTCAACAAAGTGTACTTAGAAGAAAAATTAAATAACATATTTACTGATTTCAATCGATGTACAGTATCTGTCCTTCACTGTTAGAACTTATCAATGCACCTCACTGAACCAATGGCTGTCATTGTGAGCCATAACAATTTAGACAAAGGTTGTCATAAAATGCTGCGGAGGCCTTTTATTCATCAAAAGGCAGAAAACAAAATTGTATATTAAATGGATCCATTTATCCACTTAACCATTGACAGAAATGTAGACTGAATAATAACCTGAAGAGAAAACTGGAGACTTATATAAGAATAAAAGCTAATAGAATTAAATTGATACTGATTTAGTATTAGTTACTCTTAGAAGTATTTGCCCTTTTAACCAGATAGCTCTCTCTCTCTCTCTAAAAACATTTAATTTCATGGGAAATCTGTCATCATTGCACATAAGCTCGATTACACTCTCACTGACCCACACACACATTTTTTTTTGTTAATTCCTATAGACTCCTTGTGGAGCAGACAGATGCTTTTGTGGCTTTTGTACCAAATAGAGATAGAATCACTAACATCATGCCAAAGGGTTCTTTTTTTTTTTTTTTTCCTGCCACAGTAACCTTGTCTTAGATCAGCAGTATTCAAACTGTATTCCACGAAAGTCCAGGAAACAAAGTGACATTTTCGCAAATTTACACATGTGCCCTCATATTTTATTTACCTTGGGTTATAACAAATAGTCTATAATTTTCTCAGCACATTATAACTCCAACTAAACGCTTGTTTCTAATAGTTATGTTAAAATTCAAAAAATCTTGGTTGTATACATGATAAGAACACAGTTCAGTAACTGTTCATATATCCATTGCTATGCTTTCCTACTTTTCCAGTCAAGTTGGTTTTTTTTTTTCTATTTGGGTTAATACACATTCAGATAATTCCATAAACAAGGCTAAAATTCAATAATTACATTACATATACATGTAAATATATTCATACATAAGGAAAAGTCATTTTCTTGAAAGGGGTTCCCAAGGAAATTAAATTATTGAAAAGTGTTACCCGAGTAGATAAAGTCTAAAGAGCATTGTCTTAGATGGACTGCTTAACAGAAATGGATCTATGCTTTTTCCAATGGCATTAGTGCAAAGTGAATGTAAATAGCCTCAGCCAAAACTTGAACATGGTTCACTGATTCCATTCTCGGTTCTACACCATTCCATATCTCCTTTGCTCGCATAACAGCTGAAAATATAGTAACGCTCTAAAAACTGCCATTTCTATGTGTATTTATTCATGGGAAATAGAACCTCAAAATCTAAATCTCAAATATCAAAGACTGTATTATATAAACACAAGCTCAGATGATGAAATTGCTCATTTGAACCCAATACCCTGTTCCATGAAAATCTACGCAAAACTGCTTACGTAAATAAATTGTAAATGTGAATTAAAACCAGAAGTCAGCATTAAAAGATGTAACTTATAATCTGTGCCTAGTAGAAGTTTTCATCCATTCATTTCCTGTTGCTCGCAGCCAAGAGGGCAGGGGAATTCAGGTCTTTGGTTTGCGTTATTGATACAGCCAAACATGATTTACTGATGTTTTTAAATTTTAATAAAGCAATCTTTAAAGTGGGGGTAAACATTTGTACTAACCTAGATAACAAAGATGGCTGACACAAGCAAATTGAAATAAATATTACTTCTGTATGAGAAATAATTCATCATGGATGAAGATTTTTTTCCTTTATAGAATACAGAAACATTTTCCTTAATATTTATACATGTTTATTTATCTCTACCGCCCAAATCACATTGGATACACTGGTTCTTGCAAGATCACTAAAGTTAAGCAATGACGAGCCTGGTCATTACCAGTACAGTACATTTGTATAATATTGTGATGAACATGACATATTATGGTTATTTTTTTTTCACAGATTTACAGTACTCATTTCAAACTAATCATTTGGTTGAAGATAAAAGCAGAGGGGGCATGAGGAAAAGGTTCAACTACTTATGGAGGGTGATAAGGTTAAAAACCACTGTCTCAGACTGATCTTCTCTGAATGATAAAAAATTTCTCAGTCCAGCAAAGACTTCCCCACCTCCACCAGCCCTGCACCCAACAACTCATTCATCGCATATGAAAAGACAAACATTGGTGAAAAGAAAAAAAAGAACTCTGTATCAATTCAAGCATAGCAAAATCCTTTGGAAACTTAGAAGAAAAAATTCATCCGTTGAATAAAGGAAGTCGTTATAATCTACTATACTAATAAATGGTGTATGAATATAATCTAGTTACTAATGAGGTCATAGTCTTATTTAAAGGTCTAGTTGATATCAGGTCACTGTGATTTGATTTTTTTCATTGAAGACAGACTTTTGTTAACAATGTGTATTGTTCTGAATGGTTTTGTTTGGCCTTATCTGATGAAATTTCCGATGAATATTTCTCTAAAGAAATTGAGTAGTTAGGGTTTTCATTGGAATGGAGTGTTGATGCAGAGAAATGTAAACCTGAATTTTTAGTACTGTTTGTATATAAACTTTAGTTAAATATAACAGTAAAATTCATGTAAGACAGATATTTTTCTATAAAAATATAAGCATCTAATTATTATAAACGAAAGAAGGTATTTGAGAAGTGAAAGGAACATGCATGTTACAGGACATTAAAAATACTAAATGATCGATCATAAAGATGATAACGAACGTAAGTAATTAAACAGTGCTGATAGAGTAGCAATAGATAAAAATGTGCACAATGGGAATTCAACTCCAAAACAGAGTCAAAGGGTATAAAGAAAGGAATTTTACATCTGCATAATGCAGATAAGCTTGTACTTATACACAAGATGCAGACCTAGTACAGAGAATAGAGACAGTAAAAGCTGCTAACTAAAATGGTTAGCTAATTTGTAAATCTGGGTTTCTTTTATGATTGAAATCTTTTCGTGCAAGCTTCTTTCAAGAGCTATGTTTTATTTTAGTGAAAAGTTGTGTCTATGTTTATACTAAATTTATTGTAAATTTCATATTCCTGAACTCAATGGAAATTGTATGAAATCCTGTTTTTGTTCAATATGGATACAGTGAAAAAAATTGTTTAAGTATTGATTAACTGTCACACGCTTGTAATTACAGGTATTTCAACCTCACTTTTTGAAAGTTTGCTTTATGTCACTATATTTTTTTATTTTTTATTTTTTGCTTTTTTGCTTTTACTAAAAAAAGCAAAACCCTACCCATTATTTTGCATTGAGTGCCTATCCCAACTTCCTGCAAAGCCTAACATACTATCATCACCATTTTTTGGTCTGGGAATGCTCAAAACATTTACCTATATAAATCAATGGTAATTGTTTCTTTGCTTTATGAAAAGGTTTATGAAAGGATTTTATTGGAACGCTCTACTTTGAATAACTTTCTTGAAGATTTAGATTTACAATACTTCATATAATAAAATAAGATAAAGAAATTGGATTTCTGATACTGAACAACCAGTTAATAACAAGCACAGAAGAGATCAGGATGGAGAATAAGTTTAAGGATTTGATAAGGGTTCACCACTAGGTTCCAGTGATAAAAGCGGTCACACATTGAGCGAACCACTTTCTACATAGGGGGTTTGAATTTGAATCTCACCTGATTAGCGATGATTTCTTAAAACTGTCAATGTTATGTATGTATCAATGTTCTCCATTTAAAACCTCATCAAGGGAGTTGCAGGACTAGATACACATGGGTCAGATTGCTAGGAATGTTGAAGCTTCATTTTGCTTCCAGCACCTAGTATTCCTCAGATTTGCCATTAAGAAACTGACCAGACTTGCCATTGCTTAACTTTAGTGATCTTATGAGATAAGCTGTAAGCCCTTGTTCTTGAGGAAAGATTTCTCAATAAAAAGGGGGGTGGCATTTTGAACCATTTTCAAAGTCTTTGGTATGATTCAGCGATGAATTGCACCACTGCCTACTGAACCAGATGCCAGCACTCTACCACTGGGCCACGGTGATTGGTCTACATATTGTGAATAGCTAAAAATTTGGACTAATTTTCTCTTCTTCTTAAATGCTGAAGTCATAAAACCAACAAGGAGAAAAACAGTGTATTTCATGCTATTTTTTTCTTTTCGAAACAGTACTAGGTCACATTTTCCCCCTTGCAATCCCAGGTTTCTTCCATTAGGAACCATCAACTAAAACTGCTACCCAAAATAGGTTTCTTCAGTTTTCAAATCAGTCCAGCTGGCTACACATATATGTATCATACATACAAGTCGTACCAATAAAGGTAGGGAGCTGAAATTTTCAAAATTTACTCATTATAATGTCTGAAAAATATATTTTTCTTTGGTTTTCTTGAAAATTACACCCCTAAATAGGTTTTTAGTGGGGCTCTAATTTGTAATGTAGATTTTTACTAAATGGACCCCTTAGTTTGTCTGGCCATGTCCACACTTGTTTTTTGAAAATTCAGACTTTTTTTGTGATCGTTTGCCAAAAAACAAAAGTTATTTATCCATTGTTCAACCTTTTTCCTAATTTTTAAAGTGATCGACTCCAACACAACATGCTACCTGATGTCAGCCATGTGACAGTTTCTATTGAGTGACTAACAAGACCTGTTCCTTCTCCATTTTGAATTATCTAATTATTTTTTCCCTATATGTTCCTCTCTATTCTTCCATTTGCTTCAATAATATTTTTTCTTTTAAGACACCTATCTTAGATGGACATGAACTTTTTTGGTTCCAATGACCTAGAGAAATAGTTTCTCAAAGAATTGATAACCTTTATGAAATATGATTAGCAGAGGAGGGCCAAAGATGATAAAAGTGAATTCAAAGAATCAATACTCTTCTTGCCCCTCTTCTTGTACTACTTAAGCAACAGCAAATTACTACTCACCCTTTTGCCAACCAATATCAACCAATGGCCAATATAAGTCTATCCAGAGGTCTCCAACCACAAAGCATGTACGACAAACCACAAGGAAATTTTTTTTCTTTTGAAATAAAAACAAATAAGCCCTGCTGCTGCAGGGTCAAACTCCACTACTTCAATGTAGTTGATTGTATATATAAATAAAACATCATAAAAATATTTTTTGTATAAATATATTTTTTAATTATTATATAATAATATTATTATTATATATATAATGTATATAAGCCCTTGCTTTTCTGTATCATACATTTTAGTAGATATCTAAAACTTATCTTCTTAGCTCGGTCAGTAAGACAGCATCCTGGCAACAAGTTGGTTGTGAGTTCAAATCATGGTAGGGGAATGTGAATTTTACACCCCTCATTTTAGTGAGGATTGTTCTTGTTGTTACACTAGAATAAATGAAGTCAACACCAGTTTTGCAGTTTGATAAATCATTTCCTTGGACCTTAATGGTAAATTGGTAAAAAACCAAAATGTAATGCATTAATCACCCATCAAGTACTTATAGTTGACTCATCACCTATATTCCAGTCATGATTAACACATCCATCACACAATCCACAGGAATATTGTCAATATCAAACTGGTCTACAATGCAAAAAAGGCTGGGAACCCCTGGTGTATCTCAAATGAAGAATCCATCAATATTATCAACCAAAGTTTTCTTTTTCGTAATCAATTGTAAATTCAATTCACATGATTGAATGTTGACAGTGAACCAAATACTGTTTTCTTCAAGAAATCGTTAAAAAGGTTTCTTCAGTTTTTTAGTGAGTCTCCCTGTCTATCTACAATCTAAGTGTCATGTGTACAAGCTACACCAATGGAGCTAGAGGGCTGAAAATTTAAACATTTGCTCCTCATTATATCTAGAAGGAAACGTTTTTTTTGTATTGTTTTTCAAACCCCTACACCACTCCTAAATATGTTTTTAATAATGGGTTCAATTTGCAATGTAAGTTTATGCTAAACTGATCACTTGGTTTGTGTCTAGCACTAGAATTTTTTTAATTCAGTTTTTCTTTTAAATTATTGTTAGTTATGTATGTATGTCACATACAGACTGTACCAACATTTATTCCTTATATCAAGAAAAAATATTTTTTTGGTAATTCCCCTCCTCCAAAAAAAAATTTAATCAATTTTTCAGGGGGGAATTCAATTTACAATGCAAAATTATATAACTTATAAGTTCATACTAAATTGGCCCCTTGGATTGTATCCAGCAAGAGAAGTGACTTTTTCATTGATAAAAACTATTCTTATCATTTTTTCAAATGATCACCCCCAACATGGCATGCTACCAAAAGGTGCTGGCCATGCAATGAAGACCTGTTTTATTATATTTAGAATTTCTGAAGATATTGGAATGGAAAGAAAGGAAAAAATTGAATATATGTGGAGTAAAATGAATGCTATTTTCAAGACAGTTAAAAAAAGATGAGACAAATGCAGAAACTTGGCCACAATATATCAAGACTAGCGAATACCCGTCAAAAATGTCAAGATTATTTCCAAATGAATGGACATTACAGAACATAAAGATAATTCATTGAGTAATTTATTCTTAATAATTCAAGTATCCTAATTTCAAGTTTATGTTAAAGTCTCAACTTGACTTGAGCTGTTTTAAAAAGGATAAAGAAAAATTAGCAAAAAAATAAATTTTGTGTTTGGACATATTTACCAGTATCATCCATGCCTATAAAGTATTTCTTCAATAAACTAGATGAAAGGCCTTTGGTCTAATCTAATCAGCTACTGCATCAAATCATGTTTAAATATTCGACTTTGTTGCAATAGTATTTTGAATAGATTCTCTCTTTTTCTCTTTTTTTTTTGTGTGGAGATAATAAACAATCATTACTATTATTTTTTGTATCTGATTATTTTTGGCCATTTTTGGGAGCTTTTTGCCAGAAATGAATCCAAATATGTAGCAACTTCCATGTTGTCTTCAATATGTCACAAATTTGGATACATCAAAAAAAAGAAAGGGAACTTGAGTCTCTCTTCTTTTTTTTTTTTTTTTTTTTTTCTTTAAACCCAGCATCTCTGTGACCTTTGTATTGTTATGGCAACAACCTATCTCATTTTAAAACCCTTTAATGGGTCTTTTAGCTGTGTTAATCTATTTCACATGAACCCATCCAATCAGATAGGATATACAACCAAATTACAATTAAACATACTAATTTGCATATATGGCTTTCAAAGGGATAGACTAATGCAATATATTCCAATAACTCAATACAAGGTTTTCGGTCCCTTGCACCAAGTTTTCACGGGTGTGTCTTTGGTGGGATTAATAGCCTGACGGTGATTCCTCAATCCAACTTTTTCTGCTGAGTACTTAGCAGAGAGGTATCAAGGACCATTTTTGAGGTCTGCGGTATGACTTTGCCATAGATTGAAACTACAAACCATCAAACTGAAGGCAAGCAGATTAATACACAGACACAATTAAATATGATACTGATCTGAAATAATTTCTTAAATGCGAATGACACTGAATTGCATTACTCAACAGGAAACGAACCTTGTTTTTCAAACATTTCTCCAGTTGTAGCTTCGTTAGACATTTTTTCTATCCAGCTATGAATCTAGTCATTTCTGTCATCTTTTTCAACAATACAGGTCTGGTTGGCCACCCAATAAAAAGCATCATGTGACCAATGTCTTTTGGCAGCATGCCATGTTGGGGATGATCAACTGAAAAATTTGGAAAATGGTAATCAGTGAATGTTACTCCTCTTGCTTTTGAATTTTAAAAGAAAAAAGCAAGTGCAAGCACTGCTGGAAACAAACTAAGGGACCAATCTAGCATAAACTTACATTGTAAACTGAATACCCACCCCAACTAAAAAGACTTGGGGGGGGGTGAAAAAAATTATTTCCAGACACATTGAGGAGTAAATGTTTAAACTTTCAGCTCTCGGCTCTATTGGTGTGGTCTGTATGCATGACACATAAATAGCTAGCCAGCTAGACCAACTTGAAAACTGAAGAAACTTATGATGACAACTTCAGTTGACAGTTTCCAACAAAAAGTGATAATCATCAGCAAAGTGACATGTGATAGACGGGTTTTCCATCCGTTGCACTGATTTACAAAAAAATCAATATCCTTGTAAAATCCAACAAATACAATAGAAAGTTTCTGATCAAAATTGTAATGTGCTATTGATCGGTCATTGCACATGTCCAGGTAGTGAAATGGCTACTGGAAGTGGGTCAGAAAATTTGATATGATTTCAAATCAAGTTATTTGAAACTGTCAACTAAAACAGTTAACAGGTTTCTTCAGGTTTTAAGTTGAACTGGCTGACTAACTTAGTATGTATGCATGTCTATACACACCATTTTTTTCTCATTTCATTCTTTCACTTGAACATGTAAAGAGCTACACTTTTATTTGCAACCGTTTTCTGCATCATTTTCTGCTTTTGAAAAAGCTGGTGACAAAAGCCTGTTATGATGAAAAAAACTGAGATGTAACTGTTATTTTTCTTTTCTTTCACTTCCCAAATGTCAAATTACTGCCATTGATTTGTGTAGAAAAGAATGTTTTGTTTTTTTTGTTTAGTGAAAATCTCCCCCTAAATAGATATTTAGTGGGATGAGCTAAATTGATCCCTAAGTTTGTGTCAGGCAGCATTTGTGTCTTCCTTTTTTTTAAATTCAGACTTCATTAATGATCACCATCCATCAAAAGATGAGAGAACTAATTCATTGATCACCATTTTTTTCAAATTTTTAAATTGATCAGCTCCAACACAGCATGCCGCCAAAAGATGTTTGATCACATGGTTTATATTAAATGACTAACCTGGCCTGTTTGTAAACTATTCACTCATAAAATTTGACTATTGTTGAAATTTCTACAGATGCACAAAAGGCAACTCATTAAACATTGAAACCAAGTATTTATTTAATTCAATATGTATTATGTAACATTAAAATTTGCTGAAAAATACTTCCTGCAAACTGATCCAATCTATGCAGTGTTCATAGTTAAAAATTTCTTTTTTTTTTTTAATTTTCTTCCCCAGGAAAAAAATACATTTCTATCTAAATGCATCCATGAATTTTCTGAGCAGGGATTAATGAGTAAATCATACGGGAGGGGGGGGGGACAAAGTGGGACAGACGCATAGCAACGATCAGCAAGCTGGCAGTTGTTGGTGGGTTTGATCCTCACTGGATCTCCCAGTACAGATGGTTTGGTATTCGTTCTTGTTGAGTTACTTTACAAGTATTTATTATGATTTTATTGATGTGGAGTTCATAACACTTGATTCTTTCACTCAGGGGTAAAAATTTTGCCTCTTTTGCATCTTTTAAAACTATACTCCTCAACTGAAACAAATATGCTAATTTTTTTTTCAGTTTCAGAGAAATTCAAAAATATGATTTTTTTTCACATGTATTAACCAGTGTGATCATAAAACACTGAATTTTGCATTTTTTTTTTTTTCCTAAAAAAAAGCAAGTTTTGGTACTTAGTCTATACACTATGCAACAAGGGATTGTCAGTTGTCAGGAAATAATGCAAGAATTACTGAAAGACTAGGCCTATCATATGTAAATGCATTGTAAATGACTTTACTATAAAAACGCATTAAAAATCAGAAAGAAAGATAAACTTTACTGACAGAATAGGCTTATTATATAATTTTTGTTATGAAATTCCATTGTTAAGTCTTCTTTACAAGGTTTATTGCAAGCTGTCAAGTGCACCTAAAAGCCATTATAAGGCTGGTATGGTCTTCATGATAAATTTAAAGATTAAGTGACCCAATCTAAATCCAGTACAGAGGATGTGATACCAGAGTATAAAATAAATATGCAGTATTTGCAAAATGTGCAATGATCATCCTGAAATGAATCAGCCTCATTTTGAGCGGTCATGAAATGATACTATTGTAGCGGTTTTGCCAACTGTAGATTCAACTCCATTATGATATTAATAGCAAGATTATGCTGTGATCAATTTTTTATATTTTATACCCAGTGCAATACATAGGAAAACATCAAGATACGGTTACCCTTTCATAGATTTTCCATTTGTAGTTTTGATTATCATTGAATTTGATGATTTGCAGTTCAGTCACAAATAATTTAATGAGAATATTTTAATGAGTTTTACCATAGGAGAAAATACATCATAGAAAATGTTCAGTATAAGCAAAATGTTCAAGAAATCATAAATGTATATATTTATGATGTAGCAACCACCAAAGACTTTCAGCACATTCATGCCCCTTTCTCCCGTAACACCTGCAAATGGCAAAGAGATAACTGTAAATCCAACCCACTATTTGAAATGGAGTGAAGCAATTATCATTAATTTGCATTAGAAAATTTTTTAAGCATTCCCAGACCCCAAGAATAACCTGGTCGAGGTTCATCAACTGTTGTGACCAATGTAGAAGGCTTTAAATACAACGGTATGCTTGACTGCTCAACCTTTCAAGCACATTTTCTGTCCCACATTTATCTGTGGGCACTCAAAACATCCAGCAGACATGCCCTAAACCTACATCCCTTTCAAAATTAAAGCCATATTTTCTGAAATCATTGCAGCACTAGCAATTATAACAAAAATCTCATGCAAGGTTATTTTTTGAGCACTGGGAATGCTTAATTTTTCTTCCATATTAATTCATGGTATTTAGAAATTGTCGTGCAAGACTATCAATATAGGTTTCTTCATTTTTCAAGTTGGTCTGGCTGACTATGTCCGTATGACATGTATTGGTTACATCAATGAATCTGGAGGGCTGAAAATGTCAACATTTAATCCATATATGAAGTAAATTTATATTTCTCAAAATCCCCCCCTGCCAAGTAGGTTTTTAGTAGGGGGTTCAATTTACAATGTAAATTACAATGGCAAATTGGTCCCTGATTTGTGCTCAGTATTCATGCTTGTTTTTTGTTTTATTTTTTCAGACATTTTAGCAATCCAACAAAAAGTAAGAGAAGTAACATATTTATTGAACACCTTTTCTTTTTTTTTTTCTTTCAAATCAAACATCACCAACATAGCATACTGCCATAAGATCTTCGACACACGATAGTTTCTATTGAGTGACTAACAAGACCGGTTGCTTATTCACTTCACACCATTTTGGCTTACAAAAGATTTCATAGGAAAGCTCTATTTTCTGATCACAGAGGGAAACCTGTACCTCTCTTCATCTTTTTTCTACATTTGATTAAGAAGAAACATGGACCACAAAAGAAGTTCGATAGGATTTTACAATCTTTTAAAAGACTCAGCCACACATTATGATGAACAGTGAACATTGGAGGTGCCTCAACACCACCACCACCACCACCATCACCAATTAAGAATCCTATCACATGCAATCTACCCTGGTCACTTGTTCTGTTCTGATAGCAAAAGTGACCCAAGTAATCCCGACGCAAACATGTGTTGTCAACAGGAATCAATACAGGACTCAAATCAGCAAAATTCCCCAGCTGAAACAAATCCCACCGCCTCCCCTCACCTGTCCAATGGATTGACATTAATCCGATCGGGCAGGTTTGAAACATTGGATGGGAAGGTTGGAAAGACAACAGGCAACTGTTTGTGTGTTGCAGAACTGGAGTTGGACCCGACATCTTAGCATCAAGTCATTTTGATCTGTGCTCTTCAAAATGACAGGCCACATTGTCTGATTTACAAAGGCATGTGCGGGCTTGCATCAGGATACTTCAAGGAAACATCATTATAAAACAACAATCCCCTACGACGAATGCACTAAAAATAATCACAGCAATCTGGATTGTTTTTTCTTTATTTTATTCTATTTCATGGGCAGAACGTCTTTTAAATGAGTAAATAAAAGATAGGTTTGGTTAGTCACTCAATAGAAACAGTCTTCTAGTAGTATGCTTTGCTGGGGGTTAGGAGAGAAGTGATCAATGAACGTTACTTTGATCACTAAAAAATGAACTTTCAAAAAATAAGTATGAAAGCTGAAGGATACAAATTAAGCGACCAATTTATCATGAACCCACCCCCACTAAAACCCAATTTAGGGCAGGGGAAGAATTTGAAAAAAAAACAGAACCTTTTTTTTTCCTAGAAGTAATAAAGAGTAAATGTTGAAATTTTCAGTATTCCTGCACCATTGGTGCAGTTTGTACATGTGGCACAATTATACATCACCAGGCAGAATCACTCAAAAACTGGAGAAACCTATCTTTACAGTTTCTAATTATAAATTTGACTTTTGTTGGTCTACATTTGGTTTTAGCCAAATTATCATTGACAAACATAAGGCTAGAATGCTCAAGAACAAAATAAATATAACCAGAAAAACAAGAATGACTGCTGCAGGGTCAGACTCCACTCCTAATTCTTTTCCAATTAAAGACAGTTACAGCAACTTTTATATTGTATATATAACAAATAAAAGATTACAAAAATACTAGAATATAACCATCAAGAATGACAGGCTTATTTATGTATGGATCGGCACTTAGAAACCTTAAGCTATTTTATTGGGTAATTTATTTTTTGATAATTGAAGTATCCTAATTTCAAAGGGTTTTTTTTTGTTTTAAAGGCTCACCTCGAATCAACTCAGCTGTTTTAAAAGGTGATCAAACCTGAAGTCTTAAGAGTGTCTATAATGTACTCTATAATGTAATCAATTTACGATTTCTCAGGTCTGTCTCTTGGTTAGGTTCTATGTTTCAGCTCCATAAGTGACTATTGGGAGGATGCATTGGTTATACACCCTTCTCTTTAGGATTAATGGGATCTTATTATTTTTGAAGGTTGAGCTAGCTCTGCCAAAGGCTTGCCATCCTAGTGTGATTCTTCGCTTGATTTCCTCTTCTTTTGAGGGTCTCATGGAGATTCGTTCTCTTAGGTAGATGTAGTGGTCTACTTCTTCCAGTTGTGTGTCCTCGATTTTGATCTTAGTGTTTTTATCCCCGATGTGGTTGTTGCACATGATCTTCGTCTTGATGCAACGTGCACATGAAAGAATAATGCTGGGCCTCACATGGAGAGACCACAAGACAGCACAGTATATCCAAGAAAAGACAAGACTTAGGGACATCATAGAATCCATTAAAAATCTCAAATGGCGGTGGGCTGGCCATGTTGCAAGAATGGCAGACAATCGATGGACATCGCGACTCATGACATGGATCCCCCGAGACCACATACGCAACCGAGCCCGGCAAAGTGTTAGATGGAGAGACGAACTAGACAAGTTCAGGAAATACTGGTTCCGTGACGCCCATGATAGGGAAGTGTGGCAAATCCTGGGGAAGGTCTATGTCCAACGACGGACGCTAAAAGACTGATGATGATGATGATGATAATGTAATCGTTATGTCATAATAGGAAGGTGAATTAACCAATGAGATGTGTGAAGAAATCTACACATATGCTTATGTTTAGGTGTATTTTTTGTATAAACATATTTATTTATTAGAATGAAATAAGCCTGTGCACATCTGTATGATGAATGTTTGATGATATCTAAGACTTGTCAGTTTAGCTCAATCAATAAGACAGCCTCCTGGCAATCAGTTAGTTGCAAGTTCAAATCATAATAGAAGAATGTGGATTTTACATATGTTTACTTCTCTCGAATCAATGAGGATTGTTCTTGTTGACTTTGTTTTCTTACTGCAACAAGAACAACTCCAGATGTTATACTGGAGTTTGACCAAAGTTATTTTTATGTAATCATGAAAAAAAAAATGATCAAAAATATTTTTGTTGTTGAAGATAAGATATAACAATTATTTGGATCAAAATTTTTTCATAATATATTTTGTTCTTTTCAAACTTTTAAACAATTTTCAAATTTCAAAGATTTTTTCAGACAATTGAAAACATTCTTGTTTTTGTTGACTCGATGTTTCAGCAATCCACTCCATGGTCTTCTTTGGGTGTAACCTCTGAATGTGATTGTGGTGAAGAGCAGTTCTATAATGTTGGGTTCAAGTGTCATCTTTTTTCTTTCCTTGTTCGGCCTAGATTTTCATACAATAGAAAAATTCAGTTCACTACCATCACATTCAGATAGTATCTCTGAAGAAGACCATAGAATGGTTCCGTCCAAAACATTGTGTTAATTAAACAAACAAGGAGGAGTTCAATCATCCAAGAAATTACTAATGACCTTCCACAAAACTACAAAAAAAATGTTCCAAGTATTAAGATGCTGTATATGAAATGTCACTTTTGGGTTTATTTTTTACATCACAGAGAATGACATGAAAGATTACCAATGTAATTGCATTTTTCTGTACATTCAATGTAGAGATATAATTAGTAATTGGTGGAGATTTTTTAGCCCCCAACAGTGGTATCTACCCAAGAAATTAGACTGATTATCATCTATGATTTCAAATCAGGACATAATCCTGCTCAAGCTGTTGGTAATGTCAACAAAGCATTTAGAGTGAACACTTGTGCAAACTGTTCAATGTTGGTTCAATATGCTTAGGTTTGGAAGGAGTAAATACTTAAATTTTCAGCACTCTGATGCATCCGTGGCCAGCCAGACCAACTTAAAGACTGAAGAAACCTGTGTTGACAGCTTCTAATGATGCATTTGTAGATCTGGGAAGTAATGTTAAAGTCAGCTAGTATTGTGTGTGAGAACTTTTCATTATTCAAAAGGACAATATATAACAGATTAACTCACTATTACAGATTGTTTTTCTTTCTCCTTTGTGTGATGATTGCTGAATATTGATTATCATCATATCTATTAATGGATGTGGCTGTCATGGTCATTCTTTTTAAACTATCAAGTGGACATTAATGAACAATAACACAAGCTTTTCTCGTTTCCATTCAAATAGAAGATAACATGCTCTGATTGAACGTACTTTGCTCTTCAAAAGTTTGGTCATTCAGTTCTTCTTACAGGTTCTTTTATTTATGTAGCTTTGTCTATTCCAGTGGTTCCCAATGTTTTCAAGGTCATTCCCTACTATTGTTGATAAGATTATTAGTTTTCTTCCCTTCCATTTAAATAAGTTGCAAAAAGTTTTATTGAAGTTGATAAAACCAAACCAATATGACAAAAACTAACACTATAATTACATTTAAGATAATTTTAGTGAATACTGATAAGGAAAATTCGGACTTTTGATAGCAGAGTTACACTCCATCTTGCATCACACATCCTCACTACTCTTAAAGCAAAAACATTCACCACAACTTATTTTTGCCTAATCCCTAATGTCCCCTTGAACTATTTAAATGACCCTCTTGGAGGGAACTTCCCATTCCTCAGTTAGGAACCACTGGTCTATTCACAGCTCCAGTTGGTTATCTCTGCTAACAAAGTTGGAAGAAGTACATGTATTCACTTGTGTCTATCTTTGTCAACAAAGTATCTTCAAAAATTCTCAATGAATTTCAATGACATTAAGAGGAAGGATGGGCTATTGGGTGAGAAAAAGTGGATTAAACTTTAGGGTTGATCTGGGATTTCTGATAAATATGAGGAAAAGAATGAAAAAATATCTCTACTCACTCATGTTAACACAATATCTCCAAAAGCAATCAATGACATTTTGTAGAAGGATGGACCACTTAGGTAGGGAAGAATTAATTAAATTTGGGGCAGTCCAAGAAATTGGGAGATATTTTTCATATATTAATAGAATAGATATGTGTATTCACTCCTATTTGTCAGTTAGGTAGTTGCACTCAAAGCTAAGATCCCCATTCACAATCAATAGAACACGCCATAGTGTATGAGAATGGCTACGATGGATCGGAGCTGGAAAGATCATTAAGAAATAAATTATTACAGATTTCCACTTTCAGAGTATATTAACAAAGATTTACAATTATATGAACTCACACAAGTATACAACTTTCTTCCTCTCTTCAAATCTGATCAGGGAGAGGGGAGACTTATGTGACTGAAAACAATGTTTGAAGAAAGAAATATTCTAGAATATTACTATACATAGAAAACATTCAAAAATTCCATCATTTTTTACAGGTATTATGCTAGCATACATATAAAAATTCAAATCTATCCATCAATTTTTCCACAAGAACCTCCTTATGTCTTGATAGACAATGAAACGACACCTAAGTGATCTCTCCAAGGCTTAAGATAGGATGAAGTATATGGAGATGCTAGAAAGCCCAGTCGACAGAATCCGCCTCTAAGGTTTGCTGATGCAGTCCAAAGAAAAGCACAGCAGGATACATTTGGCATCAGCCTGGCTGCAGGAGTTGCCAGAACGATGTCAAAATTGGCATCCAATTGCCTTAAGGAGGCTCCACTCGGAGTCTTAGAATCAGATATCCTTCTCCTCAACTGGTTGCCTTCCCAAGGCTAGAGAGCCTAATCAGACCCAGCTATAGCCGGGGGAGGGGGAGAGGAGAAGAGATTGATTCATGCCTTTTCAAAGGGCAATAATGCAAAGTGAACATAAACAGCCTCGACTGGAGTTTGAACGCAGCAATTCCATTCTATATACCCATTCACACCAGTGAAATTGTCCCTTCTTTTTCAGTTCAAATCCGATTCATTCCATATGAACACAGACATGGAATAATTCAACAATATCATTCATAACTTATTCAATTATGTCACATAACAAAATTGCTACCATTTACACATTTTTCTCTCTCTCAACAGATTTTGGTAAATTTAGATGAAGAAATACAAAGAATAAATCTTGTAAATAAAACATGCTAGTTGAACTATACAAAATTCCAAGAAAACGTCTGGTTAGTCACTCAAAAGAAACCGTCTCGTGATGACATCTTTTGGCAGCATGCCATGTTAAGGGTGCCCAGTCGATCAGTTGAAAAATTGTTGGGCAGTGATCATAAAGAAAGAGTGAATTTTGAAAAAAAAACAAGCATCAATGCCACCAGGCACAAACTATGAAACAAATTCAGCGGAAACTTACATGACAAATTGACCCCTACCCAGTTGACACAAAAAGCATTTTATCTAAACATAATAAGGAGAAATATTCAAATTTTCATCCCTCCAGTTCTATTGGTGTGGCCTGTATGTGTGAAACATACACAGCCAGCCAGACCAATTTGAAAACTGGAAAAACCTATGTTAATGTTTTTGGTGACAGTTTTAAAAAATTACAGTGTCAATTCAAAGTTTCCTTAATAAACACTAATATTAAATTTTCTGTAGAATGGTTATACAGCTTGTTTTACACCATTTTTTTTCACTTTCCTCATGTTTCTTTTGCAGTAAGCTGTTATAGAAGCAATGCACATCCTATCCGTCACTCTACTATACCTTAGTATACCATACCTCCCAGCAATCCAACCTTCAATGACTCAGTATTACATACTATCATCACCATTTGGGGATTCAGGGAAGACTCAGAAGATTTTTCCACGTAATCTAATGGTAATTGCTTCTTTGCTTTACACCATTTTGGTTTACAATAGGTTTTCATAGGAACACTCTATTTTCAGATAGTGGAGAAAACCTGTATCATTTAATGATTGTGCACTCTCGCTTAAATCCAAGACACTTATTCCAGTCTTCTAAAATCTAACACCTAAATGTTGCGTACATCCACAAATAGACAAATTTCTGTGTTGCTCATCCTTGGTCCTTGGTTCCGTAACTCAGTACAGAGTTTTCCGTCCCCTGTACATTGTTATTGAAGTATCCATTTCCACAGATGAGTGAGACAGCCTGATGGGGCCTATCACTTTCCAGATTTACCTTATCATACTCTTTATGCTGAGTGCTTACCAGTGTTATTGAGTACCATTTTTAAAGTCTTTGGCATGACTCAGTCATGGATTGAATCCACAACATACTCAACCACTGAGCCACAGTTGTGATGGCCATGCTACATTGTAATTAACTTACAGGTTGTTTTTCTTGCTTTTCTTACCAATGATTTTTAATCACCGCTACCCACAACAGACCTGTTTAAACACTGTTGATGGATTTAGTTTACCATTCATAGGAGAAAATTTAAAATTTGTACACACACTCCAAGTCGGTAAAACATTTTTTAAATTCCCCTAATTAAGGTGTTTGGGGGGGGGTAATTTACAATGTAAGTTCATACCAAATGGGTCCCTTATTTTGTGTCGGGCAGCATTCGTATTTTTTTGAAAATTCAGACACCTTAGTGATTATAGTACAACAAAAGATAGAAGTAACTTATTCCTTGGTCATATAATATATTTTAATTCTTTTAAATCATGAATTTATGAACCCTACTGGTAGCATTTTCATCAAGGTAACTTGATTTTATCACCACCACCATGACCAAAACTGCTCAATTTACAAGGTAAAAAGCAGCATATATGAGTGGCAGTGATTCATAATTTCTTTTGGAATGCTAGTCTTCATCGCTATAAATTATATCAGGGACATATATATCTGTTTCTGCCTCTGAAAATAGAGCATTCCTATAAAAGCTTTTTGTAAGCAAAAATAGCTTAAAGCAGACAAGTAATTACCAAATATTTATACAAGAAAAAAATTTTGAGCTTTCCCAGACCTCAAAAATAATCTTCTATGTCTACCAACTTCAAGCTAAATATAACACCCTTGTGAGCTCTCTTGGGTTTTCTGATACTTTAAGATATATGTTGGTAACAGATACACAAAGTAAATCAAGATGAAGTACAGTTGCTCACAGACACGGTTGAAAGTGGCATTCATTTTTCTGACTTTCTGATTCCACACTGTTGATTTCCTGAATGTTGAATGGTTAATTTATCATTTTGCTGATTCATCTCTTTGCCAACTCTGAATTTCCTGAAAAACATATGTTGACAGTTCAAAGCCATTCTTTCATACTTTATCATTTACAAAAACGCAAGTTGACCTTTTTTTTCTTAAATTAGTACAATGGAGGTATATTTTTAATTTATTAAAAAAAAAGCATCTATTGTACATAAGATATAGATTTTATGCACAGTATACATTGTAAATACTAAATCTTATTATAAATGAATAGTACACTTACAAATTTTTTGATAGATACTTCTTTCTTTTCTTTCTTTATCACATAACATACACCCATTGCGCTAATTTTAGAAAAAAAACTCAACCAGTATTTTTGTAACAAATACAGTATGAAAGAAAGGCCTCAAATTGTCTCCCTCTGTATATTGGGGAATTCAGATTTGACAACATGGTGACTCAAGGAAATCACAAATCAACCAATCAGTGTCCAGCAAATCAATAGTCAGCAAACTATGAGTCAGGGAAAATGATTCTGACCCAGTTCAAAGAACTTTCATAAAGCAGGAAATACTTGTATACAAGAAAAACTTTTCTGTGCTCCAGAGGTACGCAATCAGATGACTTTTTCTATAAAACAAACAAAAGAAAATTAACCTACATCTGAATATACTTGTTCATACCTGACTGCAATGTATGCAACACTTCCTAAATCCACTTCTGACTTGCCAGGCCTGTCAAAACTTTGTTCTGCACACAGCACCTGGTCATCCAGCTCTGCAGCTGAAAATCTCACTGGTGGAACAAGTTTACAATATAATACTAAAATCTGATTTTTCTTATCTGTGACCCCTAAGAAGCTAAAAAAAGTATTGAATCAAGGTATCCGTAAAATTTAATGACTTGAAAATGAAAAAAAAATGTGTCATTTGCAACCTAATAATAGAGTGGTGGCTATGTTCACAATCAACCCGATCTATATCATAATGACTAATTTATCGAGTGAGATAATAATAGAAAGCTAATTATAGAGTGGTCTCCCTTATTTATCAATTTGCAAATGCATATAAGTCAGTGTTCATTTTGCACACAAGATTGAAATAATTCCTCTCAAACGAATCATAGGTTTATCTAGTAATTTTGGAATGTACTGATAAATTTGTCTTTGTTATTGATTCTATAATTAGAATCGATCCAAACCTCAAATCAAATAGAATAAATGGCTGAGAAAGTAAGTTCACAAGAATACAATGGATAGAGAGGCCACACATCTTCAGTAGAAGTAGATTGGGTATCAGAAAATTCTTTTTTAGCAATAGTGATGGTTCGACTATAGAATGAATTACCCAAATATGTAGTGCTATCAACAGATGTAAATGATTTTTAAAAGAATCATGATGTTTATTACACCACGGCAAATGTGTAAAGCCCTAAATATTGAGTAATTATGATAGTTACATAACCATTTGTATCTTCTTTTTTTTTCACACCAAAATCAGTGAATGAAGGAGAATATATTTTAGTGCCCTTACGCTGACTACGACGCCAGCTGCCTCAGTTCAGGCTTGAGTTTTTCTTGTCTGTCTACTTGCAATGGACTTGGAGGCGACAAGCATCCGAAGTGGTGTCAATAAAAAGGTGAATAAAATCAAATGAACGTAAAAAAAACGGTTATCTGAATTTTGATAAGTTTAGCTGAACTGTGTTACCTACTGAAAAAAAAGGTTACGTTTAATTCATGGCAGGCTCTCATATGTTTTCACAGTTTTTTTTGTACTTTACGAATTCAGGCGCGAAAAACATTACAAAAAACGGAACGAACTGAAACACTTTTTTTCATTTCGCTGAATTCTAAATCAGGAATATAACAAAATAAATGATTCAAGGAAAGCAACAACAATTATTGAAGTGATATGAAGAATCACTAGCAGCAATAATAGCAAGGAAGACAGAAAGCGAAGAAGAATAAAAATAGTCAGAACTGAGAGATAACGTTGGTGTAGCAGTGTTGCCAACTTCAATATCAAGTTTTTATCTAAAATTGAATCTAAAAACATCTAGATTCTCCAGGTATACGAAAATCTAAAAAATATATCACATGCTAATTATTACTAAATTAAACATTCGCTCAGTTGAAAAATTACTTATTTTATTACAATGGTTTTCACGAGAAATATTATTTCATTGAAAATCATCTAAATAGCAATTTCTGACATCTAGATGCAACCAAAAACATCTGAATTTAGATGAAAAACATCCAAATTGACAACACAGTATTCTTGTGAGGTAAATAAAATATATCTTGTGTTCATCCTTACTTTATAGAAGATTGATTTTTACATTCACTCAAGATCGTATTGTAGATTGATAAAAACAATTCACCCTCCTGCTTCATTAAATAACTTGAAATTTCAAAGAAATAATTTGTCATGTGATGTGAACGAAAACATATCGCTCCTTCACTATGATGGTACCTATGAGAGAAAGACCAATGGCTTCAGTTCTATGCTACGACTGGCCATAGTTGCTAATATTTAGCAATTCGACACATTCGCTGTCCACAAGAGAAGGAAAGGCGGTTATTTATCAAGTTTAGCTAAATTTTGTCACTACGCAACAAACGTGAGTCACCCGGTGAAGATCGAACTCACGCAAGACTCACGCGAGTAATGACTTGCAAGACCAGATGGCTACCGTTGAGTTTACTATCCTGAATACACATTGAAACCACATTTCGCATTATGGAAGCATATACTCAACAAATCAACTCCGAGTGTATGTAATTTGTATTGATTCTCATTTAGATTTTGATGTCAAGTATTTATAGACCTAAAATATGTTAGAGTTGAGTGACTTTATTCATAATATCAAATTATAGGAATCCTTCCCTATTTTATGAAAAATCGTCTGTATGAACTTCTAGTTCGATCCCTCATTTATTTGTCTATTTTACTTTCATTCATTTATTTTTCTATTAAAAAACTTATCTGAAAAATGACTTGGTGCATTTTTTAAAATCTCCTGCCACTATAGGTTACTAAGGTATTCAGAGAAGAGTATAAATGCTTTAAGACCAAGAGGATTCAACAAAAAAACTATATCAATTACATACACAAACTAAATATCTTGTATGTGCTTCCATAATGCGAAATGAGCATCAATTGTGATACAATTGTGTTTCAGATGATCAACTTCAACGATATCCGAACAGAGATAACTAACCAATATTGTATTGTACCACGGGGTAACCTGAGTGAATGTTCTAATTACCAAGTCACATAGGATATGCGCTCCAATAGGCTTCTTCTGGGTACAATATTCTCTTCTTATTAAACTTCGCATTCCAAACATTGAAATACCTCCCTAATATTTTCTATGTATTGCATTTCGAATGCTATTTAACGATTTTATTTCTGATGCAAGGCTTTTTGAATCCAAAGAAAGTAAGTCCGACTTTCTGTAATAATCAATTTTTGAGTTACAAATATTGAGCTAAATTGTAACAATTGGTAAATTGCCGTGGAAAGGTTCGAAACAAAAGTGAATAATCATTGCATCTGAAATGAAAACAGAAAATATAGCGTCCGAAATGCAAAATAATTGATGAGGTAAAAATATATAAGGGAGATAATTCAGTGCTTGGAATGCGAAATTTGAAAATGATACTCAACTCATATAAAGCCCCAAATTATTCATTGACCAAATTCGATTAAAAATGTTATAAACAAAAGACTTGGGGGAAAATTGTCGTCTATGCTCCTTACTGAAAGGAAACTGAATCATAAAAAAAAATCATAATCAAACGACCCATCATGATTTAGTTCCTTTCATTGGTTTAAAGTTTTCTAGACTACTACTAGCAATGAAAATATATTTATTGCACCAACGATCATCCGTAATAAGAAAGGATGCTTAGATGCATTTTTGTGATGAGGATTTTTTTCTGTTTTTTTTTTTTTGTTTTTATAAATAAATAATTCTTAATGTTTACGATAAAATGAAATTAAAAGATTTGAAACGAAAAAGAATGCATTATTTATATTTTGTGTTAGTTATACTTTTTATATAACACGTTGTCTACAAACCTAATATGGCCAGAAGCCCCTGGGAAGATGCTTGTTGATCTTTTTAATAAATGAATACAAAAAAAGTATTTGAAGACGAAAAATAGCAAATTAGATGTTAAACTTGAGTTCCTCTTTAAATAATGAAACTAAAATTCAATAAATGTGCCAGACATTACGGGTGGTGTCTATTCATTTCATTTTGTTTTTAGTTCTGTTAGAGAAAGAACATATCATTTGTCATAAGAACGACTTCAATGAATAAAATGCCGTATTTACTCGTATATATTGCAAGGAATTTAACGCAAAAAATCAGGGTCGAAATTAGGGTAACATTACAAGAGTTTTAAAAATATGAATAATTGTTACTGATATCTAACTAACTATTAAAGTGAGGTTCGCGTTATATTCGAGATCGCATTATACAAGAATAAATAAATACGGTAATATAATTTTACGTTTATTATTGGATTTATCAAAATGAAGAAATATTATAATCAATGCCATAAGTTTGGATCAAAACTACTATATTATGCAGTTAAGATGATTTTCACATCAAACACTTGGCTATGTAACTTTTCTCGGTGTTAATATAGTCATAAGTCTCATAACAAAAACAATGAATAGCATCACTACGTTTAAAATTGAATATTTTTTATTTACTGGATATGATGAATAAATCATAATTATTGAACAAAATCGTAGTTGTTTAATATTCTACAAATACATTACGAACTTTATCAAATTAAAAATTGGTAATTCAATTTCAATTTGATTTATCCCAGAAAGAAGCATATGATATTGTAATATGATTATTGTTTGGGGGTCATCACATAAATTTCTACTGAAATAATGAAGAAAAATACATGCTGTCAATATGCTCCAGATTATTTAAACTCGAGAAATCTTCGTAAACATCCCGTTAATCTCAATATCTTATTCAATTTTGACTAGCTTATACCTTCATCTTAATCTCAAGTGTTTTTACACAACTTTAAATTTGGGCTATCGCGTCAAAACAACAGAGAAAGAAAAATGAAGGTAACAACTAGTCAAAATTAATTGAAATATTGCGTTACAATACTTGATCCAATAATAATAAAAATCATTTTAATCTGTTTTCAATCAACAAAACTTGAAGCATTAATGATATATGTACTTTTATTTAAAGATGCTTACGTTCATCATTTAATCATTCATTTGCACGCACACACACACAACGGGCATCTGTAGTAAGAAAGTTTAATGTAATAACTAAAAAGTTGAGCACTAATCTTCGAGTAATACAATATGATAAAATTTATTTTCTAATATTGCTGATAAAATCATAGTGACACAAACAATAGTATTCAGTAATCTGAAAAACTTGGGAAATTTTATTTTTGCAGAAGTACTGTAAACCGTAAGTGAGTAGTGAAAATGAATGTTAAGTACAAATATTGACATTATTGGAGAAATGTCCCTACAGAATGAAAATATATTTTATTTCCTTCACGAACAGACAATCTTGAAAATCATGTGTGAGTTTCTTAAAACTATTCCAGTGTCATCCACCCTCAAGTATTTAAAAACCCCATTCATTCACCCATGACTAAATTCCCTCACGTTTTTTCATCATTTCCATCTGCTGTTTCGTTCATCCCTAAAAAAATTAATTTCCCTCACCCCTGGATGAATCATTTACCAGTTTTAAAAACACAGCAATTAAATTAGAATTTCTGATGATTAATAAAATAGAGAAACTGCTGACATGTGGAGGTTTTTTGTGAAACAATTTAAAAGTAGGAATTATTTCTTAAAAATAAGGGAAAAAAAATACTAAATAACCTTTTCCCTGCGGAACTTTGATTGGTCATTAATGTTCACACCTCATATTTTATATTTTTTTAAATCATTTCTTATATAAAATAACTAATTAATCGAATGTCAACTGAACTGTTCTGTTGTTCAAAATGAAAGAAGAAAAAATAATAATACCTCTGTCCCATAATAGTTGTTACATTTGCATATTAATCATTACTATTAAATCTAACAACTATTATGGGACGGAGATAGTAATAATTGGTATAGTAATAAATACCCATCATCAATAGCATCGTATACCCGTAACAACAATTGGTGTTGTCAATTACAATTAATCAGCGGATCACATCTTGTCATCACATAATCATTTAGTCACAAAATATACAGTAAATATATGAGTAAAATATTACTTACGCCTCTGAATAAAGTAGATTTAATCCATCGAAGCATGTTGTTGGCTTTTAGTCAAATAATAATCACTTCTTTGGTGATGCTGTATGCTAACTTGGGGAGTGATATTTTTTTTAAGAGACACTCCGTCGTCCCAGAATTAAAAGAAAGAGGGTAGGTTGTCTTTTTTAGGCTTTTTTCTGCCCCAAAAAGGCAGGTAAGAAGAATGCTAAAGAATAACAAGGATAATGTTGCTATATATTATTAGCACTGCCAATAATTTTAAAGTAAAAAGTACTGACGAATACGTCCGAGTTGGAGATACCACTTTTTTGGTCTTATTATTATATCCGTACTTCATCGTTTATTCTCACCTGTCCAAGAAAGAAAGACGACACACCGCCGCCTCCCATGACGAAGACGACGACAGCAACCAAGGAGATGAGGACGTTGACGTTGTTATGAAGGTGGATGATGCTGTTTCTTCTTCTTCTTCTTGTCTCTCTTCTGCTGTGATGATGATGCTTCTTGTGGCTGCTGTACTTTCAAAGAAGAAGACACCCACCCAAGAAGAAGAGTCCCTCCCCCCAGTGTTCCGGATTAGATGCATCCCATCCAGATTTGGCAGCAAGTGCCCCAGCCCGACCGACCAACAACTTGCAGCCTTCTCTATATGATGGTCTTCCGCAAATCCGTCGACCGACTACTAATAAATAAAAACACTAGTAGTAGTAGTCGTGGTAGTAATACAATTATTTTTTTCTAAACATAGCCAGATGTAATAACTTACATACGTATGTATACATCAGGGTTGCCGTTTTGGCCCTTTTATGGCCAAATATGACAAATCTGGCTTTTTTAGCATTTGGCCGTTTTTAATTTTTTGCTGTTTTTTGACATTTTTTCATTTCCTTCGAACGTTTTATTTAGAAAAATAGAAAGGAAAATTATCGCTCGTTATATTCTGTTTTCCATCCATAAGACCCTCATTCCATCAGAAATTGATCAGCTCAGAAATAGTTGATTTTTTCAAGGTTGGGGGTAGGGGGTTCTTAGATTTAGAATGCTAAACTGGACCCTTACTTTCTGCCATTCGTACAGAATAAAGTTGATCTTTTTGCAATTATAGTTTGATCTTTTTGCAATTATAGTTTCAATACATTGTGTGTGTGTGTGTGTGTGTGTGTGTGTGTGTGTGTGTGTGTGTGTGTGTGTGTGTGTGTGTGTGTGTGTGTGTGTGTGTGTGTGTAGTGCAGTATTGCAATGTTTTATAAACAAATATGGAATTTGGCAATTTTTGGCCAAAAACGTCTCGGACTATCTGGCAACCCTGATATATAATAAAATGCGAGCGCGTGCTTGATGTAGACTAGAGTGAGCCCGACTGACCTCTGGCCCGAGCTTTGACGTCAATGCCTTGTAGTGGTGGTGTTGTCGTCGTGGGGAGAGAGACTCACTGTTAATCCAATACTTTTTCCTTCTTTTTATACTTGGATATTTATAAATTCTTTTCTCCAAAAATGATACTATGGAATTATTTAACACTTTTCGGCACAATATTGGGGAAGGTAGTCCTGATTGTCGATTGTAAAGTTTCACACCCTCGCTCACTCGATGTTACAAACGACGCACAAATAAAGAGAACTATAAGAATTTCTGAAAGAAAAACTGAACTAAATACATTGTCATTGCTCTGAATAAATGGAATTGTTTTTATTTAAGCGCCGTTTTCATTATTGAGTGTGTGAAACTTTACAATCGGGACCACTTTCCTTACATTGTACTGATTTTCTAAAGGTATGGGCAGGTATGTGGGTGAGTGGGAGTGTTCACGCACGTTTTACTTTGCGTAATAAAATGAATAATTACACTTTTTTCGTGATTGTTGAACAAGCTGAAAAAATATAACAAAAAAAATGTTGATTTTATCATTTCGATACATAAAATGAAAACCTTTTTCATTATTGAGTTGAAGTGGCCAATTTGTAGACTTGTTAACTTATTGGATCAGTGTTTTGTTTCTGTAATTAATAACGGACATTCAGTTTGTAACCATCATCAAAACTGCCAACATAAGTTTCTTCATTTTTCAAGTTGATCTGGTTGGCTATGGATGTATATATGATGCGTATAGGCCGCACCAATGGAGCTAAAAGGCTAAAAATTTCAACATTTACTCCTTATGTTTACAAAAATATTTTTCTTGCTTTATTTTTTTTCAAATTCCCCCCATAAGTTGTTGGGGGGTACTTTTCTGTTAAATTGATCCTTTAGTTTCTGTCAGACATTCACATTTGTTTTTTGAAAATTCAGACGTATTTTTAGTGATCACTGCTCAACCAATGATGAGAGGAGTAACTTATTCAATGATAACCCCTTTTTTCCAATTTTTTGATCGATCATCCCCGACATTGCATGCTACCAAAGGATGTTGGTTACATGACGGTTTCTACTGAGTGACCAACCAGACCTGTTCTGTTTTTCTTTCTGTTTTTTTTTTCTATAAATTCAACATTTTTACTCTAATTATTAATCAAATCAAATGACCATTTTATTTACCCTCCCCCATTTTTTGTTTTGTTTAACATCAGCATTGAAATCAAATCACACAAGATTTCTTGAGGAAAGTTATTGAAAATACAGGTTTTTTTTATTAGATGCATGTGCATCTTCAGTACTGACTGACTGACATACCAAAACACTCCCACCACCCCTCGTTTCCTCCCCTCTTTCTATCTATGACAGAGTACTCACATTAACTACATCAAATTGATCTGATATATTGGTCTGACAGAATGCTCTGACAGGTTGTATCAACAGATTGGCCTCATTGGACAGCCTTCAAGGATTGCATTCCATGAGATAGACCATAGATGCTCTAGTTCAGACTTAATGGCTTGCTTGATAAACTGTCAACATAGGTCTCTTTAGTTTTTTAGTCGGTCCAGCTGGATGGCTATGTTTGAATGACACATACAGGCCGCAACAATGGAGCTAAAAAGCTGTAAGTTGAATATTTACTCCTTACTCCTTATTAAGTCTAGAAAGACATTTTTTCTTTAAATTCCCACTCTAAATAAGTTTTTAGTGAGAGGGGCTCAGTTTGCAATGTAAAGTTATGCTAAAATGAAATGATCCTTAGTTTGAGTCACACTTGGGTTTTTTTAGTGATCACTGGCCAACAAGATAAGAACGGTGACTTATTCACTGATCAGCTCTTTTTCCAATTTTTTAATTGATCAATGCTGCCAAAAGACACTGGTTATACGACTGTTTCTATCGAATGAATAACCAGACCTATTTTATATCATTGAGTTTCCACGCCAGCATTGTCTGGTGGCTTTCACAGGAAATTAAATGACAGCAAGTCTCCTCAGTACTCTCCTCAGTACTCTCCTCAGTACTCTCCTCGGTACTCTCCTCAGTATTCTAGCTGACTTTAGTAGTGATCTGGATAGTCTTACTCTTAACAGATTCACAGATCCTCTAGCCTCTTTGCAAGGCTTCTTCAGGACTGTTCCCAGGGCTCTTACAACTATTGGTATTACCTTCACCTTCAGAATCCAGTGTTTATTCAGTTCTCTGGCAAGGTCCAGGTACTTATCCAACTTTTCACTTTCGATCATCTCTGCAAAAATCCACGATCCGATGTATTCTTTATCCTTCTTCACGACAAGACCTGTTTTTCTGGCATCATCATCATCATCATCATCATCATCATCATCATCATCATCATCATCATTATTAAACAACTGCAGCCACTAAAAGTGGTGAAGGGTCCTATCCTTTTTATATATACATCTGTTTGTGTTCGTTTGTGAATTCCAGCACTCCTGGTCATACCGTTTTGTCTATAGACTTGAAAATTGGCATCCCCTAGACCCCTTTTTAAAATATGTTTTTTTTCAAAAAGCTTTTCTAACCTTTTGGGGGCCTTATTTTGATAGGTTTATTGATAGCATTTAGATTTTCCAGAATCCAAGAGGCAATTCTGGATAACTGCAACAAATTCAGAAAACACTAACAAAAACACTACAGACCAATTGAAAAACCAAGTTAATAAACTCATTACTGCTTCAGAACAAGGTTCTGTTGAACTTCAGAAAATTATGGGCAACTACCAGGATATTAATTTGAGAACGTGAAAATTCATAAACTCACTTCTCCCCTTTACCTCATAATATCACAAGTTAAAATCTCCTATATATCAATTATCAAAAAATTTAAATCAATCATGCCATACTTACGTGGTGAATATAGCGTAAAGTCCACAGACAAATTCCTACAAATATTGCATTCAAATAAACCTAACAATGAAACTACAGCTTCACTAGATGTAGAAAGCCTATTCACTGATGTCTCTATTGTACAAACCATTGAGATGATAATGCAGAATATTTATCATCGTCCCTCTCTACCCCCTCTGAAAATCCAACCTAATACACATTGAAAACTCCTGATTGTATGCACTATACAAGTTCCCTTCCATGGACACAAAGGCCACATCTATACTCAAACCAATGATGTATGGAATCCCCTCTTGAGCCATCTTTTTCAAATTACTATGTGGATGATCTTGAAAATAGACGCATCAACGATGAACCAACCATTTATGTAAGATGTATTGATAACATCTTCATATCGGCCAGAAATTGTGAAGAGAAAGACTAAAGGTGATATTCGAAAGCAAATCCTGAGAAGTTGAGTAACATTAAACACCTGTTGACCAAAAAATTAAGACTCATCATGCATTATAAAAGATTAAAAACTCACGATCTTGTCATCAAAAACAACATATCCCCCAAAAAGAAAAGTCCTACATAAGACTAATGTTATACATGACTTTATATACCCAGTGGGAGACTGCATCTCTGGCCTCAACAACAACAAAAAGATCTATGTACAATGCTACCTTAACCCTCTTTCACAGATTGACGTCACCTTAACAATCAGAGCGCCATCATAGCACCACAGCCAATATACATCAGCCCCTTGTGGACAACTCAAAAATTTTATGTATCAACTCCAAGAAGAGACTTGAAATAATGGAAGCTCTTCTGATTAAAGCAAAGCAACCTGTTGTCAATGAGAAATTTTCTGACATCGGCATGGGTGTTCTTGTGTGCAGATGACATGATAGGCATGCTGTGTTGGTTTCAGTTACACATTCAAACAGATTTATTTATGACTATGCTAGATAAAAAGCAAAACTTGAAATATAGGTATGAAATTATAATCACTATCACGCTTTCTTGATAATGACTGATGATGGGCGAAAGATCTATAACTACCAACTTTGGAACATTTTAAAAAAACTTTGATGTCATCATAAGAGATTTGTGAATTAACAACAAGAATCAAATAGACAGAGTTGGTCTATTATTTTCAACAATGTATGTTTAAAATTCTCCAGAATCTAGATGTTTCTAGAGCCACAGCAGTCACTGCAGGTCAACCATAAGCTAATATTTGGTGCGGGCTCCATTGTCTTCCAAGACATTGATTCCAGCAAAAACAGATGGCATAAGAGGAAGACAAAAAGATGATTAAGCCCTGAATTTTGCTATTTTTAAGAAAGTTATGTATGAAATGTATGCTTGGAAAGAACAGGGAGGGATTGTTATTGGTCAGGAAATAATGCAAGCATTACTGACATTTAGAATAAACTTAATATATGTGTAATGTAAATGCATAGCTGATGATTTTACTATAGAAATGCATTGAAAATTTAGAAGAAAGTAATTTGTAATGGCCAGTAATTAGAGCAAGCATTACTGACTATTAGGGGTTCAATAAATTACCTCAGCCAACCAAGTTGGAAAGGTGTATGTACTCGGTCACATCTTTCCGTCTGTCTACAAAATATCTACGAAGTACTTGATGAAATTTTGTAGAAGGGTAGGCAATCAGGTAAGGAAAAGGCAATTGGGGCAGCTCCAGGAATTTTCTTCTGATTGAAAGATATTTTTCAGTTTTTTTTTTCTAACGTTTATATATGCATTCATGACACTCCACACAATATCCTCAAAAGTTTTCAATGAATTTCAATATGACTTTGAGTAAGAGTGAACAAAAGGCTACAAATTTAGGTTGGATCCACATACAATTATTTCCCAAAGTCGTAGTTATATGTGCACAACATGTAGTATGATCAATTTCTTTTCAGATAAGATCTCCAAAAGTTTTCAATGAATTTCAATGACATTTTGTGGTTGGCTGACAGACCACGGTGATGAGATTTTTTGCAAAAAAAAAAACCTTTGCAAGACATGAACAATGATTTGTCCAGTCATTATAAATGTGACAGTCTCACAGTACACAAGCTCACTCAATGGTATCTCATTGCTGACTGAGTGACCTCATGAGAGAGTATCCTTTCATACATGTGCAGTAAGGTACCTTCTGATTGATGGCTAAGTTACGTCAAGGCTGAGCGACTGGTTCTCGGGATATCAAAAATGGCTGGATACCTACCAGACAAACTTTGTATACATTTTTTTATGGATATACATTTTAATTTATTTATTTTATGACCCCTTTGGACAGAAAAATAACTTTCTTTCTAAGAATTCATAACTAAATATTTTCACTTTCAGGATAGAAGCATTTAAAGATATTTATGTCTTTATCTTTCCCAAGACATGCAGATTGTTATTCGATGCAAGACATTGTTTTATCTTCTCTCTGTAACTCATGGTTGTTTAGTCACGAGATTATTGACCCAGCCTTGCATTGTTCAACTTTAGTCACGGAATAGGATTCAATTTTTTGCTACAAATCCATTAATGTTACCTAATACATCATTTAAGAAAGAAAAAAAAATAGTTCTTTGTGGTAATCAATAAAAGGGGAATAACTCGGACTAAATATCATCACCCTCATCAGCCATTTCAAGTCCACTGCTAGACAAAAATCTTTCTCCAGCTCCTCCATGTCGACCGTGACCATGCTCTCTGCCATGTCTTACAGGCAAACCATTCTATCATATCTTTCCATCTTATATCTTGTTGTCTCCTACTGCATATGCTATCTTTTGGGCACCAGTCTGTTAATCTTGTGCACCAGCTATTATTATTCTTATTTTATTACTTCTTGATGTGTCCAGTCCATTTCCATTTTTGTTACTTAATAATTTCTATACTTTTTTTTACTTTGGATTGAGGTTAATCTTTTCCTATCTCTCATTTTTCTGCATCTAATAAAAAGCACTAGCAAACACAAATGATTTTTATTTATCATAATTCATATTATATAAGCTAGATTAAAAATATATTGTTCTATTTTATAAAATTTTGTTTTCTAGCATTTTCCGTGGTCAAGCAATGAGAAAAGCTTTGTTGGCGGCACTTCTGCTGTTTTTGCAACAGTAGTTGTATGAATTTATTATTATAGACACACAAATATACGAGGGAGACGAGCAGTTAAATACATTGCTATTTTACAACAGTATTATTACAATAGAAACTATTAAAGAGTGTAAGAATTTGTAAAAATAAGATTAATGGCAATTCAAAATCTGTTATAAGTAGTGCAATACTGGATAATCTAGCCAGTTCAACACAGCAAAGAAAGAAAAATCATGAAAGGCAAACCATATTTTTGCTTTTTATCCATTCTTTATTTCCAATACATAAAGCATTTGGGGAAATATACAACCAGAAAATGTCTCAATCTGAAATTAACAATTCTTTTATGCAAAGCCAACACTAATATTTTGCCAAAATAAAAATGGTCAGTTTTTGTTATTCACCTTCATTAAAACTCACAGTTGAAAGGTCATATTGTAAAACATACACATTTAAATCAGCTCATTTTACTGTAGAGATAAAAGTAAGAATAAAGCTTTATTTTAGTGGAGCCATCTCTACAGTCCCTAACATCAAACAATGAAAATAAAATACATCCTTCAATTCTTTCTTTTTTTACAATAAAAATTAGAAGCAAAATAAATTCTCTGAGAATTGATTTTCCTTACTTGTAATAAGAAAAATGTGGTAATCCTTGGTTTTACAGATGTAAAATATGGCAACTAGACACAGTCATACAAAGGCTCCAAAAAGTATAAGTATGCAATGTATTGACCAGATATTAACACAATAACAAAAATAAAAGTCATTAATGTCTTTTACCTTTATTTTATTGTAATCCTTGATTGGTCTCAAGGATGCAAAATATGGAAGTTCTATATAATGTATTCGTTAGATATTAAGGCAGATGGAAATAATGCATTAGATGTACCATATTGACATTTCAAGGAAAGATTTTTGATATTTTGGGTGTAGAGAAAGGAATCTTAACAGAAGAACAGTATGGTGCTTTGTGCAAGAACAACAACAACGTTATTTTACATCCATATAAGCAAAAATTACTGAAAATGTTTCTGTAATCTATTTTTCTGTCACTCATTGCTGAGTGTGACCTCAATCCTCTTTAGGGGATTGATATTTGTGCGTAGAATTGGGTTGTAGTGGAAGGAAACAATTTATAATACTTTCAAGATGACTGTTGAGAAGATAAGATATAGGGAGATTTGGATAGATGCCTTCCCCAAAAAATTTAACCAACAGCCTGCAAACAGAATTTGAAATTATTCTGTCTGTTCCATTTTTCTGTCCAACTTCTTTGACCATTCCTAGCATAATCAAACATACACCTTATGCCTTAGTGGAAAGGGGGTGACTTTTTAATACAGAGGAAGCTATTTATTATAACCATGGATAATGTCATTATTATCTAGATCAGTCAGTCCCAGACATTTTATTAGAGAGAAATTTAATTTTTTTAAATTTAAGAATAAATTTCATAATAATCTAATTAATATATGAATGTTTGTGGCTTTGTTCTCCTACTCCCAAATAGTGCATTGTAGCCAGTAATTAAGGTAACTATTATAAATATGACATGAAAAAACTTTTGACGGGGATTCCTACATTGTTTAATTATGCTGAGTGTGCTTTCATTAACAACAATTTGAGACATTTATTTTTAGCCCAAGCATATTCATAGGTGCATAATTGCTGGTGAGGGGCAGGAGGTCAGAATAAGTGGCAGGGTTGAAAACTATGGCCACCAACACAATTTAGTAATTTGAGAGAGATTTACAGAAGGGAGGGAGTAGGCACATGGGAAATAAAAACATACAGTATTGATAGGAACAAGAAATTTCTTTTGTTTTCAAAGAAAAATTGGACTGAAGTCTTTTGGCGGTACAAAATTTTTAAATAACTGAAATTAGCGGACACAATTGAACTATTATAAAAACAATTAGTTCAACCCTGTTCTCCCCCTTGCATTGTTAAAGGGTGTCTTTTGATGAGAAAATTTTGACAAATATTAGGGATGAGAAACCAGAGATGGACTTAGCGGGGACGGGGTAAAAAATTGGTTCCAAAATACTGAGGAGTGGGATAATCAGGCACCCACTAGTACTACTACTGTTTAAATTGGAAACCAACAACCAAAACTGTCACCATGGATTTCTTCAGTTTCGAGTTGGTCTGGCTGGCAATGTATGCATACATGACGTGTACAGGGCACACAAATGGAGCTAAAGGGCTAAAATTTCAAACATTCACTCCTTAATATATTCAGAAAAAACTTTTTTGTTTCTTTGAAAATATCCCCCTAAATATGTTGGGGGGGGGGCAAATTGCAATGGAAGTTTATGCTAAATTGATCCCTTGGGTTGCGTCCAGTAGCATTCACGTTTTTTGTTTTTTTTTGAAAATTCAGACTTTTTTGACGTTTACTGCCCAACATAAGGTGCGAAAAGTAACTTATCAATTGATCACCCGTTTTCCATTTTTTATTTGATCATCCCCAACACGGCATGCTGCCAAATCTCAATTGAATGACTAACCAGACTTATTACTGATTAGTTTGTAACAATTAATGTGAATAGTTCCAACTCTTACATCCTTCGCTTAATGTTATCAGCTGGTTATTGTTATCTAGACCCTATCCCAAAGAGATCATTAGCATCTTCGTCTGTATAATACATTTCCTGGATTTTAGATATATATCTGGAGAATCTACGTGTTTCAAGATGTTTTTGGAGTCAATTTTAGATGTAAACTTAAAAATAATGTTGAAAACACTGTGCTTACTAGATCTTCATACTAGAAATAATTAGTGCATCTATGGTCTGACTTTCAAGCTTGTTGATAAAATAAGTAATACTATAATAAAATAAAAGTTGACAATAAAAATCACACCTAATTTATCATGATAAAATTGAAACCCTTTACTCAGACTGTTTGATCGGAAATAAAAAAAAATAGTTTTAGATGAGATTCAAACATCTCCCATGGGAAGCTCAGTATATACCCAACTGCTCAACAAATTGAGCTACTAAGACAATGAAAAGGCAGAAGTCCAAATAAGATCCTTAAATCTATCGTTCATTCCAATCAGCAGCCATGTTTGTTGACATCCTGATTGTACATTTGACATTTTGTTAGTTTCACTTTTTAAAACATTTTCTAAAATTTTATTAGATGAAATATTATGAATCATTATTATCAATTTTTATGAATACTTTTTACCTTCATCCTAATTTTTTGCAATATGAAGAACTAAAAGAAGATAAAGTTAAAAAGTAGTCATAAAAATTATTAATGGCACATTGTCATTTTACCCTCTGAAAAAAAAAACGTTTCAAACTCTCAAAACTAATTTTTGGATCTACAATGATTCAAAATATCTTAAATAATTTGTCTTTTTGTTCTTTTCCAATAAAAAAAGAAAAAAGAAACATCATAACATGTTACATAACTTGGATTTTTTTCAATAAGTAAAAATCAGAATAATATATACTATATGTATAAAAAATATTGGGCAAGTTGTAAATACAAAATGGAGTATTTTCAAACAAGTTTACCCTTGCTGTCAAAAAACATCGGCAATATTCAAGTAATTTTACAATTATATGAAAGCTTAGAATATTAAGAGGAAGTGTGAAACTAATTCCATTGAGAGATTCTCACAGAATTCCAATCATTTTTTTTTTTTTACAAATAACAAAATAATTAAATAGTCTTATAAGGGAGGTAATTCAAGCATAAAAATATTGAAATTATTTCCCTTGGTGATTACAGACAAAAAATATAGATATTCACTTGGCGTAATACATAAACTTTTTTTCCAACAATTCCACTCAATTAGATGAAAGCATTCATTTGTTCACAACCAGAGCTGCAGTCAAAAGCATGTAACAGACAAAAAATATAGACATACACTTGGCATATTACATAAGTAGATAAATTTTTGTTTGACAATCAAATTCAATCAGATGAAACCATTCAAATTTTCACAACCAGGGCTACAGACAAAAAATATAGACATACACTTGGATATTACATAAGTAGATGAATTTTTTCCAACAATCCAATTCAATCATATTTTCACAACCAGAGCTGCAGTCAAAAGCAAGTAAAAGTCTTTCAACGCAGAAATAATGAATTACGAGTGAGACCTGCAGAAATCCAATAGTTATTTAAAAAACTATAACATATGAAATATGCAGATGAAAACGGACATAAATTAAATACAGCCTCATAAGTAAATACAAAATTCTAAAAAAAAAAAACAGACTTATAAATATATGGATGATTATCTTGAATTTTTTTTCTTTTAATTACGATGAGCACTTGTAAAAATCGACTAATGGAGGGAAAGGGTGTCCATTTCAGTCAATTGTCCAAGTTATCTGATGGTAAGTTTTTGATACTGTATACGTATAGATATTAAAAAATATATTCACTGAGCATGATACTTCAGATAGATATATAAAAGCTGTTATATATATATATATATATATATATATATATATATATATATATATATATATATATATATACACATATATATAATGAAAATATTTAAGATATAACAAGTTTAATTATTTCAGGTCTAATTAATTGAGATCTGGTTCCTCTTAAAAATCCCTGAACTGTTTTAAGTTTATTTAAATCTAAATGTAGAGAAGTAATTGAAAAGTTTTCCAGTTACGATACTATGCTATGAATGACGGTGATGATCTTTTTGTCAGTCAGACAGAAGCATAAGTTGGTGGAGGAAGTATAAACTCTGCTAAGTGAAGAAGATTACTTTGACTTCTCTTTCTCTCTGGTATCATAGCAAAAGGAATAATTAACGATGTGACAATCCACATGTAAAGCAATTTTACAACAAGAGAACATTTATTAGTATAAAGAAGATCTTGTTACAATTTCTTGTGAGGTGGTTGCTATAATGAAAAGTTCCAAAGAAAGAATATCACGTTCGCTAATTTACAGATGAATGAGTAGAGTTTCTGGAGAGCCAATACGGACGGTCACTCTCTCAACTCTGATTTTGTTTGTTTTTTCAGATATCCGGCTTAAGGGGTCCATTTCAATAAGGGTTCACTGTATTTGATTTTACTTAGGGTTATATTCAATTAATTTTCTCTTACTTAAATCATCTATTTTTTAATCAGTAATAGATAGGGGAAATGATAGACAACAAAACAAATAAACGACAGAAAAAGTCACACAGCTCACTATATAGATAGAATATACAAGTTATTCAGACTAATATCCTCATTATTGCTGTTTTTATCCTTATGTTTCAGCCAATGAGTTTTGGTCTTTTTAAAGTATATCAATCATCCAGTAAGGTGGGTGGTCCTATTATAATTCTGTCTTGTTTGTGAACTACCACTTTCTGTAGGAATTTCTGATGCCAAGATCTCAGACTATTTATAATAGTACCATCTTCATGTCTACAAAATGAATAGATTGGCTGACAAATGAGGGCAAGACAGATGAGCATGAGTACTAATGTTTTACTAATACTACTAGTACATTCAACAGAAACCAAATAAAACACTGCCATACAAAAGTTAGATTGTAATTTTTTTTTTTAACAACTAAAGATTATAATAAAAATGATTTACAATACTTCAACTGATAAATGATAAAATAATCACTTTTTTACTAAATTAAAAACTATCAATGCTCTGTCAACCAGAGTTTAATTGGGATTTCGGAAAAAAAAAAAACTAATATGTATTCGAGGAAGTGATTCCACATTCTGGAAGGCTAGATAGTAGACAGCGAAATGTTGTGAATAAATGAACATATAAATGAGAAAGATAGTCCAACCATACCAAACACAATGATTGATACATCCAGTCTTACAAAATTCAGACAAAAATGGCCACATCATATATATCACACATTTTCAAAGGCTTAAGGGAAAAAAAATCAGTTTTATAAATGAATGAATAAAATATGAATCGTTTCTTTGGTCATCAGCACAATATGATTCAAAACAAAAAAGAAATGTGATGATCACAAAAAACAATACCGTGCTTGAAATGATATGTAATAAGTAAAAATGTCAAAAATAGACAAATGCACTGAAAAATGGGTTTGAGTTTTGAGGTAAAAATCATAGTCACTGACATGATTATAGTCAAGGCTAAGGTCAGTTAGAATTGAGGTCAAGGTT
Source organism: Thysanoteuthis rhombus (assembly GCA_963457665.1). NCBI lineage: Eukaryota > Metazoa > Mollusca > Cephalopoda > Oegopsida > Thysanoteuthidae > Thysanoteuthis > Thysanoteuthis major. The sequence goes on along the minus strand of OY735210.1, from coordinate 38,614,413 downwards.
AGAGTTCAGGTCCAAAGATCAAGGTCAGGATTAGCATATGGTTCGGGTAGGGTAAGGTGTAAGAATCAATTTCATTGTTAGGATCATGTTCATGGTTAAGGTTAGGTCAGGATTGTAAATTGAGGTTGGGGTGAAAATCAAGATATCAGTGATGCTTAAGGTCAAGGTCACACTCAGAGAGAACATCAATATAGGGGTTAAAGTTAGTGTGCCTGGTTTGTGGAAGAATTAAGATTAAAGTAATAATTGAACTAAGTGTAAATGAGTGGCTGTGCATAATAATGACCCAACAAACCTTTTTTGAAAAAAGTTGATATTTTCAATTTTTTTTTTTTTTCATTTTGAAGATTGAACACTCTATGAAACCTAATGCAAAGAGTTCAAGCTTCGGAATAAAATTTTTTTCAAGGTTAATGTCAAGGTCATAACCAGATTCAAGGCCAGGGTAATAATTAGGGTGTGAGTTGTGGTTAGAATTGTTTTTTCAATGTCTTTTTCTTTCTATTATTATTAATTAATCAGTATGAAATTTTCTTTCTTGTTTCCTAAATTGTTTCATAAATACAATTGATGCTGTCAAAAGTCTTTTAAGGCAATTCTTTAATATGAGATGAACAGAATATTGAAAAGAAACAAAAATGAACACTTAGAAAAATATGTGAATACTTACTTGATTATAAAGTTGACCTTGACTTAATGAAGATAATTAATACTAGAGAAATTATTATCAAGCAATTAATTAAAATAGTTTAATTATAAGCCCTGAAACACGACACTAGAACAACATAACAAGACTAGCTGCTTCAGGGTCAAACTCCACTCTGACTGAAGCTTAAATGACTTATAAGTTTTGAAAATATTTTAACTTTTGAAATAAGTTTCCCTTCAAGTGAAAAAGATCTTTAAATTTAGTCATGGAAGGAGACTCAATGAAATAGTATCCAGATATTTTATTAAATCTAAATAATTCTTGATATAATTTTGGGCAATTCTAAATGTAGACAGAATTAAAAAAATAAGATGCCCTGTAGGGAAAGGGGTTGGGTAACCTAAACTTTTCTTTATAACTCTCTTAGTGGGATTGAAATAAGGTTGAATTTTAGCCTCCTTAGTGGCTTTGAAGGTTTTAATTATGGTGAGAATCATTGTTGTTGTCATTTGTCATTGTTGTTACCTGGGGAATATAAAATCAACTCTAGAGTAGGAGTTTGACAAAAAGTTAAATACTTTAAATGATAAGTAACATGCAGTCAATGTATTTGCAAACATTACAAAAACATGGATAACTTTAACGGGATTTGAGGCAATTCAGTTGTCTTTCTTTGGTACGACAATGTTTTGGGAATCAAGATATAGAAAAGCAGACATAAGTCAGAACATTGTACTATCTTTAAAACCATTTGTTTCCATCCATGAGATGATTCTACATTGAATACTCATCAATTCATATAATTTCAAATTGACTGCTAGACCTTGTCACTACAAAAAGTTCGGTTAGACAGCATTGTCAGTAATGGCATATCAAATGCCAACTTTGTCAAGACAGTTTGAAATCATCGAAAACTTAAGAGTCTGGAGTTTCATTAAAAGAATCAGTATGAAATTCTTCATTGGAAAGCTTTAAATCATTAATTGTAATGTAAGTTTCATTGTCAATGACAATTAAACAAACTGTTGGACCTACAAAATGCAATTGATAGACTCACCACATACTATAACCTGACCTTACGAATAGATACGTTTCATTAATGATTAAAAAATATTGGGGGCTGCTTTCTTGTTTTTAGACATCAATTTATAGACCCTAGAATTATATCTTTATGACTTTCCAAATTTTTACCATTTTTAAACCTCTTTGTAGTTTTATTAATTGAAGTGAAATTTTAACTTTTCTTCAAAGATCTACAATAATGACATTAAGATCAATTATCATAATTTGTTTAGCAGAATTCAAGCAAGACATTTTCAAGTCAAATAACATGAAATTTAAGTTAATTGGTGACTTGAATTTAAGCTCATTTGAAAGAACACATATCATCTACCCAGGAAATATATTTCATGTTCACGCTTGACCCTATGCATTGATTTGATACATAAATATGTGTTCACAAATACATTGACCATACATAAAATTTATATATATTTCCCTAAAAAACAAGATAAAAAGTACTATGAAAATCATGATTTAATATATCAGGTGTATACAAAATTTCAAGCAGGAAACTGTATATTCAGTCTATAGTTTTCAAGTTTCCAACAGAAAAACTGTATATCCAGTCTTCATGTTTTCACAAAAGAGCATAATATGTAAAAACATTTGAGTATTTTGATTATTTGATGAAGAATAACCACATCTTTCTTTCCTTGTTTTTAGACAGATGTTGAGAATATAATGTTAATAAAGATAAAATTTACATCATTCACATAGAAAATAGATTAATAGGGCTATTGAGGGAGTTATCAACCAGAACATACATATAATTTAGGAATATCAAGAACTAAAAGTTCAATGAGGTGTACACTATAAAGTTTAAACGTTATTATTGCCAGATCACGTGAAGCTAAGTAGAAGATTTTCATAAGAAGCATCTTATCAAGGGACACCTTACTACCAAGTTTCGAATAAATCTGACTTAAAACAGCTGAGAAAAAATATGGGGACAGATCTACCAACCAACTGACGGACTGAGCTTCTTATAGAGAGGTGAGGACAGCTCCAAAAAATAAAATGTGCCTGGTTAATATTTCTGTGTACTGATAAGCATTTAATTTTTCACTTTTTTTTTTTTGTAAGTTTTCATACATATTTTTATCCTTTGAATTAATGCATCTTTTAATGTTGAATACATACTTTCAAAGTGAATTATAGACAAAGATGTCCCCAGAGTCAGTTTTATCAATTAATACTGGTAATTGACAAAATGAATTAATTGAAAATGCACCTTATCTTAACCCTTTCAAGGTTTCTATGACTGCTGGAATACACATGTCTCATAGCTCTCATTTAGAAATTTACTAGGACATTATTTTGTGCATTAGGCAGATCAGTCTTGAGAGAATTAAATGACTCAACCACACTTCTTCTTGGGAACTGGTCGAGTTGATTGTTAATCAAGATTGTCGTCATCATCATTAAAGCCTCAGTATTTTGTCACAAAAGAGGGAGCCATTGGCAAATGTTTTGATCAGAATTTGAGCCCATCACAAAGTTTAAGCATTTTTTGCTCAACCTGCAACAAAATTGACAGGTCTATGAGAACCAAAATCAGTTTCTTTCAAACCAAACTAAAAAAGATTGAAAGAATTCATAAGTAAGAAGGGAACAGAATATGGGCGGAGAAGGAGGGATTTTTTTTTTTACGTCACACTATGTCATTCTTTTTTCCTTTTTAAAAAAAATCAAATCTCAAAATGAAAAATGTGATGCAAGAAAGCATTCATAATTTAAGAAGTTAAGGCATTTTTTTAACACATCTCATATTGTAAGTGTAGAGTTAGGAACACAAATAAATGCACACTTGGATACAAGCAGAAAATGTATTAAAACTTGAGAAAACCAGTGAGTGTCCATTCTCAGAGAGTCTTTTTGATTATCACTAAACAGCTTTACATTATTCTTTCTTTTATTTAATTGGGAAAAAATAGTTTTATTACAGAAAGAAATGTTGCCAAATACTATCAAAAATTGTGTAAACAACATTGCAAATTTTTAACAATCTGTTTTTTTTCTTGGTTTTATATGCATTCATGAAGGGATGGATTGTGTTGGCCAAAATTATCACAAAAAGAATTGGAGGGAAGCAACTCTTGATACAAAGAATAAAAGCTGCTGCTATCATTTAAGCCATTAAATTTTTACTGCCTGGATTTTTAGATGAAATATTTTCTTCCAATTTTAATGCAAAGATAAAAATAAAAATTACATAACATTCAAGAGTTTTTCAAACATTCCATCACAGAAACTTTAAATTTAATCGAACCCACAACATTTTTGAGAAAATAGATTCTGATTAAAATAAATACATTAATCAAAAACATGAAAAGGGTCAGTGTTTGAATAGTGATATATTGCAAGAAATTCTTTCTTATATTTTTTAACATTGTTTTTTTTTTTCATTTTACATTGTAATAAAAAAAGTAGCAAATAACCAAAAGCCAAATTTTTAACTTAACAATCCAAGATGATTGTTTATTATTTTTAGTGCATTTTCTTGTGTTTCCAGAAAATGAAATGTGACAACATGCAACAGAAAATTTTGGGTTTTTTTCCATTAGTCCCCACCACAAACTAACATCCATAAATTGAAAGTATGAAAGCCTAAAAAATGCTTCAAGTTTAATTGTTTTTTTCATCTTAATTATAGTTTCTTTTTATTGCAACTCCCAGATCTTCATTCTAGGATCATCTAATGTCACTATATTTGTTGGTTTATTTGTCTGTTCAGTCATGGGGAAATGGAAGAACGATATTTACACAAGTTTCAAGTCCCCTCAATTTTTGTGTGTGTTATGTTCAGCCTCTCTGGCTGTCTATTGCTGTGTCCTCTTTCCAGTGGTAGGTCACCCATAACCTACCAAATATACACAAACTTGCATACATTGGATGGATCAGTGGAAACCCTACTGATGAAAATTGTGTACAGCAATGGCTGGCTGGAAAGAGGGACAGAATGGAAGGTGGATTTCTTTTTTTCTTGTTTGAAAAGTAAGACTAATTTTGTTATTGCTTTATCTCATTAAAACCCTAAACACAGAAAAATTTTTGAGGAGTATGAAATTCTAATCACAAACCACTTGGAATTATTGAACTAAAAAACATATGGGATCATTTATGTATGGATAAACTTGCTCTAATTTGTGTATAAATATTAGTAGTTCAGAGTAAAACAAGGAATCAAATCAAAAGTCTTGGAATCACACTTCTTCATAACGGATGTTGTCCTGGAAGGATTATGCAATAAATACAGTCATATTAAAATAAATAATTGCATAATTTATTCATGCTTGAATGATCCCATCATTTTCGACATGTACTATGCTAGTGAGGTATAAGCAGCGTTGATTGGAAATTATGACAATCTGGGAGTTGCAATAAAAAGCAACAAAATGAGCCCACTGAAATGTCATGATGAAAAAGCCCAGCAAAGATGAGGATAGTCAAAAAAAAAATATTTACCACAACTTATCTCAAAGTCTCAGACAAAGATTATTTCTAATTTTAGGTAATGTCCCAGATTACAAGCATAAAATGGAGGTAACTCCTGTTTTTGAAATGAACAGCTATAAAAGATTATGTAATGGGTTCAAACAAATTTGATTATTAAATTGTTTTTATTTGTGCACCGTTTTTCAATATTAAGTGAGTGAATGTGTTGAATATTTGCATGGAAATAGGTTTTATTTCATCTATTTTATTTGTTCCTCTATTTTTAACGTTACTCTTCAATTTTAGAATAGAGGAAAAATGAAATGAATTTCAAAAAAATCTTTTTCCATACAAACATTTAACATTTCAATCATTCACCTACTCGATTTTAAAAACAATGCACAAATAAAAACAACTTAAAAATCAAATTCATTCAAATTTGTTACAGGATGTTTTCTTTTGAAGGGGAGATAATCGTTCATTTTAAAAGAGATCATCTCCATTTTACACACAAATTCTTGGATATAATTGAATTTCAGTCTTTATGGTTATTTGGTATTTGAGGCAACTGTCAGAATGTACACCATGTTCTGAAAATTTTCACAAAAAAAGAAAGCAGCTGACTGATATTAAATCATTATCTAATGTTGGTCAGAAAATGCCATTTTAAATAAGTTGATTTAATGAATAAATATATAAATAAATACGGTGATAAAAAGAGAAAGTTGAAAGCAAATTTTTTGTTAAAAATGAAACCTGTTTATTTCATTGACATATTTTGTTGTTTTAGAAACTTCTTCAGAATGTAAAGAACATAACATGTGAGGGACATGCTTATAGGCATGATGTTTGTATTAGAGATGTCAATTATTTTAATTACTCAAACCACAAAAATTGAGATTAGGAATCAAGCCAGGATAGACTTTTGCACTCCCATAAGAGTATTTTGGGTAATTAAGATAATGACATACATCTCCAAAAACTGATAATATCACAACAGCTGATAATTTCTATCAGTATGCCTCTCATGTGTAATGTTCTTTGCATTTAGATGAAGTTGCTAATAGGGCAAAAACATGTCAGTGTAATAAACAGGTTTCATTTTTAAGAACAAATTCGCTTTACACATTGTCTTTTCAATGCCATACTGCTGGAAAAATTAAAATCATATCCAAACACTGATCATAAATAAATAAATTGATAAAGGTAAAGCACCAAGTTTACATCAGCAGTCATCATATTCTTTATAATTGAGATATGAAATGAGAAATTTTGGTAACATTTCTAATTCTTTCAGTCGACTCATCCTTTTCCAGCCAACGATTCTTCGAATGATTATCCTGCAAAGCGCTTTCAGACTGTAAGGGTGATCTGCAAAATGAAAGAATGATATCATAAATCTCCTCACTTACAACCAAGGCCAGCCTGAGTGTTCCTGGCACCATGCGCAGCTCCCCCTTAAGAATAGCATTACTTTTCACTTTTATACATTTGCTAGCGTAATTGTCGCCACTGACGAGCATAAAATTATTTCATTACATGATTTATTTTTGATAATTCAAGTATTTCAACTTTTTTCGACTCAACTTAACAAAAGATGAAAAAATATCATTTTAGATATTTTTAAATATTGTACGTGTATTAAAAAATGAGAAAAGTAATAATAAATTCTTCAATGTAGAACTTTGTTTATCCCAACGGGATTAAAAATCAGCTTCGTCAAATCAAATGTGAGTCATTCACTGAATCACTCTTTTGTTCATTTAACACACTCATTCAATACTTCACTCTTTCTTTCACTTGCTCACAAATTCTCTTTCTGTTTTTTTTATTTTCAAACAATCAGCGTCTCTGTGTCTAGTCTACTGTCATGGCAACAGATGATCACATTCTACAACCCTTTTATTTACTTATTTATAGCTTTGTTCATCTATTTCACATGGATCAATCCATTATGATTTTTAGCTTATAACAGAACTCGGACATGACAAATAAATGTACTAATTTGCATACATGGCCTTTATATGGATAGATTTATTTGTGACCTCATCCCAACTAATTCACCTTACCTCCCAGACCCTCACTATTCCAACCAAACCAAACAAACCAAAACTAGCTAAGCTTGACTGAGCTTACTGTCGGTCATGAGAATTTCCTTTGCCAATTGTTTTTTATTTTACTTTCACCAAAACAGAAAGCATTTAACTGTCAGATATTCCTAAAAAATCTGACTTCACATTAGGGAATTTTCTTATTAGGAACTATCAACCAAAACTGTCAACTGCTTCTTCATTTTCTTGCTGGTTTGGCTAGCACATACAGCCCACACCAATGTAGCTGAGGGGCTGAAAATTTCAAAATTCACTCCTAATCATATTAAGAAAAACTTGAATATTTGAAAATTTCCCCCCTTAATAGGATTTTAGAGGCGGGTTCAATTTGTAATGTTTATGCTAAATTTGTGCCTTAGTTTGTGTCTGACTGTTTTAGTAATTACTGCCAAACAAAAGGTGAGAGAATCAACTTATTCATTGATCACCTCTTTTTCCAATTTTTTAAAGGATCATCCCCAACATGGTGTACTGTCAAAAAGCATTCAGATATTCAATTCAATTAACTGATTTTTTCCATTTTTCCATTTGTATTTGGAAAGTCCTATTGTCCTAGACACATGACTGACAAACCCCAGCACTTCGTACCCTGGGCAATCCCCCATGTTGTTCATACTTTGCAATATCACCCATGATCCACCATTAAAAATGAATGCCATTCTAACTCACAACTTTCAGGAGATGAGATCAATACCCCTATGCCATGTTCCATAGGATAATTAGGTAGTGTGATTTTGGTGCCCCAAATCTAATGTCTTTAATTTTCTGATCAGAGGATCCTATATAGTGTTCATGTTATATGCTGTCAAAATGACAGCATATATGGATATACACATAGCATTTCGTATACATGGATATTAGAAATTTGCATTGCAGTGAGCTTGGGGGATAGCATTCTGTTGACCACAAAAAGGTTTTCATCATCTTTTTTCTGTTTTCGTTTTTATAACTTTTCCAATGTTTATATTCTTTACATTTTTATTACATTATTAGAACATGAATATTCTATTTTACAATGTCAATTGCATGAATGGAATTCTATTTTACTACATCAATTGTATCCCTTAGTATGACAGTAGTCATCTGCACATTATTAGACACTGTCAATCAAAACTGACAACATAGGTTTCTTCAGTTTTCAAGTTGGTCTATGTATTGTGCATACAGGTCACATAGGTTTTTAGTAGGGGGTTCAATTTACAAAGTAAGTTTAGGTTAATTTTTTCACTAGTTTGTGTCCAGCTGCATTCATACGTTTCAATTTTTTTTTAAATTCAGACATTTTGATATCCAACAAAAGGTGAGAGCAGTAACTCATTTATTGATCATTCCCTTTTCCAAATTTCCCAACACAGTATGCTGCCAAATACATGATCATGTGATAGTTTCTACTGAGTGATTAACCAGACCTGTTTTTAATAAGGTTCATTAAGATCAATTCATAAATATTTGATTCTAACAATCTCATTAATTTATATTTATACACACACAATCGACACGTGCAAAACATGTATGTGCAGTTCTCAATCAGCCAGCTGTGAGCCTAATGCCCATTGGATGCTGCATATTCAGTCAGCCAATCAGCAATGGCGATTTAAAAAAGCACCAGTTGGTCTCGATGTTGCCAATTTAGTGCTTTTCATGCTAAATTTAGCTTGCTTCTTGTTTGGGCAGCGGGAAAATAGATAAATTAGCACAGCAGTGCAAAAATAATTTGGCCATTTTGGACCATTTTTAGCACCTTTTTGGTGTACTTTGGCTGTTTGGGGCATTTTGGGGCTATTTTTTTTATTTATTTATTGCCTTTTAGCTATCAAACTATCACAAAAATATTTTTTGAATTAGCCACACTGGTTGGTCTGTTTGTTCCAGGACTTTCCCAAGCTGAATTGGCAATTATTTCAGCTAAAAGTTGGGATTATTTCTAAATGTTTTCATTATTGAAACACATGAACATTCTGTTTGAGAATGGAATTAAATGCTGTTTCAGAGAGCAAAATCCTTATTTTCAATTCATTTTTTGCGATCACAGGAACTTGCATGACCACAAGCTAAGTTGCAAATAGAATTCACTAAGAGCATCACGTAACTTATGCATAAGTCAAAGGCTGAAGCCAAAATATTCTAAATTCTAAGGTGCAACTTATCTACCGTTACAACATCTATCATAAATTACTTGATACTGCACTTAAATGATAGTGAAACTCTTCTGTGAATAGAATAAAAAAAGTAATGGAACTCATCTGTGAATGGAACAGTAGGGAAAAAAAATGACCTCAACGTGGAAGGGAAGTAACTTGAATCAGTACTTATCCCCCCTCATATCAGCCAATTTTTGTTTATGAATTTAAGAGTATAACTCTTAAATATGGTATTTAGCACAGCTAAGGATATGACCTTGTCATGATTCTTTTACTGGCCTGGCCAAGTCTGATAAGATCACTGAAGTGGAAAACAAGATCAAGCCTGGTCATTACTCAGATGGGTGACCATCTGAGGTTGCCATGTGCAGCAACGAGATTGTTCTGTAACTGTCTCAACCTATGCTCTGCTACCAATAAACAGAACATCTTACCAAGCTAGGACCAGACCATGTACCCATTCATTTCTCAAGTACACACTGTTCCATGGAGGACACTTGACAGCGTACTCTCCAAGGAGCTGTCATACTCGTATGATCAAGTACCAGAAATCATCATCATCACTGGTAACACACACAGTGGTCATTCCTCAAATCTCCCACAGCATCACATGACATACTCACCTTTGACGATTCTTAAGAATTCTGCACATTCACTCTGACCGCGGTCAATTTCCCAAGCATATACCTGAGCATTGTCCTTTTGGTAAATATTAGAACCAAACTCATACAGGAGCTGGGTGTAGATGAGTGGATATTTTTTTCTTGCAGCCTGGTGATAAAGATGGCCACCTATATCAGGATCTGCCCCAGAACGCAACAATAATTTCACAGTCTCCAAGTGTTGATAGGCAAAAGCCAAGCTTAAAGGACTTTGATAATCCAATCTACGCACATCACGATGCTCTGAATTGACGTCAGCACCAAATTCTAACAGCAACTAAGGAATTGAAAAAAAGATAGAGACAGTCAGCAGTTTTTAAAAACTGAGATGAAGTTAAATAGTAACGGAAAAAAAAAATTGATAATAATGATTCACAATACAACAAAATAAATAAATTGAATTATAGATACTGAAGTACCAGTGAATAACAAACATGGTGCAAAAGAGATTGGAATAGGAAATGAGTTTAAGCGTTCTATTTGGACTTGCGCTCAGTCGTAAGAGTGGTCAGGCATAAATCAACCCACACTTTGGCATAGAAGATTGTGAGTTCGATTCTCACCAGAAACTTATTCTCTGTTCTAAATGAATAAACTATGTGTATGCAGTTGATTTATTCACTCATGGTCAAAGGGAAACCAACCTGAGTTTAGTTGCAATAAAAAGCTACAGAAATTGAGATGAAGGTTAATAGTAGCAAAAAAAAAATTAATAATAATGATTTTACACACTTATCAGATAATACCATGCTTAACACTACTCTGTTATAGCATTTTTTCTTGAATATTTTTGGTAATGTTAAATTCCCAAAATAATTTATTTATCAAAGACGACACCTGGACATAATCCAAAATAACTGTATACACTTTGGTTAATGTGCTTTGTCTATGAGAATAAAACAGAACAATTTATGATGTAGCCATATACATAGACACCTAATGATATTTCACCAGATACATTGCATTAATTTATACCATCTTTTTCAGGCTCAACAATAAATGACACTAATACTCAACTTGGCCTATCAAGCTCATATCTCTGTTATTGCTATGTTATAATGGTCCTGTATAGCACTGTTTTGTTTAGCACTGCATTTTTTTAGGAATTTTATCGAGAGCTATCTGAGGTACCACAATGAATCAGAGAATAAAATCAAATTTGAACTCCCTAAGTCAACAAAATACACCTTTTGTTAAAATATGTAAGTGATCAATCTGCTATTTAGATAAAGAATATAGACACAGCTTTTCATCTCTAATGATCTGAAAGGGGAAGAAATATTCAAGATATCCGGGTCTAATCTATGCAGAATACATTGTTTGCAGGCAAATACACTGAGAAAATCTTTTAACTTTTCAGTTGTTTCAAGACTTATAGCCATCAATTGAGAAACATTACCCTCAACTGACATTTCACTTCCGGCCAAACAGCTGAGATGACAGTTTTGATCCCAATGATTGCAAACAACCTCAACAATTAGTTTGCATTCATTTAACAAATGTTGCAAATCAAAGCACCAAATTTCCAATTATTTCACTTGTTTGGCCATCATTTGTCTCATATTTTCATACAATTCATTGGTTTTCTGCTTGGAATTCTCCATCATTTCCTCATATTTCTTCCATAATTGATAAAGAAATCACTTAGAGAGCACATGCCTAAGCCAATGTCATAAACTAACTAAAAACTCAATGAAAAGTCAAATATGGCCACCATGCAGGGCAGGGGTAACTGGGTAAGTTTCAAACTTTCTCTATTTCAGACTATTATCTCAATGTATGAGAAATATCTCTCAATCGAAAAAATTCCTGGATCCTCCCCCAAATTTAATCAATTCTTTCATGGCCCATTGCCCACCCCCATTTAATTTTATGAAATCCCTATTTCTGCCCAGGAGTGTGTGCAGACCCTACAAGAAGGAGCATACACCCTCCCCTTTATTCAATTTTATGAGATCTCTATAGAATATCACTTGCTCTCCTGTGTGGTTACATCTGAATTTTTTTTCAAGGCACTGCCAGATACCCCAGCTTGTATGTGTGTGTGTGTGTATATATATATATATATATATATATATATATATATATATATATATATATATATATACATATATATATATATATATATATATATATATATATATATATATATATATATATATATATATCCGCATGTATACACAAATACACAAACACATGTATAAATATATATCTATACACATATATACATAAAAATATGCACGAGTACATACAAATACTCACACATACATACAAATACATACTCACACACATACATTCATACAAATAAATATACATGCAGACATACATACACACACATACATATACATATATATACACCTACATATATATATATATATATATACACCTGCACATATGTTGTAAAATCCAGTAAGCATCACAAGAGTGAGTACTAAGAGAGAGAACACTTCATGAGAAGAAAAAGTACATTTTCTCTGGGTTATACATCATCCCTGCAGGATGTCAGATGGATATCCTTGGCTTCAAGGGAAAAGAAAGAAAAAGCCATGAAACCAATGTTCTGGAAAACATTCCACTCCATGCCAACATCGAGACAACTAGAATACAAATAGATTACTCTCTAAATATTGGGTTTGTCAGAAAGTTTCTCCTGTGTTCATTCAAAAAGAGCTCTTCTGATTGTATTGTGGCAGCACTCAGAACATAGGTTCTTGTGGTTTCTAAGTGATGGCTACGTATACATATTATATATATATATATATATATATATATATATATATATATATATATATATATATATATATATTATACTAGGCATACAGGCCACACCAATGGAGCTGAGAAGCAGAAAATTTCAACATTTACTCCTTGCTATGTCTACAAAAACAATTTTTTACTTTTCAAAAATTCTCCCCAAATAGATTTTTAGTGGGGGTTTAATCTGTTATAGAAGTTCATGCTAAATTGGTTCCTTAGTGTCATGATTGTTTTTTTTTCAAATTCAAACTCAAGTGATCACTGCCCAACAAAAGGCGAGAAAAACAACTTATTCATTGATCACACCTGTTTCTAATTTTTAACTGATCACCCCCAACACCCAAAAGATGTTTGTAATGTGACAGTTTCTGTTGAAAGAATAACCAGACCTGTTTTATCAATCGTCAAAATTGACACATTTATCTTCATTGATTTTAGTGGAAGAGGATAAGCAGTATTTTCAGCATATTATGCTTCTCTATTTTAAGAATGGTAAAAAGGAGACTCAAAGAATAAAAGGAAATCTCCAGCTATGCCTCAATATCCAAGGCCGGTCTTCAATCCAAGCAAAGTGATCTTGTTTATATGGTGGGATTGGAAAGGAAGTCCTTCACAAAGATCTCCATCCAGAGAACCAAACAATCAATTCTAACAAAGGAAGCGACTTGACATTGAGCTAAAAGGAAGTGCATGAAATAAACATTTTGTCTAATTTTCAGTTTTATCAACCAAACTAGTAAAAAAACAAACCTTTTGTTTCAAGAATTGAAATGTAATTTAAATAACCATTTTCAGATGCTTGCAGGATTCTGACCTACTGACATTCAAATTGGGTTTTGATAATACTGGCACGGCTGTCTATAGCATGTAATTGGAACTGACAAGATAGAAAAGTTGATATACATAAATTATATGCCAGTAAAACTTCAAATTGATTTTTAGTATTCCCCTACTCCAATTACAGTAGATCTGAATCACAAGCAGTAATTTCTTTTCTTTAAACAATTAAAAGCATCATGATGAAATGAATTCCAATCAGTACTTATCAATTTATTTATTATTAAAAAAACTAATTTTTAATTATAGAGTATAGTATATAATTTAGTGGGAACCTGGGGTAACTGCACTTTTTGCTCCCAAATAAATCTGGCCTTAGTTACAAGATAGAGTTGCAGTCAGAGATATCAATTTTTGCATCATAAATTTTGAGTGCAGAACCAACTGGTGGGTCAATTGAAAGGCTGACTCTTTAGTTACTAGTTCAAAGGCCAACTTCAGTGGCCATTAAACTTGATGTCAAGTCACTTACTATTTAGAAAATGTGGAAGGACCTGAAAGCAAAAATGAATTAAGAAGTAGCTTCGGTCCCCATTGCCACAAGAGGGCACACACACACTTGAAATGTCCCTATCAGGCAGTTTCCAGCTAGTATGTACATGTATATCCAACAGAAAGTAAATATTCACTTTAATATTATAGTTATGTTATAAATAGATCTCCTGTAAAAATCTTCAAGAAAAATTTAACTCAAAACTTTTTAATTTGAAACACTCCTGGACACAGTGACAAACAGAGCCAGTTGTTTTATATGATAAATAGAAAAAATTATTTGCAAATAAATTAGAGAAACTACTCTGTAATTAGCATTTAATACATCTGAAGTTATCCTCCTTGAGAAATCAGATCATTATCAGGGTGATCATGAACACATCCCCAACACTATTATTATTAAGTTGCAAATTGGATAGGAAATTGCTTCATTCTCCGAGTTGGAGCATTTCAGTTATATGGCATAAACAGATCACTACAATGGGCTATTTTTGCTCTGTTACGAAAGAAAACATGTCCTCTCCGTGAAATGGTTAATCTCTCACATAGAAGATTCTGGGTTCTATTCCTGGTATGAGTGAAGCACATAGAAACTCTTAATTATGATGAATTTCCCCAGGCACTCAGCTGCTAATTGAGTACACTTTAGTTAACTTGCATCCTGCTAAGAGGGTGGTCATAAAAAACTTCAAGGTTTAAAGTCCTGGTCTTGACCAGATTTGAGAGTTGTAAAGATCACTAAGCTGACACATGCAACAGAGGCCAGAACTTTGTTACTGGCACATCATACTCCAATGCGAGTTGTCTCTCAAATTGGGGGTGGGGTACATGTGTTATCCCATGTCTGTCTGTCCACACAATACCTCCAAAAGTTCTCAATGAATTTCAATGAAAATTTGTGGAAGGGTGGGCAATGAATGGGCTACTAAAAAAGTGATCAAAGTTCAGGGTGCATCCATGAATTTTAATAGTTATCTCCCCGAATAGTAGCTATATGTCCACAAAATATAAATAGAAGTTTTGGGGAGGGTGAGTCAAAAAAGAATTGATAAAATTTTGGAGGCAGATCTAAGATCTTTTTACAGTTACCTCATCTGCATCATATCTATATGTGAACCAATTTTCATTTAGTTTTCAGTGACAATAGAATTGACAGAAGTTTGAGCTCTCTGAATGCTTTCTAGTTATAATATAGATTTGCCCAGGATTTGAAAATCATTTAATCTCTGTACAAACATATATACTCTGTTGAACAGATGCTTAAAGATACTTTACAGTTAACTATACATATTACAGATTCATGATAGGTTGGATCAGGTCTACATATCATTGTGCAGCCTCATTAATTTGAGGTTAGTCTAAATCTAATGTTGAGTTATATTAGGAGGACAAGGGGGATGCAGTGGAGGCTGAATAGGGGAGAGAGAGCAACAAAGTGGTTGCATATGCAACTCACATAGAGAATCAATGGGAGAATCATCACTAATTGCAAAATCTTAGCACCAAGTTTATGATTCTTATAAATTCCCTTTCCACTATTGATAACAAAAGAATGCTCATGTCTCAAATGAAGATCCTACCTTGATTTCTTCATTATGGCCATGCCAGGCAGCATGGCAAAGGGGTGTAGCAGCATTGGCAAGATCTCCATCAGGACTGGCACCATGTATCAGTAGAATTCTAGCTACTTCCAAATGTTGGTTCCGCAAAGCAAGGAATAATGGGGTCTGCGCTTTGATATCTGATGTGTCTGTTTGGGCTTCATGGTCCAGAAGGAGATGGACACATGCAACATTTCCACCTGGTATTTAAATAAAAAAGAAAAAAAGATAGAAAAAAGATTGTGAGTAAAATGTTTGTATTTTTTTACCCCTTCAAGACAGACCTATTAAAGAACTCAATGCCAGAAATTTTAAAATGTCCCAGTAGACTTCTAAAAGTTATCTATGGGACATATATATCCCAGCAGTCATAAAAACCTACCTTTCAGAAATTCATCATTGAAAACTTGTTAACCCTTTCAAGACTAACCAATTCACGTGTCTAGATTTTCAAAAAAGTATAAACATTTTTATTCAATGGTTTTTAGAGAAAACAGTTTAGTTAGTTGCTCAATAAACCGTCACATGACCAACTGCAATCACTAAAAAAGTCAGAATATTCAAAAAAAAAAGCGTGAATACTGCCAGACACAGACTAAAGGACCAGTTAAGCATAGACTTACATTGCAAATTGAACCCCTGACTAAAAACCTATTGGGGGGGGGGTTCCAACATAATAGTTGTTTTGGTTTGGCCCGTACATGTGATACATACATAGCTAGCCTTTCAACCTTAAAAAATAAACCTATGTTTTGGTTAATAGTTTCTAAATATTCTTCTATAAAACCAAAGATTTGATTTTCATGTAAACAACACTTGTCTTATTTTCTGTGGATGGTTTGGTTAAAAAGAACTCTGACATTAGTATGGCACAAAACCTAAGTAGTTTGGGCACCTAAAATTTAATTCAATAGCTATCCAATCATCATACAGTAAGTGGCTAATTTCTCTAGAAACCATGATCAAATACTGTCAACTCGTCTCTTCATTTTTTGAGCTGGTCATGTATATATAGTGTATACAGGTCACATCAATGGAGCTCATCATCATCATCAGTCTTTCAGCGTCCGTCGTTGGACATAGACCTTTCCCAGGATTTGCCACACTTCTCTATCATGGGCGTCACAGAGCCAGTATTTCCTGAACTTGTCTAGTTCGTCTCTCCATCTAACACTTTGCCGGCCTCGGTTGCGTATGTGGTCTCGGGGGATCCATGTCGTGAGTCGTGATGTCCATCGATTGTCTGCCATTCTTGCAACATGGCCAGCCCACCGCCATTTGAGATTTTTAATACATTCTATGATGTCCCTAAGTCTTGTCTTTTCTCGGATGTACTGTGCTGTCTTGTGGTCTCTCCATGTGAGGCCCAGCATTATTCTTTCATGTGCACGTTGCATGGTATGTTTGAATTTCCAGCCGTCTAGCTCCATTGCTAAAATAATCAATGGAGCTAGACGGCTGAAAATTCAAACATTTACTCCTTATTATGTCTCAAGAAAACAGCTTTATTGTTTTTTTCTAAATCCCTTCCTCCAATTAGGTTTATAGTAAGGAGTTCAATTTGCAATGTAAATACATACTAAATTGATTGTTCCTATTCAAGCATAAACACCCTCTTCCATTCTTACTTTTGTTCATCACATAGCAAGGGTCGGTGGGGCAGGAGAGGAGAAAGGATGAAAGGTATGAGGAAAATGAATCAGAAAATGTAAAGCCCATGTATACAAAAAAGCAGATAATAGTATAATTCTAAGACACGCATACACACACAAAAATAATCTGATATATGGATTTTCAAACACAGAAACCAGTCTGGTTAGTCACTTGATAAAAACTGTCATGTGACCAACTTCAATTGGCAGCATGCCGTATGATCAATAAAAAAATTGTGAAACAGTGTGGTCAATGAATAAGTTACTTTCCTCATCTGAATTTTCAAAAACAAGCATGAATGCTGTCGTACACAAATGAAGGGACCAATTCAGCATAAACTCACAAAACAAATTTAACCCCTCTTGGAACCTTTGTAGGGGAGGATTTAAAAAAAAACTTTCTGCACATAAGGAGTAAATATTTGAATTTTCAGCTCTTTATTTCCATTGCTGTAACCTGTACATGTGACACATACACAGCCTGATCAGCTCAAAAACTGAAGAAACATATGTTGACAGTTTTGGCTGACAATTTCTTACAAGGTTTATGGTTCTTTCAGGTTCATGTCATCAAGAGAGCCAAGTTTGACTGCAAGTGAAGTGGTCAGTCAAAAAATAAGTAATCTTATATAATGAACAGTGTGATTTTCTAGGTTCTCTGTTCATAACCATGGACTCTTCCACTTGAATATAATAACTGTAACATTTTTTTTCTAAAAAATTATCTATTAGAAAGAATTCAAATACAGGTAAATGCTACTTTTTCGAAAAAAAAAGCGAAACGTGAAAGTAGAGTTCAGCTTTTGATTAGCAACAAACCATTATAGAGGCAGCGCACAACCTTTTACTCTCTTTCTTACACCCAGGTCTGTTGTTGTATCTCCCACTACCACAAGCTCCGATGACCCAACCTGACATACCATCCTGAACATTTTTCTTTTTTTTGTCGGGTAACCTTAAAAAAATGTTACTTGAAAATTTTTGGTAACTGCTTATTTGCTGTACGCCATTTCGGCTTACGAAAGGCATTACTAGAACGCTCTTCTTTCGGATAGCGGGGGAAATCTGTATATCTAGGTTACAAGTTGAAAATTCTTTACTCTCACGTCCGGGATGTTATTATAACAATGAAAGAACGGATTTAATTTTTCAACGTGAAGTAATTTTTTCAAGTGCAAAAAACTACGCTGTTTACATTTTACGATTAACCTTTCCAACAACACAATTATATCTCAGCTGATTGAAGCTCCGAAAAATATGAACAAAACATTAACATTTAGGCCAAATAGGTTAATTCCATTCGTTTGAATCAAGGTATAAAAGATGATTTCTTTCATACTAAGAATAAAGACAATTAATAATTAACTCCGAAACTCGCTAATACATATTAAATAATGATAAATAACGAGAAAACTACATAGAGTTCCAACACGATTGGGGTTCCGTAATCCCAAATGATCAATCAACATAAATATGTTAAGGTTTAGAAAGGGTTAAAGTGAAATTTTAAAAAGAATCAATTCCATCAAACTGGCAAGGCAAATATATGTTGTGGTATACAAATTTAGATTTGAATTTTGATGACATTTAATAGTAATGAGCTGATTTAGAAACCGAACAAGTTTCATTCAAGAAATCGGTCAAGATTTATTTTTTTGAACCTCGCGGTTCTCCCAAAATATTTTTTTCAACATTAATTCTAGGTGCCTTTAATCCATTAGACTCTACAACTTTCCGGAAATTTGTTCGTTTTTAGAAAAAATATGTTCGAAAGTTTAACGAGAAGGGTGTTCTATTTGCAATCTAATTTAACCATAAAGTGACCCCTTATTTTCCGCCATTTTCAAGAAAATACGGCTTACATGGATTATCGTTGCTTCCTTCCGGTTACTTTCTTTGGTTTGTACCACAACCCAAACCCAACCCATAATCTTCTAAAAATCAATGAAAGAATTTTTTTTAATAATCCAATAACTTCATTTAAATGCATCAATCCCAATCCTATCTCTGAAAAATATAATTGAAATTTCAGAGTATTTTCTTATTCTTTTCAAGCCATTTTTAAAACCGAAGAGAGAGATTCATGCAAGCCATACCTGCGTAAACATGGCGGAAAATATCTGTCCACTTTATCTATCGTCACATGGTAAACAGAACCCCCTCGTAAAACCTAAAAAATGTCAGGGGGGTTTCAAAACTAACAAATTTCCGGAAGGTTCTAGGGTCGAATGGATTGAAAGCACCTAAAATTGACTGAAAAAAATGTTTCTCTTAGGAGAGCTGCATGGTCAATGAAAACGAATCTTGAGCAAAAATTCTCAGTAACAACATAAATAAACGTACCAGCCGCTGCCTGTGCCAAAGCGGTTTGGCCCTTGCAATTTTTTAGATTAACATTGGAAGATTCTCTTAATAGACTTTTCATTCGATCCAAATCTCCATCCCTCGTTGCTTGATGAAGTTCTGTATCTTCGATGTCACCCAAGTAATCAAAAACTGGATGAAGCAGTTTTTGTATTGGATTCATCATCACCAAGTTTTCCTCCTCTTGGAATGATAAAATGCTAAACTAAATACGGTAGGCCGTAATCGATATAAATTGGCCGTGTGCAAAAGAAAGAGGAAATAAGTCATTAAGTCAGGTGTGTCGTTGGTATAATCGGAATAATTATCTTCAAATGGGTGTGGCATCAAATTGAATTCGGGGCTGGAATATTATCGTTACTCTTTTGTCTATTCAGAGAAGTAGAAAACAAAAGATTCATATTAATCAAGTAGCGAATAATCAAGGGGCAAAAAATGTAGGGAAGGTTGTCCTGAAAGTAAATAGTAAAATTTCATACCCTCGCCAACTAGATGAAAAAAAAAATAACGGTGCTTAATTGTAAAGAAATGAAAATTCATGAAAGAAAAACAGGCGTAAACAGGTCTGGTTAGTCATACACTCTACAAAAACCGTCACATGACCAACGTCTTTTGGCAGTATGCTGCGTTGGGGGTGATCAATTATAAAGTTTGAATCAGGAAAAAAAAAGCGTGCATCAAAACGCAATCCAGGGACCAAATTTTCAGAAACGAAAATCGCAAATTGAAGAGTCCACCAAAAGGGGGGGGGGTAAAAAAAGAATTTTTTTAGGACATCATAAGAAGTAAATTTTCGGCCTTTCAAGCTCTACTGGTGCATCCTGTACGCATGATATATACATAACCAGTCAGTCAACCAGACCAACTCGAAAACTGAAGAAACATGTCGACAGTTTTGAATAAATTGTTAGATAGTGTTTATTTGAACGCCACTTTTAACACCGTTTGAACGAAGGTATGGAGCTTTACAATCGGGACCACTTCCCCTACATTGTACCTTTGTTCAGATCAAGATTGTTAGTGATGCTATTATTCAATATTCTGTGAAAGAACAAATGTTGACCGAACTAAAAGTAAATATCTTTCGTAATGTTGCATCTTGGTTAGAGAGTTATTGCAGGTTAGAAACGCGTCTGGTTCCTGGCATTCTACAGTCGGCAGTTATTGCCCTTTATTTAGACAGACCAAAAAAGTAAATGAACTTTACACTGCACACCTTCTTTTAATTTAGGATTGAATTAAATTCACTGTTTATTTGGGTTTTTTTTTCAATTTTTAATTTACTGTTCATGTTTATTCTTTTGTTTTAAATTTTCAGTTTGTAATTTTTATGCGTCTACTTCGTTCTTATGTACGAGTTGTTATTCCATTTGTTCTTTCAAGGAAGTAGTGCATGTAATAGCGTTTGGTTTTGTGAGTATGTACGCGCAGAGATGGTTGCATGTTTTTTAAGGGCTCCTTAGGTGTAAGTATGTGTAAATGGCAGCCAGAAATTAGAACAATTCTGAATCACCGCCAAAGAATACACACGTCACTGATTGATCGGTAAATATGGAGAGGAAGAAAGCCATTTTGGTATACTGAAATGGTGGGAAGTTCGCTCTCAGGAATTGAACCACGTTAGCCAGTTTGTTATGTGTGTGTGTGTGTGTGTAGTAATGTTAGTTGTGATACCTGCTGGCATGTTTTAGGGTAATTTCTTTCTCCTCTTCTGGGTGGATTATTGCCATTTTCAGTTATATTTTCTGCAAGGGAGCCGATCTTTTCTTCCATCCTTTTTTCGGTTCGGACTTCTTCGGATCAAGCTTCGTTTGTGTTTCACTGTTCGTTAGTCAGTCTTAACCATTTCTCGTATTAAGTATTTTACCTCATGGTTGTGTTGTTGGCTTGATTTAATGTGGTTAACACTTTTGCTCGATCTTTCTTGCTGTGATCGGTTGGAGTCGTGGTTGCCGAGACGATTCACAAGTGCACTAGTATCTTGTTGGACATGTGAAACCATCAGTTGAGTCGTCTTCGCGTATCGCAACAGATCCTGTAATGTTGTTTCATTCCCCGACTTTATACAATCTGCAGCCAACAATAAGCTGTAACATAATTTCAGCTTCGTCCCCAAGGAGGCTACAGGTTGGAGCCAGATTTTTCAGTATCTTATAGAAGCCATCTATATCGTCTGATGCTCGCCAGAGTTGCCTGAAGACGAATTTCTGGTATTCCAGGTTTTGTTGAGGATGTGAATGATTTTTGACCGCTTTAAGTAGTCTGTCGAGGTGCGTTTCATTTTCTCTCGATTCGAGTTTCTCTGTTGATAGTAACTCCACAATATCGTTTATCTCATCACATTCGAACATTAGAAGCATGGCTTTCTGACGTATATCGTCCGTGATCATTTGGGTGATGAAAAGATTCTTCTATTAGCCCACCTATTTCCTCCATCGGACAATTTCCCCCTCGGATTTGTGACCGAAAGCTGGGTTAAGCGTTAGAGCCACCTTTCTTTGTTCTATTTGCAGTGGGTTGAAATGATTGCGAATTCGAAAATTCCTCGTCGCCGGTTGTATCTTGATAAGTTTTTTATTGCTGGTTATAAACCAAACGTGTTTCTAACTGTGTTAGTAGCAATATAAGTGAAGGAGATGCCAAAAGACGGGCATGTTTAGGTCGACGGTTTCTGGCTAAAGAGGCTGACCATAGCTACAAAAAACGGGGCTTGTGGTCCCGTTTCCGACATATTCCAGCAGTTATTTACCTTTATTTAGACAGACGAAAAAAGAATACATGAATAGCTACATGACATTTTAAAGTGTCGTGCTTATTAGCGTATGGAGACTCTTTGCTTTAAGGGTGCAGGTGACTTAATTTGTTCAAAGTTTTATACAGATTGAAAGCACAAGAACTAATTTCCAATAAAAATTCTAATCAATCAACGATACTCATAGCAAATCACGCAACATGGAACTTAGAAGAAATACTCGCCACCACAGTCAATAATTGAACGGTTGCAGCGTCAAATTTTGAAGTCATGTAAAAAAAATCAGTCGAATAAATATGATCAGAATAATTAGTATTCGTGAAATCGCTGGCGTTTTCCAGCTAGAACTATGGCCACCAAATTTTCTGGAACCTGAATTATGTTTCAGCATATTAGTTCGACGCTCACAGGATAATCTACTCGTTGAGGGCCCCGTGACTAGCTAAGCTAAACTTAGTATAAGACAATTAACAACTGCTCAGTAGGTCACTTGGTTGCATATTTTCCGCTATAACAAGAACCCTCTATCTGGTCTCCACAGCCTTCGCAAGTCGGTGAACTGCGACGCTGGTCAGGCCGTAATTGATCGGGCGCTGTATCTCTGCTTTTTTATGTATTATTACAGGCCGACTGGTCAAAATATACGCTGATGTGGGTGAGGGCACCATGGAATGGCTATCAGTTTGTCCTTCAGGTTGTCTACTGAATATCTCTTGGTATGTCCGTTAGTATAGCTTCAACGAAATTCTCGTGTCGAAATTATAAGTCGTTCGGGGGACTACTTGATGTCTCTTGGTATATCTATTGGTAAAGCTTCACCAAAGATCTAATCTTCCGGGGATCAGGATATCGTGGTGACAAGGAACGTGGAGTTCAATGCAGTGTCCCAGCAGCTTCTCTGCACCCTATTCTGTCTACTCAAAAATAGGTGGCTTATATAATAGCCGGCTTCCCTAACGGTTGGGGCCGATGGCTGGAGTGTTTGGAATTGATTTCTCAACCGGCAAATGTTGAAATCATTCTAGCCAAAGCAATCTTCATTCTGATCTCTCCAAAATTAGGAATCCATAATTTCCCTTTGAGATTATGAGTGGGTGATAAGCGGGGCTAGATCCCCTGGCAATCAATTTACCTGCCTGGAAACTTGGGATATTTTCCTTACAAAGGCGATTTACAATCATACATCTGTAATCTATCCAGCCTGATACTTTGGTGCAAAAATATTTTTCCCAACTCGGGGATTTTAAACTTCTCAAACAAAGGCTATTAATCATACATTTGTACAGTCAAGGCCTCACTCATCCGACACTTAGTGCAAAATTTTCCCAACTCAGGGTTCAATATTAACTGCTTTATAGTTTTAGATTTTCAGCTGTTTCGTATCGATCTGGTTTCTCTCGGAAACCCGTTTTGGTAAGCGTTCTTTTTTTGTAAGTACACCTAACCTTGCAAGGTTATCTCATATCCACTTTCCCATTAACCCTTCATTTTTATTGCGTCATTTTTCTAATTCCATAGTGTCACACCACTAGTATCAAAGTATTGGGTTCAAACCTATTCTCAGATGTATACCACCTCATTTGATTCCATGTGGGATTAAATCATCAGTGTCCAAGCCTCAGCAAAAGCCTGGATTTTACATGCAGATTTTCAAACCAGGTAGGCCTTGTTCAGCACAGTACAATCTTTCGATCCGTATACCATCCCATTTAATTGTCTGTGGAATCAAATACCAAGAAGCTCAAAGCAGACCGACTTCCAAATACAACTCTTGACCTTTTAGTTATATTGAAGCCAATACGATGACAAAAAGGTATGGTTAGTCACTCAACAGTAACCTTCACGTGGGGTTGATCGATTAAAGAATTTGAAAAAGAGGCGATCAATGAATAAGTTACTCCTTTCACATTTTGTTGGGTAGTGATCACTAAAGCGTGAATGCTCCTAGGCACAAACCAGTGATCAATTTGACAAACTTGCATTGAACCCCAGTTTCCAATAACAGTACATACGTACCAGGAAAAGACATTTCAGAAGCTTTTTTGTTAGATCACAGATATTGTTACAATCACAACCGAAATGAATAAAAATGCAATAATATGATAAATAATAACAACAGGTCTGGTTAGTCACTCAATAGATATTGTCATGTCACCGAGGTATTTTGACAGCATGCCATGTTGAGGGTGATCAATCAAAAAATTGAAAAAGGGGTGATCAATGATTAAGCTACTTCTCTCAGGTTTTGTTCGGCAGTGATCACTAAAGTCGAAATTTACAAAAAAACAAACGCAATCTGATTATACAAATTACCATAGATGATCTCGGAAAGACTTTACTTAGATTACAAGCGACGTTGTTACTTCAAAATCTACTGACCTGCATTGAGAAGAGAATAAAGGGACGCCATATTTGTCAATGGTTCTACTCTGAACGGAGAACTATTGATGAAAAAGACATGTTATATTTGACAATGGTTCTTCCCTGGACGGAGAAATATTAATTTAGACATGTCCTATTTGTCAATGTTTCTACCCCGAACACAGGAATATTGATATAGAGACATACCATATTTGTCAAGGGTTCTAACTTTGAATACAGAAATATTGATAAAGAGAAGTGTCACGTTTTCGATAGCCAAGCCAATGAATGTGGAATTTTTCCCTTTGAAATTATATCTGATACAATAGGATCTGGAATGAACAACTGAGTTGATCCATACCTCTTACCAAACTCGACGCCGTACAAATTACTGTAACACAGCTGGGGCACTTGGGATATGATTTTTCTTTCAATTTTTAGGATACCTTGATCCGATACATATAGCAATAGTGCAACGTTTTGGCTAATTCAAGTGTACAAACGGATTAACAGATTGAGAATTATTCCCATACACCCCAACAGCACTTCATCATGTAGCTACCGAGGGAAATGACGTGACAGCTAAGAGGCAGGACCCGTGATTAGTGCGTCCACATTAAAGGAGAGAAGTAGCTGAGACGAAAAAGGGGAAAAAATGCCCATTTTACAATCAAGTGTCTTGTTTATTTCCCTTTTTCGCAGCTTTGGGTTTCTGCAGCTTATGAATGGTGCCAGAAAATGCAACATGGTTGTTGCAAGGTACAAGACAAGGAAAACAGACGGAGGATGGGAAAGTTGGCTGAGGTGTGAAAGAAATTGGATGATCTTTTCTCTCTAGGTAAAAGTAACGACTGCTGGCTTGCTTCTCGGTGTACTCTGTTGACCACAGGCTGTTAACGATTTTTGTTTGTTTGTTGTTGTTTTTCTTATGGGGAAAGTATTAGGATGTAGATAACATACGTCGTGTGCCCAAGAAAGAACTCAGCCTTAAGACATGAAAATAAACAAATGTTGTTTCCGGCGACAAACACCACTTGAGGACAATCGTTTCGTCCAAAAAGATTTACGGATCAGCAAAAAGGCTCGTCATTTTCTGAAGCACCCATCTTCATTGATATGTTTGTAACAGCGCAGATTGTTCTGCAGCGAAAAACACCACTTGAGTTTTGTGGTCTGCGGAAACGTTCATCATTCCACAAGGACCTGTCATCGTTAAGCACCCTGAATCTACGCTGTGCACACCTGCATTTTCCAACAACCATTGTCTTTAACAATGAACAGGATTCAATAGTTGATGAAGAACAACATTTTGCTGACTACTAATTGAGAAGCACCAGAGGAAAGACCAGTTGGACATGAACATACATATGAGTTATTTCCTTTCGAAATTACCAAGTGCACAAAATGTTGGCGTCTTTGAAAATGGATGAATGATGATTCAATAGTTGATGATGAACATTTTGTTGACTGTTACTCAGGGGAACATTTGAGAAGCACCAGGCGAGAGATCAAATTTACAGTCAACTTTATGTGTCGGCCATTCCGGTTTCTGGCGTTCTTTGAAACAATATTTAGCATCATGGCACTGCGAACATTTGCTAGGTTTAACACTAGATTTCCTGCAATTGTTACAGCGTTCTTCTTTGAATAGAAATAACATTTTCAAATAGCTTCATTACACACACACCCACATATATATATATGTTTATAAATTGCATTATGTTACATTGAAATTCTATTTAAAATTATCTCCCATTGTTACACGGTGAATATATCATTTGGCATTAACAACGTGAATAGAATGAACAATTAAAGAAAAAGGGACTGCTCCATGGATCGAACTTGCAACCGATAGGGTATCCGCTTTAACGTAGTGTTGCTCTTGCTATTGAGCTAAATAGCCGCCGGTAATGCAAAAGCCCAAATAACTGTTTTAACACAAAATTCTTAATTTGTTTATTCACGGTCTATATCTACTCCATTTGTTTCTTTTGCATTATTAAGACATATATGTAGGATTAATATGATATAACGCAATTTATAAGCATTCTGTC
Organism: Thysanoteuthis rhombus; assembly: GCA_963457665.1. NCBI lineage: Eukaryota > Metazoa > Mollusca > Cephalopoda > Oegopsida > Thysanoteuthidae > Thysanoteuthis > Thysanoteuthis major. The sequence continues at coordinate 38,587,483 of OY735210.1, read as the reverse complement.
AGATCATATATACGAAAATGGAAAGGTATTAGCATTAGTTACGAAACCTTAAATCTAGCCATATATCATCATCATCATCATCAGTGTTTTAACGTCCATCGTTGGATAGAGACCTTCCCAAGGATCTGCCACATTTCTCTGTCATGGGCATCGCGGAACCATTTTTTTTCTAAATTTGTGTTGTTCATCTATCTTGTATTTTGCTGACCTCAGTTTCGCATGTGATCTCTTGGGATCCATGTTGAGAGTCATGATGTTCATCATTTGTCTGGTCATTTTTGCAACATGGCTTTCCCATTACCATTTAAGTTTTCTAATGGATTCTATGATATCTCAGACTCCCTTTTTTCTGTTATATATTGTGCTGTCTTGTGAGCTCTCCATGTGATGTTGAGCATGATTCTCTCATGTGTGCGTTGCATGCTTCCCAGTTTGCGAGTCTATCTCTTGGTTAAGTTCCATGTTTCAACTCCATAAGTGACTGTCAGGAGAATGCATTGGCTGTATACTCTTCTTTTTAGGGATCGTCTGGTTTTTGAAGGTTGAGCTTGCTCTGCTGAAGGCTTGTCATTCTAAGGTGATTTTTCGTTTGATTTTCTTCTTTCTTTGTGGGTTTCATAGAGATTCATCGTCCTAAGTAGATGTCGTGGTCTAGTTTCCCCAGTTTTGTATCTTCGATTTTGACAGTTATGTCCTCATTCTCGATGTGATTGTTGCACATGACTTTCGTTTTACTTAAGTTCATGTGTTGGCCAACTTTTTTGCTTTCATCGTTTAGTTCATCTAGCATTAATTAGGAGGTCGTGTAGGTTCTCTGCGAAAAGGGCAATGTCATCTGCAAATCTGAGGTTGCTCAGAGATTCGCTGTCTATTTTGATTCCTTTATTCTCCCAGTCCAGGTTTCGGAAGATCATCTCGAGGCAGGCTGTGAATATCTATCAAAGCTCTGAATGCACCCGTTCCCTCGGTCACTTGCCCCGGCTTTCTTAGTCAGTTACCTCCTTTCTATCCCTTACCTTCTCACTAACCTTCCGGTCGGCTAAGTTTCTATTCTTTGAACGTGACTATAGATTGTCTTTTGTCACCAATCTTCTTCGATGAGAGAATCCGTAAGATCTTTATGGCTACTCAACGCACACACTGCAATTATTTCACTTATCTCATTTTTGCCTCTTCCTGCCGACTCAGCGTAAACACTGCATTTTATTTACTTATCACATCGCCGCCACTCATTATTACAGACACTAATAACCAGGATCTATTCGATGGATAAACCAAACGAGATTAGACCCATTATATCACCAGTTTCTCTAACTATAAAGACGCTACGCAGTAATCTAATCTAAACAGTCCTCATCTATCACGATCGATCTTATTGATGTTTACATGTATTTCCTTCCAGCTTTGACTGAATTGTTATAAATGTACGTCTTATTTGTTTGTCTAAACATTCGTCTATGTCTTTATTACGATCACGAACTCTTCGTCCACACTAATACTTACCGTGTCTAAATTCTCCCATCTTTCATTATCGACTACTCCCTACATCAACATTGATAGTGGTGTCAGCACGTGGCGGTAAAAGCAAAACACGTGGAGGCAAAAACTGTCCTCCACAACTACACCATCTCGTCGCTACATAGAACCAACTACCATTACTACTCTCCCTGACACAATATAGGAACCGTCATACCTATTTATTCATGATTTTATAACATTTATGATAATACTGAAGGAAAAAAAAAAAAAAAACTTACATCATCCATAACCCTTCACATCTAACAATGGATATTTAGATCCTTTTGGATTCGTTCTTTGAAGAAAAGTGAAAAAAATGTTAGTTTGGTTTGATGTTAAGTCCAACAAAGATTTTTTACAATCATGTAAATAACAGTATTTCCCAGCTAATAAGATGCTACAAGTGCTGAGGCACATCCTATAATTAGAAGGGTATTCTTTATGAAAAATATTCGAGAATTGAATAGCTTAGGGGTTTGTAAGGGTTGGCAAAAACTCTTCCCTACGACTTCACCTATGAGTGTTAAGACGCAAGATGATTTCGAGGACATTTTCCAGGAAAATTTGTTTTATCAGCAGGAAAATATATGATTCATATGTCTGAGCTTGGTGAAAGAATAAAAAAAATCAGGTCCTTAAGTCATTGAAAAACCACACTATGTTACTATCACCTGCATATCCCATGTTACAAACGATGTTGTTCTGAAATGTTATGTTAGTGAGCCGTTGTCCGTAAATGGTTGCCATCTTCTCACATTGCTAAATTTTGACAAGTTGTCTGTTCATGAATATAACCTCTGTCGGAGTGGAAGATCATAATAGCACGTAAACTTCTGCATTTATAAATTGCAGCCCATGATTCTTGCTCTAACACTCACTGCTGATTTCTCACACAGACATATCTCCCACAATTCAAACAGTTGATGTATTGATTAACAAGTATCTTCTGAAAAACAATCCAGCATATTTCACAAAACTTGTCAAGCGAGAACACCTTGTTTGTGTACATATTCCTCAGCAATAACTTCTTCAATGCCTTCTTGGATGGAACCAAGCATTTCTAGTTTTGGAGAGAACTTAACAAGAACAATTATTTCACTTACAATTCCCATTGTATCACCAAGGATTTTACACTCACATGTGATGTCTTTCACTGATTAACTTAAGGAATACCTATGGCAATAGTTAACCAAAGCTCTTGGCTGGACACTTAAAATTTGGGAAGTATCACCTGATTTTTCCCAGCATACATTTGCCCCTTGCAGTTGGATAAAAATAAGTGCATTCAAATAGCACATGTTTCATGGCAGAAACTTATCAAATTTTATGTCAGTTCGGAAAAAACCCAAGAAAGTTTTCTTTGACGAAAAGGGATTGACAACCAGAGCAAATACATAAGGTAAGTTCATCCTTGTTTGCCATGTCAGTGTATTCATTATACATAAATAAAATATCTTGGTTTGCCATGATTGTAAACTTGTTTTGATAATACCGAAGAGTGTTTGAATCATATTTTGCACGTAATTTCACTAACTGGGTAAGGTTGTTGTTCTCCAGAGATGCATCTCCTTGAAATGCCAACCCCCCCCTTTTTTTTTTAATCAAGGAACTGCACGCATTCCATAAGTTTAATGAAGTACTTCCTTCTCAAGTTTTGGTATCTTCAATTTCAACTGGATCACCAGATTTTGAAATAACACCAGGATGGAAGCAACTTGCATTGATGTTGAAACTGAATAATATTGTAGAAAAAAACATTTTTGATCGTACAAGGGATTTCTTAAAAAACAGAAGAAAGAACAAATGCACACTAGGCTGGGATGACGTATTAATTCATAACAATGAATAATACATCACAGAATCGCAGGATGAGAAGAAAAAAAAAAGAAAAAAGAAGTGTGTGCTTATTTAGTAATGGAATAAGTTATATCTTTAATAAGAAAGTTTCTTTCCATACAGCATGATGTCTTGAACTATAAAAGATGATCAGATCAAGTTTCAAGTTGAGATGTAAAAACAAAAATTTTTTAAAATTAGAACATTTGAATTATCATTTTACCTAATAAATTAGCTTAATGCTTCTTAATGCTGATCCTTACATAGAGAACCCCACTTTTTTATGGGTATATGCTAACAATAAACAAGTAGACAAGCAGTCTCAGACGCAGTATTGTTTCATTTTTTTTTTTTTTGTCTACCAATTTAAAAAAATGAAACAAATATGGCCAAATGTTTATCAAAAAGGCTAGATTAGTCAAATTCGGCCATAAAAATGGCAACTCAAAGTCAATAGTCATAACGAGATGCTTCCTCGCGGGGGTAGCTCAATTTTCATAATGTTGGACCGAGAATGACAAGATCCTATAGTTCTATGGTTACATGGAACTGAAAAGGACAAGGTCCCACCATGCAGGCATAGCAGCTACGTTTCAATGTTGGACCAAAAAGGACCAAGTCCCACTGTGTAGCATGCTCCACTTGGTAAGAGACAAACATTTTAATTCAAACATGTTATTGAAAACAATCGACAAATTTTGTCCATTTTACTCTTTCATTATTTTTTTTCTTCAAGGGCAAGATCAAAGTTATTTAAAAATTTTCCCAAGTTCTGAAATTCAAAATCTCTCAACCATCATTGATCATGTTCAAAAATGTGTTCATTAACTTAGTTTTTCAAGAGGACTTGGGTATTTTTAATTATCGGTTTTCAGCTCTAAATTGCAGTTTATTCTAGTATAAAAAGTTAAATATCAGTCTACTTGAAAAAAAAATATTCTAATTAAAACTTTTCAGAGTCACTTTTTCAACAGTATCAATATTTTTATAATTTAATTTTTTTGATTCCCATTTTCTTCATGGTGATCTTTTGGGAGTGGTAAAATAACTGACGTGGTGAAACCATTGCTTAAACTCGAGTAAGAAAATCAGAAAAAAGTAATTTTTTCAGTGGAGGCTTCTGTAGACACATGAAATTTTTTTTCATAATTAGTTTTTCACTGTAAACCATAAGACCTTTTCAGCACACATGCAAAATCTTTTTAAAATCATTTTTCTTCACTGGAAGCATTTTCAGACATCTGATTTTTTTTTTTTTTTTTGAAAAATTACACTTTTCAAGTTTCTTTCTCTTTACAGTTGTCAAGTTTTTTTGTTCACTGAAAACTTTTCTATATTCTATCTTTTTTTGATTAGACAAAAGCTGTAACAATGATAAATAAATACATAATATTAAAATAAATCGACTAGCAGAGAATAAAAAAAACTCAATGTATGTTGAAAAAACAAAACAAAAAACTTTTAACAAAACAATTATTTGATGGGCTTTGATGAGTCTAGAAATAATACAAGACCTGGGAGTGTGAGAGAAGTTTTTTTTTTTTTTCCCTTGGCAATGCCAAGAATCCCTACTAAATTGAAATTGTAGTTATAATCTTCCAAGTAGACAGACCTTGCTTTGAGAATCAGCATTCAAAATCCAGGCATTGCAACTACTTCTGCCATCAAGTAGGGTCTCAAGATTTACTGTAAGACTCAAGTTGATTTTATTTACATAACCTAACAAAGACAAATTCAGACTTCCTGTTAAGAGTGAAAAGTTAAAAATGGATAGAGAGATTCTATTCCTACATCACGTCATCAATGAAAGGTAGAGGTAAAGAGAAAATAGAAAGTTATATATTCTAGACTGAACCATCTGGTGTCACAAAACAGATTCTTTCAATTAGAATTCATTATCTTTTCGTTGTAAATCTTTACTATAATTTTTTTTCTTTATTCCTTTCTCTTCTCAACCGTAACCACCCAGAGAGGAAAATTTGGCACACACACTCTTTAAATGAGTAGAGGAAAATCTTTTTTTCCTCTTCAAATTCGTTATAGTGATAATGGGTGCAAGTTGTAATTTCAGTAAAATAACATTTCATCAATTGAGTGGTGAGTTTTGGATTGAACCAGGCATGTTTTAACAGTCTTTTCAACCCCTCAACCCCATTCATAGCCTGACATACAGAGTAGACACAACAGCAAAGAAGAAAGTCAAGAGAGTTTTCAATTTCAGAACTTTATTGAAAATACTTTGGTGGGCAAGGGGAGATAACTGGCGGCGTCCTTACAGCTCCAATGGGTGAGGAAGGCTTCTTCCCTCTTCAAAGTTGTGTGTACAAATGAATTTATCACAATTTTCCTGAGTCCACAAAGAAATCTTCCTTATTGACTTGAACCAGACAAAAAGGTGGTCGAATTCAATTTGTTTGGTTGTCTACTCTAGTGGTGGAAATGGCAAGGGGATGTATGCAGGGGGGCATGGCATATACCTACTTCACAATATCCAGTTTTTTTTTGTACATTCAATGTCTACTAGTGGAGACATGATTGTATACCTAGATTCCCAAAACCCATTTCCATCATTGCTACTAACGCTTGGGAGTTGTGTGGTGTCCATTCACAAAGAATGGCGCCAACAGTGGTCAACATGACTTACAAAGAAAAATTTGGTTTGTGAATAAATCAACAAGAAATTTTTGCGCCACTGTACACGACACGCAGACAACAAAGATCAGGAGAGGGCAGGGAGGGAGAGAAATTTGGTTGTATAGGAAAACTGCGGGGAAAGGGGAGAACCTCACATTCTAGAGATGTACAAGTTTTTCCAAATTCAGATTTCCTACAACCTGAATGGGGGAAAAAAAAAAAAACCCTCTGGTGAGAGTGACGAATTTGATGTATTCAGCTAGGTGACTCACACCTGGGAGTCTGCAACTGATAAAATGGATTAGGTTTGAACCAGGCAGCGGCATTACCAAAAAACATGGGGGGGGGGGCTGGTGATAAGAAATCCACCACAGAATCATCACGTCAGATCATGAAGAAAAAAAAAAAAAAAAAAAAAAGAGACCAGGCCTGGTTAGTCACTCAATAGAAACTGTCAAATGACCAACATCTTTTGGCAGCATGCTACGTTAGGGGTGATCAATCAAAAATTGGAATAAGGGGTAATCAATGAATAAGTTACTTCTCTCGCTTTTTGTCGGATCACAAAGTTTGAATAATTCAAAAACAAGCGGGCACAAACTAGTGACCAATTTAGCATGAACACCCCCCACTAAAACCCTATTTTGGGGAAAAAACAAAAACCAAAAAAAAAAAGAACAAGTTTTTTTCTATACATAAGGAATGAATTTACAGCTCTTTAGCTCAATTAGTGCAGCCTGTATGATGCTTACATACATACATAGCCAGGAAGATCAGCTTAAAAACTGAAGAAACCTATTTTGACAATTTTAGTGATAGTTTCATGGATGTTAGAAAAAAAAAATGCCAAGATTGAAACTCAGTGTTGCCAACACAAAAAATATTTTTGCACTAGTTTGATAGCAATAAACCGCTTAATAAAAAAATAGCCAAAGAATGCCCCAAATAGCTAAAAAACACCAAAAAGTTGCTAAAAATGTTCAAAATGTTCAAGCACTTCTACATCATTTAGTGATTTTCAAACTGCCAAAACAAGAAACTCATCTTCCATTTACCAAAGATAGAATTCTGTCTGAAGAATGGAGGTTTAACATCCATGTATACACAGCCAGCCAATCTAGCTTGAAAGCTGAAGAAATCTATTGACAGGTTTGGAGACTAAACCTCATTATCACATCAGTGAACCAATTGGGGGGAGGGTTCAGCTCTAGGAAATCAAAAAGGCAAAAAGGGGAGGAAAAATGTCTCTAAAAATCTACATAATAGTTTCCGAATGCTGAAAGCGTTTGCATCATTCTTCATACGATCTGATGCAGCATTAGGATACAAGGGGACATAATCAGAGATTTATCCCAATGACATACCCAACACAAGCATTGGAATAGTGTCAAAATTTGGAAAACAGGCAAGTTTGGAGGCTGAGGTTTATCCTCTGCCTGCTTGGGGCAAGTCTCCAAGATAGAGCTTGGATTATCTCCCCTGTCTGCCAACCCTGATCTGATGTTGCTTTTCTTTCTTGGACCGAATCAAAAGCTTTGTGAAGTATTCACTCAAGGCTGCAATTTTACCCTCAACCCTAATTTGGGGAGGGGAATGGGAGTCTAAGCCATTGTCTCGTCACACTCAAAAAGAAAAAAATTGCTGAAGCAAGAGATTACCCAAGTTATCATCGCCCAATGTTCACAGGTGGAGGAGAATGAGGATTCAGAGAAAGAAGCTACCATAGCTAAGAACAAACACGAGACGAAGCATTTCTAAGCACTGATTTTGCCACATCATCTTCTGAGGCAGAACCCAACCCAACTTCTTACAAAGGAAAGAATTTTAAAATTCATGAGGAATGAAATGAGTCAGAAGGTGGATAGAGTGACAGCAATAAGTGATTTTGTTTTCAAACCTAAGGCGACTATGAATTGGAAATGTGTCGAGTTTTACTTAATATCACAAAATATACGCTTTGATACATACAACACATTCAAAGAGAATGTGAAGACTATTTCTGATTTGTATTTGGTGATAATATTATGTTGGTCTTCAAAAAGCATGTCAGAAATGGTTTCTCTAATTCTATATCTATTAGCCAAAAGCAAATCTCAATCTTTAGCACTCTGTAGGTGACTTAGTTGTTTGTCCTGCCACTGCAGGTGATCACTGAATGACAGTGTTTCAGTCTCCCAGTTTACATGTCAATTTCAGTGATCCATGAACAGTCATATAAGGTACATGCTTTCAAAATTACTTGGCACCCACAGAAAAGAAAAAAAAAAAAAAAAAAACACCACCAGTGTGCTGATGTTAATAATATTCCCTCTGCCCTGCCGTTACTGAATTCAAATGTAAATCTGATTCTTTGATGAGAACTTGCTCCCACTGATCCGCAAGATAAAAGTTATTTGAAGCTGCCAAAAAATTTTCTTTTGGGGGATCCCCAGCATCCAATCCTGATCCATTCAAACTACCCAAAAGCACTAAAGAAATGACCGAGGTGGGAAAGTCTAAGATTGAATGCCACTCTAGACAGGGTTGGGGGCAGTGCCACTCTACAAGGGATGTGGAGGGGGGAGGCAAGAAATAAGTATCCATTCCAAGTAATCACAAGCAGAACCTTAGCACATTTACTTCAATTGGAGGAATAAAGGGGAGAGGAAGAAGACAAATTTCAAGACATCAACTGGAGGTACACGGAAGAAGAATCAAATTGCAGAGTGTTACTTGCAACATCTCTAAAAGGCTTCAAGCGTTTTTTAAGCTTTGAGGAGGAGGAGGAGGAAAAAAATAAATTCCATTGGCAACAAAACTTTTTCTGGTTTCATTTGTTCTTTATTGTTTTTTCTGTGTTTGATGTGTTTGAATTACAAAGCATTTAATGCCAGTCTGGTGTTTATTACATTTGCAGCTGTGAATCCAATGAATTAAAGAAGCTAAAAGTGAATATGGGGGAGGGAGGGATGAGCAATATGGTGGTGGTGTGACGACAGATGTCAGCCAAAGATCTATTTACACAAATGAGGAATGACACTTGTGATGATAATAATGATGATGATAATGATGACACTGGAGCCGCAGCAAAGAGGGATCATGAGCAGCCAGCAGGGGCCTGGGCAGGGGGAGTTATGGTGGATGATTCTTTTATCACCATAGAGCAAGAGTAGTAGAAGTAGTATTGAGAAGAATAGTAGTAGTATTGTCTAGTAGAAATAGTGGCTGATGTAGAAATATCCCTGGCCACATCCTTGGTTATAGCCTATTCCATCATCATCTTTCAAAAGAGAGATGAGACAAGCAACAGCTAAATTGCTACACAAAAGCAATGTTGTTCACCTTCGGTCTCTATGGCGATGTCTGTCTCTAGAGCTGTTGCCGTGAGTGGTTCGTCGAAGGAAATCATCCACATCCCTCTCATACTGAAATCAGATTGAAAAAGTTTTCAAAAGACACTTCATTAAAACTCATGCAAAGCTAAGCTGCAAAAAAAGATTGGTTTCTTACAAGAGTTTTACAAGCAAATAAAATATGTTTGGAGGCAGACATTTTCAAATGCATCTAAAAAGCACATTTATCTATTTACATAATGAATTGCGTGTCCTATTCTCTTTGCCTCTCAGTCTGTATTAATGAACTCTTCCATTTAAGGGTGGCAATTTTGCAGATGAAAATATTTCCTAACCATCATTCAAAACAATGGATTCTTCCAGTTGTAGCTGGTGAACTAGGGGTTAATGTATATTGCTACTTGATGAATTATTGTGTATGTGTTTATTCTCGAACACATGGCACACGCACAATATACAATTATTTCAGAGACTATCCAGGACGTTGTACTTCATTAATTTCGGAAATTCAGCATTACTAAATTTACCTAGAAAAATATTTGAAAAAGAGTGCTAAAGCAAATGAGTACTAAAAGATGTGGTGCCAAGTGTGGTATCATTTCTTTTCTCTTTTTTTTTTTTCAAAACTGTTATGTAAATAACTATATAGATAAGTTGCATTTTAAAAAGAAATATCAACCATGTGTCAATATTCTCCTTAAACAGGCTTTCTAGTTTTACTGCAATTATTGCTCAGGTTTTCAAGTGCTTTTGCCCAGTCAAAATTTGAGTAGTGAGGTTACCAAGAAAGGGTACTTTCTACAAATGCATATATTATCATAATCCAATTTACGGTTACCATACAACAAAATCATATCAACAGAGAAGAGCAATGAAGTGAATATTTCTATGCAAAATAAAAACTCATCTTACCGAACGCTTCTCTGCCCAGACGGCACTGGCAGAACGTTTATCTGTTCGCCTGGCACTTGAAAGAGAAGGGGAACCGTACTCTGGAGGTGTTATGTAATTCCTAGGTCGGTTGTCATAATGGCCAGCATAAGTTGCCATCGGATCCATATGGTGCCCATAGGCAGGGGGCTGAAAGAAAGAAAAACAGAAAAGTCAAAATTACTTTCATTCTTTTAATGTTGAGTAACAGAGAAATTGACAGTCAGTAGCTCAGAAAAAGAGCAACTAAGAGAAAAGAAAATTCAGTCAAGTTTTTTCAGGGTTGTCTTCTTTTCTTGCCGATTTTTGAAAAGAGAGAGTCTCCACCTTGAACCCTCTGCAGGCAACTTTGTTCGCCAAGCAATAGGTATTGTCTTGCCACTGCAGGCAACTCTAATTGGCAAATGACAGTTTTTGAATTTCACGCTTGGGTTGTCATGTCAATTCCATTGATACATGAACAGATACACAAGGTACAAGCTTCCGGAGTTATGAAGTATACAAAATCTTTCGCCTTCTTTAAAAAGAATGCAGAGTACTGGAATTCAAGATAAGGATGGGGACAAAAAGTAGATGACTTGGAGGAAACTTTTTATGATGTTTAGTTGAAAATTCTGAGTTGGATGATAAAACAAGTCAACAGTTGGTCAACCAATGTAATAACATTTCATTCTAACCTTTTAAAGAAAAAAAAAAAGAAAAAAAAAGAAACAAGAAAGAAATAATGCTGATTTTGTGACATATCACCTAGACAATCGCTCGTGTCCTAAATAAATCTTGGATAAATGTTCTCCATCTTTCATACAATATCCAAATTTTGGAATTTCCATGGCATATCAAGAAGAGGTTAATGGGTACCACTCCTTACCTAAAGATGCCCTAGCAGTGTTTTACCGGAGGTCAAAACTACAAGTTCTATAAGGGATTACTCCCAATGGATAGGGATGGATAGTATGAACACTATTTTCACGGGAAAATTGACACCAGAGAAATTTCATAATTGGGCAAAAACCAGCACATCAGATTTTAATAAAATTTTTTTATAACTCCCAGAAGGATTTTTTAAAATATAATTCCCACCACACTATTATTTGATGATTCATTTCATCTACACATTTATTCATTTTATTTTTCCCGTTTTTTTAATTCCTCAAGTGAGACTCTTCCATCAGAGCAATTCTGAAACAGGTTTGTTTTTTTCTTCCCCATTATTTGATTTTTTTTCTTTCACAGTTGTCTTTCAATAAATAAATATAGAAAATTTTTATCAAAATTGAATAATATGCCGATTTTTGCCATATTTTTTAGACTTCTCAGGTGCGTTTTCCCAATGAAATAGCATCCATTTTGTTCATACCTACCATTCGAGTATGGAGGCCAATGCCCCAGTTATTGCTGCATGCATCAGCTTAGGGATCCTTACAAGTCTTGTAGGGTAGAGACCAATGATTTATTCCTACGAGTCGGTACAGACCAGGAATTTATTCCTACAAGTTTTTATGAGTATCCTCTGAACAGGATGCAAGTCTATCTTCACCCTAACCACACAGCTAAGAGTGTACTCCATCAGCAGCTCAGTGAAGAAAGAAATTGTCCTAAGCTGAAGTTTTCCATGCTTTGCTTATACTGGGAATTGAACCTGGGACATTTGATATGAGAGGCAGATGCACTACCCATTACACTATCCAAGCAGTCTTCTATTTATAGTGCAAATTTTTTTTTATTCAATCATCAAAAGTATCAAAGGAATCTGGAGCTCATTGAAGATTGCTACACACATTTCAGCTTTTTGCAGACTTCTAAAATCTTCTGAAGTAAAAATACTGGAGTATTCCTATATTTTGGTTCAGAACTCAGATACAGTGATAAAATAAATTTTTCCATCGGACTGTATTCAGCCAGAAATCATTTCTTCCAAATAGATGTGAGGAGGGGGGAGAAGATGGCAAAGTGAATAGATTGTTGTGGGGGATTACTTACTGGAGGTCCGTATGGAGGCATTGGGGGTGGAGGAGGGCGGACATGCTGGAATTCTCGCATGTAGTCACTGTAAGACTGGAAAAGACAACAAATAATCATTAATAAAACCTTGTTGCAATACAAAAGAAGTAAGGAGTAAATTCGTATATATTGTTTAACTATCTTGCCCACTCAGTGAGATGGCTTAATCCAGAAAATTCTATTTAAAAAAAAAAATATATAAACAGAAAACATGTAAAAAAGAAAAAAATATACTGCATGCATGCAATAAAAATAAAGAAAAAGCACCCAAAGAGCTGACAGGCCCCACCCAGATGGAAAAAAAAAGAAAAAAAAAGAAAAAAAAAGAAAATGGAAACATTTGGGGGCAAAATCTATTATTAGATTGTCATTTTCAGTCATCAAAATACAAAAGGAAAATCAAGTTATTTGATTGCTGCTGCTTATTTTCAGGGAAAAAAATTGTTAAAAAGGTCCTTAAATTGATTTCTTGTCATTTCAGTGAAACAAAGTTAACTGCTTAGATCAAAGGTCCCAATTATGGTGTCCACAAGAGCCATGGCACCCATCAACTCTTTTCTGAGTGCCCACTATAGACTGACTGCCACTAATATTTTCATTCTATTTCTCAAATACGAGCATTGATGTTTTCAATTAAAAAAAAAATTTTTTTTTTACAATGTTACAATTATATATTTTAACTTTGTGTATTATGGTAATCATCTCACAAGAATTACTTGTTATATATCGGCCATTACGATCATGTTCATTAATAAGTGAAACTATAAACTTGCCTGGATTTTTTTTCCATCGTTGCACATTAATTTGTTTTGTGCATCATCTTAAATAAGAATTGAATACCATTTTGTATGATTCTTATCATTAAGTCCAAACATAAATTTGACTTGATAAGTAAATGACGCCCACCACATTAGTGATAGTCATGAAAGTGCTCCTCGACACAAAAAGGTTGAGGACTCCTGGCAACATACTTAGATTTTTTATTGCACTTGTGGTTCCTTGTCATAGTAAATAACCTAGAAGTTCATAATTTCTGTCATTGCAGTTCTACAGCTAACTCAATAAAATTTCTAATTTATTGAGATTGATGACAACTCAGTGAGTCAAGGCTTCTATCTGGCAATAGATAGCCATTAAATTTCTGCAGTTCAAGGGTTAAGGGATGGATCTAATTCTGTTTAATGTGGCTTAAATAAAATATAAGAGCCTCAACAAAATTGGGTTAATACTTATTGAGTGTGGTCTAAGGTCTTGAAATGAAAATCAACTAAAACCGCTAAATGGAGAGACTTGGATTTTAGGACTCAAAAGAAACTAGTGTTTGAAAAATTTGAAGACAATTCTATGAACAAAATTGTCTATTCGCAACTAATCAGTCGAAATCAGCTGAGATTCACTTGGGAATGTTAAAATGAACCCTGTTGAGTTGGATATTAGATAATACAAACAAAATATATGTTAACAGTGATGATCTGTGTCAGCTATAGAGGACAATGTTTACTTAAAATGGTTTAGGGATTTTAAGAGGAGTCAGATCTCAACTAGTTAATGCTATTTCTATAATTTCATAAAATATGTCTTATATAGTTATGATGTTAACTCAGACAATCAGCTAAAACAGAGCCCATCCCCAAGTTTCAACAAGGGTTCACTGTACTTCATTTCACCCAAAAGATAGAAAAAACATTCTAAACTCCAAAGTGAAAACGTGTTTCCAGTTCATGTCGACAACTTTTCGTATTTATTAACCAATCAAATTTGAAAACTATATGATGAATACAAGGCCTTCTCTGTTTGTTTCTGTCCATAAGAATGGACTCTTCCACTCGAAGTGGTAGCAATTATGCTCATAAAAATATTTCCCACCCACCATTTGAAACCATGGATTCTCCCACAAAAACAAGTTCTGTATTTTCTTTTCTTTGTTGTACGGAACAACAACAGAAACATATCCGCTTCAAGAAGGAAACTTTCTTTAACAGTTCTCGAAAAACATTTCCTTACTCCAGAGATCAAAATACACCCGCAACTCTCCAGAGCCAATTTAACATTGATATTAAGTTAGCAGAGATTATTTTTTCACACCTATCAACAAGAGCAAGTAAGATATAATTTCTGCTTACATCTTGCACAGAGCTTCAATGATCAGGGTTGTCATATTTGGCCAAAAGCCGAGATAAGTAGGGCTTCATCTCAAACACGAGCATAGCGCCAAATTTAGAAATTCAACAGCTGGAGAAAAGGTTCTAAACCAACTTCTTGAGGTGGGTGCGCCTTAAGAGGGCTCTGCCTAAAGACTCACTAGATTTCCAAAGTCGATGCTATTCCAATGCCTGTGTTAGGTAAGTCTCTGGGACAAAAATGATTATCTTCATTAATGACCAAATATGGCAACCCCAGCAATGATGAATACAAAGAAGGAACTTCACTTTCATCTTTCTAATCTTAGCTTATATACAGAAAGATTTTTTCTAGGGATTATCTGATACATATTAAACAGAAACAACTACATATACCCATAAGTATATTCGCAACATATTTATATAATGACACTGAATAAAATTGTTCTCGGAAAAGCTTTTTTTTACTGACACTCTTTAGAGGATAACATGTCATGTCAAACAGATAGAAGGAATGAGTTTTTTTGCTAAAATTATTCAACTGACTTATGACCACGTTTTAGAAAAACTATCAAAGTAGTCACACTCGAAAACAAAAAGCTTTTTGCAAATAATTCTATTTTGCGCCATAATATATATTTTAAACATATATGGGTATATTTGCTTATATGTAATATTTATCCACAAATCACAGGAATTTTTAAATTTTGTACCACTAGAAGACTTTTCAAAAATTTATTTCTTGAACTGAAGTGCAGTCATGTTGAGTTAGAAAATAAACATAAACATGCTTTATTATAAGTAAGTGTAGCAGAAACAGTCAGTAAGCAAAGCAGGAAGAAATAAAAAGGCAATAATAAGGAAGCAAATAAAGCTCTATAGGGAGAGAAGAAAGCTACCCCAGGGTCCAACCCTAGATGCTCATCATGGGGAAGTAACCCAATAGTGTCTTAATGGTGATGGATATATGATCAAACTTAAGATACAAACAGAACAATAAAGTGAATTAAGAGAAAAGTGGAGAAAAAGGAATTAGTGATAATAAAAATATTAATATGAAAAGAAAATAGAAGCAGCAAGCTATAATAGTAAAATATATATAAAATTGGTCCTTTAAATGACAACTGAGGAGTTTTTAATTTGCATTTTTAAATAAATCTACTTAAATACCTTCTTTTTTTCTTCATGGTAAGAAAAAAAAATATTCAAAGTAATTTTATTCGTGCAATAGATGCAGAATATTTTTTCTTTTCCTCTACAAAATAAACACCTGAATATTTTTCTTTTTACTTTTTGTTATTTGAATGTTTTTTTTTTTCTAAAGAAAATCTTTTCAAAACAAAGCAATGTCAACATAATTAGCTTTTATCATGGTGATAAAAAATAGTGTACGTACAGAAGGACGGACTAACGGGTGAACACTCGCTGCTGGATATATCCATGTGCTCGCCACACTGCTCCGCTGCTGGGCGAGCCAAAAACAAAATCAACATTTTTAGCAACGTGCTAGGACTTCTGAGAAACAACTACGTTACGCCTCTATACAGCAGATCAATTAGAGCAGACACGATTCGAAAATAAAACTCTTAACAAGACCAAAACAAGCTCTAACAAAAGGCATTTTGTAGTTGATGTTTTTTTTTGTTTTTTTTTTATGGCGGGGGGAAAATAAAATAAATAAATTAAAATGAAAACTATGTTTTTTGCTTTTTTTTCAGTGACAATTGAAAAATTATTTTAAAAAGCAGTAATGAAAAAGGCTTTTTCTCCGTAAGAAAAAAAAAAAAAAAAAAAAAAATTTAATAACTGACCAATTACTTTCAAAACCATTGAATGCTGTAGTCTGATTAGGTTTCTCTTGAACAAGCCAAGTCAAGTAGCAATTGGTACATTACAAGTAACACAGTACATTCACAACTGGTAATGTAGTAGATGACTATTGGTAAGAAACAAGAAAATCAAGTGTCCTCCTCACATCAAATGTGTGGATTATCTCGGACAAGTGCTTCAAGGGCCGATGGGACAGAGGGATCCTATGAATCCACAGGAAGTCACAGATCTTCCGCTAGACAAAAAATTACGAAGATCTAACGGGAAGAAAAGTTTTTAAAATGTGGTTGAGGCAGCGTAAAATACACCATTCATGCTAATAAAGTCGACAGTCACTTTGTATTGAAAAGGGTCAGACACGAACAGTTGTCACGTCAACAATACATGTGAAAACTGTTGTATTCCAGCAATTCTAGCAAAATTTACAGAAATTTTCATGTGGTAAAAAGGTTATTTTAATTTTACGAGCACTGGTTGTTGTTGTGTTATTAGGAACAAAATAGTCATCTACAAGCATCCATCAAATGACGAGAGAATTGAGCTACTTCCCTTGGAACAAAACAGAAGGAAAAGCATCTTTTTTTTTTTAGCAATCAAAATGTCACAAACTAGAATCAACTACAAATGGAAACAAACATTGCTCGATGGCAAGAACGGAAGGGGACAATTTTTCCTTTTTGAAATACAATAAGAGGAACATTTTTACTAAAAATACACACAACCAATTTTTGTTTTCACTTATTTGACAATAGGCAGAAAAACGTGCCAAGTTTTTGAAGATTTTAATAGTCTGCCAGAAGAGAAATAGTTAACAGCCTAAAACTGATTTCAATGCAATCATCAAGAAATGTTCAATGCAGTAAATGAAAAATATAACAAATTCACACAAATCACAAAACTCTGGAAAGATTACCATATTTGACAGCATGTAAGAAACCCCCCACCTTGGTTCCCTACCCCCAAGTGTCTCAAGAAGAGCTTTTCAAATGATTGAACTCCTGGTTGTTTGTGTTGTTACCCAAATCCAATGTTATAAGCATTGTTACCATTGGAAGAAAATTCTGTTCACCATCATCACATTCAGATAGTACATCAGAGAAGGCTGTTGGCCAAAATGTCATTTCAACAACAAAAACAAGAAGTTCAATTGCCTGGAAAACTCTTTGAATGTTTATGACCCTTCTCTAAACTATAGACAGTAACCTTTGTTAGCAAGCCCCACATAGACCAGGACTGGAGGTGAAGTTGAGGGGGGGGGAGAGGAGGGGGAGAGATAAATGAGAGGAATATAAGGAAATGCGTTTTTTCTCGTTAATATCCTTTGCTGGAATAGGGGGGAGGTTCTTATATGCCATCAAATATGGTAAGCGGCAGCAAGAATTTCTCTGACAACCAATTTCTATCAAGACATGACTAACGTTGTCCAAACTCATTTCTCTTAAATAACACTTGACAAGAAAAAGAATAGTGTATAGCTGCATGAGAGTTAAAAAAAGATTTATCAATGGAAATAGTGAGAAATGCTCAGATTATTTGGTTGGATTTTATAAAAATGAAAAACATTTCATCAAAAAAATTAAACGAAAATTGATCGACAGCAGATACTTTCATTATGTCTAAGTGTTTTCAGATGGTTGTCCTCATCTTGGTTTATCTTTTGAACTAAACGTTTTTGTTGCTGTACTCTACAGCCTTCTTCTAGTGGGGGCGTTTCAGAAGGCTAATGTGGTCGCCATCAAAGTATGAGAATGGAATGCCCTTATCCCGCTCTCTTATTTTAGGTTGAAGCAATTCTCAGGTCGAAAAAAAATGTTGCCAACCATTTTTGATGCTATAATTCCCGAATTTGGAGCTATCGGGGTTATTAGGACCTCTACATTAACTGCTGACAGCAAGGCCGGCCATATTGGAATGGAGAGAGGCGCAGCTGAAGAAGACCGTAGTGTACAATGGAAAAAACGTTGTTTCAAGATGAACAGAGATGAGGACAATGAACAGAATGCACACATACATGATGATAATCCCTCATATAAAAAATTCAGACAAAAATTACAGATATTGAAACTACATATTTCATGAGTATATCAGGATTAATCTTCTAAGTTATACCCCCTCCCCAGATTTTTAATGAATTCTTTTGTCATTTTCTTCTATTTGTGAATAAAAGTTCTGAACTCAGTTGTGACTGAATGTAAAATATTTCCCAAGTTATTCTTGTAGCTATTGATGACTTGATTTAACTTCTGGCCATGAAAGATGGAAACAAAAAGAAAATTTTCTGAAATAATTTCCAGGTGTCCTAACGGATATGTAGTTTACCGTATTTGACGGCATATAAGACACTACCCACTTGAGAAAAATTGCTCAAAAGACGAACGCAATCTCCATCATCCTGTTAAAAACTCTGCAGAGGAGTTTATAAGAACAAAACAAAAACCATTAGTTCAACAATGCTTCCACAATCAGTGGTAGTGGCAACAAGAGTAGGATGAGGATTGTTCACCAGATGGTCTGGACCGAGTTACATATCAATCCAACGGGATTTGGCTGGTAAAATTTACATATAGCAGAACGAGTCATCATGGTTTTAGTAGGAGGGGGAGGAGTAGGAAGAGGAAGATGGTTGACCCCAAGGTCTGGACCAAGTTTCATATCAATCCAACAAGTATGGCAAAGAAAATTGATATTGAACATATTAGAGACCGACCAACTGAAATGTCATGTGGAGATATGTCGGACATTTTGAAAAAAAAGGGGGGTGGGTATAAACAGGAGGAATTCAGTGAAATGCGTTTTTCCTGCTTACTCAAAATTCCCTGCTGAAATAAGGGTGGGGGTCCTTATGTCATCATAATACAGTACAAGGCACTAATAACATATAGCAGAACATGTTTATGTGAATATTTGTGTTGCCTTATGAAGTGCCCTGATGACTTGTAAAACTAATCATTTCCATGTTCTAAAGATGTTAATTTTGGTTAGAGCTGTTTTTGTAAACACAATCAAGAATGATATTCATACAGAAGTTTCCAGTTGTATAAAACTCACAAGAGAAATAGCAAAAAGTGTGATTGTTGAAAAAGAATGTTTTAAATTTGCAGGAAGAAAAAAAGGAGAATTACAATAAGTCCAACAAGGATCTAAGAATTAGCTATTGATCAAAAATTGTGAGAAAATGACGAGTCTTACTCACCCCATTCAAGAACGTTTCCCTGCGGACACCACCATAGCGTGGAGGTCTAAAAACAAGGGGAAAAAAATTAATGATGACAGAAATTTCAAATAGAAGTGTTTTTATTTGAGGAAAAACATGGATTTTTGAATAAAAACCTATATATACAATTGTCTGCTCAGATAGTGCAATGGTTAGCGCCTCTGCCTCATACACAGAAGATCCTAGGTTTGATTACCAGTATGAGAGAGGAATGTGGAAAACTCTTCATAAGGATGAATTTCCTGTGTGCTCTCAGCAGCTATGTGATAAGGGTAGAGGTGTCTCTATGGTGGACCTGCACCATTCTAATAGGGTGGTCATAAAAACTTGTAAAAACAGTTCTGGTTTTGACACTTGCAAATCTCACTAAGCAGACAAGAGAAACCAGGATTTCATCACCTGCTGCTTATACTCCAATGGGAATAATCACATTTTTTCATACATACAATCCTTTTTTAATGGTCAATGATCACAGAAGAAAATTCTCTAAATAGTCTAGGGTAGTGGTTTCAAATTTTGAGAACTCAAGGGTCCCTTCTACAGAGGAAATATTCTGTTAGACCCTTATTTTTCTAGCATTTAGTCTTTACATTGATCAATGAATTAGGTCATTTTTGATATTTAAAATCATACTCATTCTAAATGAATTACATTTATTAGAATCCTAATGGCACAAGTCAGGGTACAATAATAGTTTTTTGATAAGATTCATCAAGTTTGGAGAGAATACGGCTGTGGAACTACAAACACTATTTGTTAGACCCCCAGGGGCGCAAAGACCCATGTTTTGAATCCACTGGTCAAGGGACTTGGAAAACAAGTTCATAACGTTTCCCCAATCGGGTTTCATTTTTATAAATCCTATCAAAATACAAAGGTAAATGAATATGTTTTACAGCCTAAAGATGAAAAAAAATAATTTTACACAAATATATATTTCAACATGAATCGAAAATTCAGTTAATAACTACTTGATAGGCTATAGACTTATTGATCCAAGGTAAAAACATTCATAGATAATATTAATCAATGCTTGAAACAAATTCTAATAACAAAATGCCAAAATTTCTCTCAATTTTTACTGTGTATATTTTGGTAGATTAGACAACACTTGAAGTATCCCAAAAATGGGGTTGTCCCATAGGCTCAATACAAAACTAGTGACTGTACAATGAGCTATAACTGTGGTCAAATCTTATTTGAAGGTCACATTATCCACCGTAATATACAGTATTCTTATTGTGAACTCAAGAGCTCAAATAAAATTACTGACATTTTAATTAATTAAAGACTTTCTAACAAAAGCTAACATGGATATTCAGTGTTAAAGAATGAATAGTCTCTAACTTTTACAACAATACACTCAATCTATATAATTAACAGAATGAACTTTTTGGTTCGTTTCTATCCGTATAATGGACACTACTATTTTCATGTAACAATTTTGCAGATAGAAATATCTCCTAGCCACTATTTAAACCACTCAACTCTTTTAGTCCAGAAATTTCTATTGTGAAGAAAAAAACAAACAAACCCTGAGTAATTTAAATATACCCACAAATAGTTCACATGCAGATTGATCAGTATTGAGAATAAAACTTACCGATCAGGACGTCTGTCTTTATAATAAGCAGCTAAAAATAGAGAGAATTTAGATATTAGCAATTTAACTTAAAAAATAAAAATAAAAACAAAACATTTCAAACAGGCAAATCAATGCAATACATAAAATACAGAAAATAAAATCTTTTTGTTTAATAGGAATTATGAATGTGGTTCTATGATGCATTAACTTGAATATAATGGCTTTGTTTTTTTTGTTCAGAGTAATTTCTTTGAGGATTCCAGCCTTTAAAACTGTCACTATAAATAACTAGCATAGTGCCTGTAAAGAGTGATGGGATAATTTGCACATGAATAAATCACACAGATATATATTTTAGTATAAATGTATCAATAGCAAATAAAATGAGGATAGTATTTTCCTTTTATTCAAATCAGAAAAATGAAATAAAAATTGAAGAGAGAAAAATTAGTGAATCTGGGTCAAAACGTCGAAAGAAATGGATCTGTGGTTTTATTTTTCATAGTCCCATAGAAACTATCAAATGAACAGCTTGTGTGGTGGTAGTTGAGTTTGGGGAGTGAAGTCTGAGGAGACAAATAGTGGGGTTTTTGGAGGGGAATATCTGAAGACAGCCATGTTGCTTGTCCTTTTTTTCATATTGTAGAAAAATACATCATGGATTTCTTGAATTCTTTTTTTCCCCCATGACAGAAATGAACAAATATGATTTAGGCTTTTATGTAAGGAAACTGTCCATAAATGATGATAAAAAATCTTCTGAATTAATGTAAGCCATTGAGGTATTGCCCATAGTGCTACATATTACACAAAAAGAAATACAAGAATGGTGTGAAGACATTTGATAACACTGAACAAAACTTTTTTTTTTCATTCTAAAACTGGTATAAAAAGTAAAAATTTATAATACTGAGGAAGCCATTGATTATTACCCGAGAAAAAGTCATCAAATTGTTTTTGATATCAGATCAGCCAGTGCCATGCAGTTTAATAATCTTGGGGTGCCTCAGTTAACTTCCAAGGGTGCCACAGAACATTTAAAAGTTGAATGATCGTAAATGTAATTGTTCAGTATTTTCTGACTCGGGGTAAAGTGAATAAGTCCTCATACAGGATTAAAAAAAAGTTAGGAAGCCACT
Source organism: Thysanoteuthis rhombus (assembly GCA_963457665.1). Taxonomy (NCBI): domain Eukaryota; kingdom Metazoa; phylum Mollusca; class Cephalopoda; order Oegopsida; family Thysanoteuthidae; genus Thysanoteuthis; species Thysanoteuthis major. The sequence goes on along the minus strand of OY735210.1, from coordinate 38,565,344 downwards.
CAGATGATACTGGCCTCCTACCCATATATACGTTACACTAATTCGGTGAAATATACTTATCAGAGTAAAATTCAAAAGTAAAATATAATAGAACTCCAGATACTCACTGTTTCTAGTGTCATATTCAATTCGTGACCGTTTCACTCTTGGAGAATCAAAATCATCCCGATGCCGCCTACGCCTGAAATTTGAAAAAGGCTTTCATAAATTTTATAGAAGGATGAAATGGGTAAAAAATTACTGGTTTATATTTATTCAAAACACAAATTCTCAAGCTCCATGAATTTCTTTTTCAATAGACAAACATAATAGAGTTTTGTTTAATGCAAGAAATTTCTTCTTTAAATAATGTCTGGTTTAACATGAGCAAAAATACGGGAGATTAAAAGAAAACAAAAAAGAAAGCCAGAAATTGATAAACCAATGTTGTCAAGATAAAAACATCATTGGACATGAAAACTTCTTTTAGCACCTAGTGGCAATGTTGCAAACTAATAAGTACTCAGAGAGCGCATACCTCTGTTAATGCCATACATTAACTAAAAACTGAATGAAAATCAAATCATACATAGCTTCGGCTCTCATAGCAGATCAGATGTGGGAGGAAAAAAAATTAAAAAATCCCAAGATCTGCCCCCCAATTCGATCAATCCTTCCTTAGCCTACAAAGTGTCAGTGCCATTCATGGGAAATGGAAAATTAGTTCTACAGATGATGTATAAAGGATAGAAAATCCAAGATTTCAGTTCATTCCACGATTCATATCATCATGCATTAGATCAGGGTTTTCTTAAACTTTCAGCACTCACAGAACCCAAAACTAACCACCTAAAATTTGGAATTTCATATACATATATATACTCACACAATTAAATAAAATAAAAGTACCCAGCTTCATCTAGGTTATTAAGAATAAAATCTAAGAGTACCAAAACCCTGAACTTAAGTTTGAAAGTCAACATATATAATACAGTGGAGTGCAGTACCAATCAAGTGGGTGCAGACTAAAGAGAAGGAGAGAGACAGACAGAAGGACAAACATATATTCAGTATTGCTGAAGAAAATGTGGAAATTCAAAAAAAGTTAAAATTGTCAGTCCAAGTCAATTCAACCTATGCTGGGAGTGAAAAAATTCCAACTGGTATAACAGATGCATTTTGATTTTTTGAATAAATACCGCAGAATATTTCATTTGAAACAGTATGTTTTATTTCTCAAAATCAACTACAGAATCAAAAATATATGGTGTGAAACCCAGTGTGAGAAACATTGCATTAGATTGTGAAGAGAGTGAATATGACCTGAATATCTAGAGCTTTAAAGTTTTCAATTTTCCATCTTCAATTTGAAAGTTTGTAAGAACATTTGAACAGAGAAAATTTGGAATTCTAAGAACAAACAAAAAAAAAAAAAAACCGGAAGGGTGGGGCATTAAAGTTTCTACTTTTATAGACTCAAGCAAAATTTTTGAAGGTGCTGCCTTGGCACAACTCAAGTGATAAAATTATGAAGTTACATTACAAGTTTCTGCTTTTTTTTTTTTTTCATTGTAGCTAGTCAAAGCTGAAAGGCCAGTCTTGCTGGAAGACGACGAGATAGATTCATGTCTCTCCCAAAGATATCAGTGGACAATTGTCACAGTTGGATTTTGGAAATGAACTGAATATCCTTTGCTTAACTTATATATATGCTGCTTTTTTCCCCCCATATATTAAGCAGTAAGGCTTTTTTTTTGTCTAGGCAGACGGTCTTAGCAGGTTCAAGATTGAGCTGCAGTGCCTTGGCGCTTAGTATGGAGGAATTGTTGAGCTCAAGTTCCATCAACCCTTTCGACCATGCCGACGGCTTCCAAAACAGAGAAGTGTTCAATACATTTGGCAAGAAGTTTGGTTGCAGGGGAGGCACCCCCAGCTGTTTATGGCACCTGGTAGTCCAAGATGGTAACCTATCTAGGTACTGACCAGGCTTGATGTAGGTAAACCTTGATGATCATAGGAGAACCGCTGTATCCAGCGTGGATTTGACCATAACTCAATTGAGTAGAGGTGATAGTAAAAACAAACTACCTTGATGGAAATACTACCAGTATGGTTTGAATCATGAATTTATAGAGAAAAAAAACAAAACAAAAAAATCCCACAAAAACAGATCTAGTTAGTCACTAAATAGGGTGATCAATTAATGAGGTTTTTGGGTTTTTTTTTTTTTTTTTTTTTAAAACCTTTTTGGGCTTGTGATCACTAAAAAGTACAATTGAAAAAAAACAAAAAAAAAAAAAAAAACAACAAGCAAATGCTGTTGGATACAAATCAAGAGACCAATTTTGCATGAGATTTAAATAAAAAAAGAAACATTTTCCCTACTCATGGAAAGGACTGTGAGAGCAAAATTTCAAGTTTCTATTATGAATGGTTAGGACTGGGCAAAATCTGGATATATAGATATGTTAAAACACAAGAATAACCTACCCCCAGCAACAGTAATTTAACTTGTCTCTTGTAAGTAGCAGTGATTAACAATGATGATTACTTTAAGTTTTCTGTCATCAACAAAATCAAAACAGGAATTTCAGCAATTTTATCGTTTTTATTGTTAGAAGAAGTATTATAACCCAATATCTACCCACAATCAAAGAAGTTTGCGTGAGGGCGTGTAAGATCACTCAACAAAACTGGCCATTGTATTAAGTTGATATTCGTCAGATATATTAGTCAGCATACAAGGAGTTGAAGTGTTGAGTTTAAAGTTTTTCCTTGATCAGTGATTAAGATGAGGGTAAAAATTGGCTAAAATTAATTAAAGATATTAAGTTACAATATTTCATCAAATAACAAATGTAAATAAATAAATAAATTGCATTAATAATACCACTAGTACTAAAACACAACAAATGTAGTGCCAATGTTGGCTGCCTCCTGTATCCGAAGTCAATGGGGCATGCACTAAGGATTTGTCTATAGTAATCAGAGTAAAGTGTAGACTTAAAAGTAAGATTCGATTGGCCATGAAAGCATCCATGGTGGATTGGTCATAGCAGCTGGGCGTAAACAAAGTTTCTCTCTCATCACTACAAGCTTACTCCTTATTTCTTATCCAAGTTGTTTGTTTTTGTGATAGAAAAAAATAATAAATTGAAATGAGGGCAAAAAAAAAAAAAAAAAAATCATCAAAATTAAAATATAGAAACGGGTCTGGTTAGTCACTCAATACCATCACATGACCAACGACTTTTAGCAGCATGCCATGGTAGGGGTGATCAATGAATAAGTTACTTCTCTCGCCTTTTGTTGGATCACTATGAAAAGTGAATTTTTCAAAAACAAGTACAAATGGGCACAAAATAGGGACCAATTTAGCATAAACTCAAATTGCAAATCAAGCCCCACCACTGAAAACCTATTGTGTAAGGAGGAAGGATTAATAAAAAGAAACATTTTTGTAGACATGAGGTGTTAATGTTAGATTTCTCAACCCTTCATATTCTTTGGTGCATCATATCATGCATGATATATACACAACCAACCAGATCAACTTGAAACTGAAGGAACCTCTATCAACAGATTTGATGACAGTTTTGGTTGACAGTCTCTCATATCAGCTTTCCCCTTTGATTACCTCCACAAATTAGAATTAGGCAGTAGCATGGTCATAGTGTGCCGTGAGTGAAAAGAATCTTGAATACCCTGGTCTAGGTAAATAATGAGATTTAATGATACAGCTCTGTCAGATGGAAAATAGAAATCCTTTGAAATAGACTGGTTTAAAACAAATTTTTAAAAAGCACCCAAATGACTAAATTATTCGAGTGGGAGGGGGGGCAAAATGGAGAGAGAGAGAGAGAAAAAAAATAAAAAATAAAAATCAATTTTTGCAATTTCAATACACAGACAAAGTTTGAGCAATGAAAACTTGGAGGCACTCATACTTTTGTCAATTGTAATTGTGAATGGGTCGTGTGAAAATTCAATCACTTTTTTCAGTTGTATATTGTGCACCGTTCCACGATATCTAAATGAAATTCATTGAGAACTTTCAAATATAGTGTGGACAGATATGAAATTTTGAAAACATTGTGGTGTGGATATAAAAGTAATTTGGGAGGTAATTATGTGTGGATATGCCCCAAAATGTATTCACTTTTTTCCCATAACCTGTTGTTCACTCTTCCACAATTGAAATCTATGGTGAAGTTTTGAAGATATAGCATGGAAAGTCATGAGCGCATACATAAGTGTGTGAGGGAGGGAGATAACCCGTGGAAAGACATGAGCAAATACATAAATGTATGATGAAGATGGAAAAATATCTCGAATTGAAAAAAAAATATTCCTGAATCTTCCAACTTTATTGGAGATGAAAACAAAAAAATCAGAAGATCCAAATTTCACCAAATAATATTTGGCGTTATACCAAGATGTTCCTTTTAAAATCCAAGTTTTGGTTTCTACAGAAAATCAGAACACCTATCAGTTTAGTAAAATGTTAGGTTGAATAGTGAAATGAGTAGACTTTTGTACATTTTCTGGATAAAAGAAATTGAAATCCAAGTGCCAACACATTGTTATCCAACTGCAATTCACTAAACATCTGACCATTTGTCTGTACGTGACCGCATGACTCATGAACAACCAAACAGATCCCCATGAAATTTTCTCTGTGGACTGAGACTACCGAACATAATTTAGAAAGTTAATTCCAATAAATTTAAAAAAAAAAAAAAAAAAAAGAAAGAAAGAAAAAAAAAAAAAAATCTCAAGATTGTGGGGGTCAGCATTCTCCCATCTTTTGTGAAATCCTCCCCACACATTCAAGTGAATTGTCATCTAGTTCATGACAATGATGGATTTGAAATAAAGTAGGATTCAAATCTGCAGGACCTTCTGTCCATTGGCTGGGTTTTTAGTTGGTGACTTGAACTTCTGAATAGACAATCAAGAATGAAAACACACACACAAGTAGTTGGAAAAATCATTTCTATCATGGGTCAGTAAAGGCAGTCATATTGAACAAGCCCGCAAGTCAGACAAAAAATGCACTATGAACATACTGTCAATAATTCTGAAAACAGGCATTAATACACCAACTTTTTTTTTTTTTTTTTGGACAATTTGATCCTTTTCATCTTTGTTCTATCAATTTCAACGGCCCTCTGTAAAAAGATAGAGAACCTCTCTTACCAAATGGAGAATACATCTTACAACTATTGAGGGCAGTAAAAATGAATTGGATGACAAGTCACGATAACATGAAAAGAAGAAATCAAACGGTCAAAAAAGAAAGTTGATATAGATGTTAGTTCAATCTCATGGATTCTCTTGAAACAATTAGTCGAAATAACCTGAATTCCCTCCCTTGCACTTCGAGACACAGAAAGATGAGGGTGGGAAGGAAATGTTTAGGTATATTAGTCAGAGGGTCATTGGTATTAGAGTACTCACACATCTGAAATCTAATCAGAAAAAAAAAAAAAAAAAAGACAAAAAGAAAAGGAAAGCATAGATAGTTTTCTTTCTAGTACAAATAGAAGACTGTTGTCCATTACTAATATTTCTCTTTCTGAACAGAATGTTTGCGGCAATTTTTGGAGGTGATTGCTGATTGGGAAATAGTTTTGAAAATAATTTTATAATAACATAACGTTCTAGAGGTCAGCTTCAAAATATGACCTGATGAAATAAGGAACTAACAAATTTTTTCTCTTTTTAATCATTGTTTTTCTCTCATCTTTTATCAAATTAATCAGTTCTGAAGAAATTAAAATTCTGTCTTCATGGAAAATAAGACCAGAAACTTAATTTTGTCAACATTTATGAACTGAAACAAAGCAAAATTATATTATGCCAGGCAGAACCCCCCCCCAAACAGTGGTAGATTGAGTATGCGAGAGGACATGCATGATAAGTGCCCAATGTGCCAACCATTGCCAAAATGTTTTTATATTGGATAATTCCATTTCAATCCTCTCTAATCTTTTGCATTCAAAATCAAATCAGAATCATAATGCAGAGTCCAACCTTCAATACTTTGAAAAACTAAGCATTGGAGCTCCAAAAATAATGAAAATATCAACTATCAAAAAATGGTGTCTTAAGTAACTTGTGTGTGGCCATTCATTCCCCTCTCTCATAGAGAGAGGAGGAAAGCTATCAAGTTTTGCAAATAATACTTAGAGAGCACCAACATTTTAGAAAAGTCAAGAGGAAACGGTGATTGCTTGTAAACCAACATTTTTTAACTCTACAATTACAGCAGAGATTCTTGTCACTAAAAAGATAGAACATTTTGAATCTAAATCTCTTGCTTGAGAAAAATTTTTTTCCAACTAAGATTTTTGTTTTAATATTATACACGGAAATATTTGATGGAATCCAGCTTGAAGCTTCTCTGTTCAATTTTGACCGTCTTTAGCAATACTTCAAGTCAAAATTTTACAAAATGATATTCAAACTAGGAAAATTTCATATTCCTTCTAAATACACCGATTGGCAAAAATTTAGCAAAAATTCCAAGGCAAAACTAGAAGGCACATACATCAGCCAACGTTCACTAAAAACTGAATCCTAAAATAAAAATTAAAACCAAGGGGAGAACTTTGAATCTATTACTATGGATTGCTTCCCCTGGAAGTTGAAATTCAGCTTTTTCATTGACTGTTCGTTTTAAACCTCTTTCCTTGAATAATAAAAAAAAAATTCTCAATCAAAAACCTATTCCAGGATCTGCCCATAAATCAAGTCACTTTTTTTATAGCCCATAGCCTATCCCTCCACAAAAATTCATCAAAATTAATTGAGAACTGTTAGAGATATTTGACAGACACAAGTGAATATATATACCTCTTGCAACTTAGTTGGCAGAGGTATATGATCAAATTTGGTTTAAAGAATTTATTACAGTTCTTTTCATCACTAATAAAACTTTATTCCTTCTAAAGAATAACATTTTTATCCGATTTAAATCATGGTCACATGTATTCTGAAAAAAAAATTAAATTTTTTTTAAAGAAGAAAATGTTAATCAATCCATGTTCAAATATAATTGTTTTATTTGGGAAAAAAAAAAAAAAAAAAAAAAATTGAATTGATAAAATACACAAGTACATAAAAATTGTATGAGAACTACTAACGATCAGCCAATAAGATTTTTTTTTCTTTTTAAAAAGGTAACTTGACTGCCAGTTGAGTTAAAAAGTTTACTTGCCCAAAAATTATTTGTCCCGAATGAACCTAAAATACATAGATATCAAAAAATTATCTAATACTATACACATTAAGCTTCCATTCATTGCATGATACATCAAAATATAATAGACAACATTAAAAATCCAATCAAATAATAATTATACTCAATTCATTATAAGTAGGATACATTTTCAATTGAGACACCATTTGCAATCTTGAATATTATTCCTTGAGTGAATATATCTTATTGAGAAATCTGAACTTATCTAATACCTAAAATACATCTAAAAACAATTTCTTATATCCAAACGCAACAGAAAATATCTTAGTTGGCAACGCTGACTGATCTCTTTGGTTTACCTGCCTTGTCCTCTATATCAGATGATCTTCCAAGGTCAGGTGAACCAACTTTGCCAAGAAAAAAAAGGTTATGTAACATTCCCACTTAGAAATTCATACAAACCGGAATCTACGACGGTGTTTATTCCTGCTCAAGCCACCTTTATGATTATTTAGTTGAATATCAATAATCCAATAAGGGATTTTTCCCCCCCACACAACTGTGAATAAAGATAATTTTGTTTGTATAAGACATGGCTGGACAACCAAAATATTTCCTATCAAATCAAAGTCTGCAGAGGTTTAATTACCAACTCTGAGGCAATCCTGACTAAACTTGAATTGGCACCAACAGAAAAAGAGTAAGTGTATCAAAAGGTTCAAAGATCAGGGCCAAGGCAGCATCTGTGGTAGACCTAGCACTTCCACATGGTGACAACCACCCCACCAAAAAAAACAAAAACATGTAGAACACATCATAAACAGGAAATCAGTTGAGAAAATAATCAGCAGATTAATCAATAATAGAAATACTTGTTAGTTGCAGCCCTAATACACAGAAAAAATAAATAAATAAAAAAAATAAAATGGAGAACCCAAATTATGTATCTCAGTCTCAGTTATCAGTCTTTAAACCAGGGTTGCCTGATAGTTGGAGACATTTCTGGGCAAAAAAAAAAAAAAAAATTTTTAAATAATGGCATAATGCCAAAAAATATTTATAAAACATTACCATACTGCATTTTAAATCAAAAAAAAAGAACATGTTAAAAATACTTCAAGAAAAATTGACTTTCAAAATTCTGAAATCAAAATTCATGCAATCCCCAATTCCTAAAAAATACCACTAATAATTAAGATGAAGATGATCTTCAGGTTTCAACAGGGTTTTCTTTCATTCCAGTTTAGTTTGATTCTTTTTTAAAATCAAAAATAAACATGCCCAAACCAAAATGTTCATAGCCAAATTCTTTTCAAAATAGCAACCCTTCTAAGAAACAAGGTCTTTGTGCCCTGCAGCCCCTACTTCACAACTGCTGAGACATACCAATGTATACAGAGGAAGAGGGAAGTGAAAAAATATATATTTGCATTCATGGGCGTCATTTCTGAGACAGACATACCGAGGGAGGGAGAGAGAAGTAAATAACTTCACATACATATACAATGTATATGTGTGTAATTGTGTACCTTTCAAACTATATATTCCTTTCTATCAGTTCAGTTTCCAATTTGTTAAAGCAACTGATTGAGGAAAAAAAAAAAAATCTTTTTTGCTTCAGGTAAGATATCTGCTCACCCTAAACAAATTTTCTACCGATGCCATTAATTTCAAGTCCTGCTGGGGAGTATTTTATTCAGATAAGTGGTCTGATTACAAGAGAAACCATGCAGAACACAATTATGATATCTTTAAATCATGTTTGGATAACTGAGGTTTACTAGTATATTTTCAATCCAATCATAATGGATCCAGGCCAGCTGGAATGATATAAAGAGAACCTAAAAAGACGACTTCTTAGCAAAATATATGAAGAATAACAAATATCTGGAGAGCTGAACTCATGAAAAAGATGAAAGCAAATTGGTTTTTATTCAAATATATTATCACTAGGGTGCGTCAAAAGTATTTTCATTCGTTCTAAATCTTCACTCAGAAGACTATCTAGGATTACAGATTGGTCATTCATATACTGTGGTTTGCTCTGAATTGGACCAACGGTTATTAAGAAACAATTCAAGCAGATCTAATCATAGCTAATTTGCTTTATTTAATTGGACCAAATAGCAATGCTACCAAATTACCATTTTTAAAATAAAATCCGAGAGAGAAATATATTTATAGTTCTCAAAATAACTAACTAAAAAAAGTAGAAGTAAAAGGGACCCAAGTTGTACTGGTTTACATGCCAGTGGTTCCCCTAGAATTTGCAAAAATTTGGGTGTTTTGAGCGTAAAAAATTGTTAATTGGACCAAATAGTTGTGTCCAAAATCGATAGTCTCATTAATTGGAATCCATTCTACAAGTATTTTTGAACACACAAAAGAAACTTACCAATTTAACAAAGCATGTTTCAAAATGATTGTATCAAAACCTGAACCTTAGCATATTTCCACTGTTCAACTGGTAAGACATAATGCAGTAATTCAAGTACATAAAATAGAGACGGCAGAAGTTCATACATGCAAAGGAAAAGTTAGTTTCCACACTGAAATAAGAAGAGTTGAAAACACACAATAGTTCTTTATATCATTCATGGGAGATGAAGGACTAATGAAACCATGACGGTAAAAGTGATTTCAAATCGGAAATAAAAGGATATTTTTTTAAAAAAAACAGAGGTTTTGTTACTTTTCCGAATACATTCACTAAAAATTTCACATCAAGTTTTGATAGTTATTAAATACTAGTTTACTTATGCCATCAAAATTTTAAAGTTTTGTTCTCATTACTTTTCCTATTTTATATTATTCTTTAAATTCAGCATATTGATTACATCATTAGAACATGAATCAGATTCTATTCTATTATGTCAGTTACATCCCATAGCATGATAGAAGACATCTGCACATTGTTAATTATGTGTGGATTTCAGAATAAACTGAACTGTTTTATGGTCATTTTCGTGAAACAAATCTAAATCCTTGATGTCATTACAGCATAACTGTACAGCAAGGCCTCAGACTCTCCACCAGCATTCATATTCTCTTATTTGAAAAACTTCCAACTAATATATTTTCATGTTTGATACTTCGTCATAAATCAAATCAGAAATTTTATTTGAGAGAAGTGCACATCTGTTTTTTCAGATTTATAATAAGAGTAATAAAGTGATTTATGTGAGGGGAGGATATATTTAGTCATCAATTTTGGATGGATTAGTCTAGTTTTCCTTAGGTTTTACAATAGGGGTGAGTGGCCTGATATACTGTGTCAATTAGGTTATTTCATTTCAAGTATTTTGAATAACATAAATTGGTAATTGTATGGTTTATCTGCACAAAATCACTTTTCATTGGACGGCAAAGATTATTTTCATATTATAAATAAATTAAGATAAGAAAAAGTGAGGCAGTAATAATATAATTCAAGTATTTACTTCAGATATTTTCCTGTAATTTTCAATATCAAGTGTTTGCAGGTACAAAAAAGTACACACAATTGCAACTTTTTTTTTTTTAAACCTTGTTTGTGAAAAGCAAAATTAATTTTTTTCTAAAAAGAATCTCAAATTTTCTTGATGTAATAGCAACCCCTCTAAAACATTGAGAAGTTGACTTTTTTCAAACCGACGAATTTCCTGATGAAAGGAAGGTCTTCAGGATTACAAAAAATTTGCAAGATATTTTTTATTGAAAATAATCAACAATAAATCCTTTTTTCCCCCCATAAATCGTGTAGATACATGATTATACATAAAATCCTGTTTCATGAATTCTTATACATAATATACTAAATTTTATAAATACTACATTTACAATAGATGCTTTTTCCCCATAGTGAATATACACCAATTGCACAAATTTTAGGAGAAAAAAAAGTTAATCAGTGTTTTTATAAATAATGAACTAGGGAAGAAAGGCCAGTTCAGTTACTCAAATTATCTTCCTCTGTTTTTCCAAGTAGAAATTTGAAGAGTTGGCGAAGTGAATAGTTGGCCAATCAGCATTCAGGTTAATCCAGGTTGCGAATCTGAAAGTTAGGATTTTTATAGCCAACTATATTTGTGAAGAACATACTCATGAGAAGATCATACATACCAATATATAAAAATATGACTGAGCTTTATTGCATTAATCATTTGCCTTGAACATCAAAAGATATCACTATTCCTCAAAATACAGGTAATATCATGTATTTAACTTTATGAAAATATTTGAAGAAAATCAACTATAAAAAAAAAGAAAGAAAAGAGAAACTACAGTATAATAAACTATTCAAAATACCCAGATACTTACCAGAGTTCTCTCCCTTTACTCTGATGCTTTCTGGACACAATCAAAATCAATAAGTATTAATGAAGATTATCAGGATTATCTAATTTTGATTGACACCAATTCCTTGGATTAAAAAAGCTGGTATTCAATGAAAGATGAATGATTGAAGCATCCGAGGACAAAAAGAAAGTTGTGAAGTGAAGAGATAGAATATAAGTTGTAAGAACAATTGTTGCAAAGAGGAAACATCCCTCAGTCAATACTAGGAACTCTGCTGAGATGCTCCTTTTAGGTCATCTTGTTGGTCCTAAGCCTAGGTTAAGGAAAAGGGTTGGGCATGGGGCAAGCAACTCCATCAAATCTACTTGCTACTGAAACTGCAAGAGCATCACCACATTTAGACCCGGACAGGATTTTTCTACTGACAGGCTCATGACCTGTACTGGTCAACACCTAACTAGCAAAGCAAGACACACATACCCCCCCCCCCGGAAAAAAACACTGACCCATTTGGAACTGCAAGGCATTGTCCATCTGATATAAGATCAGAATCTTCAACACCAACGTAATGGCAGTTCTCTTGTATGGAACCAAGATACGGAGAATGGTAATCCCATTACCAACGAGCTCCTGACTTTCATTGACAGATGCCTACGACACATCCTGAACATCAGATCGCCTGATAAGATTTCCAACACCAACGAGGGGGGAAGGTCAGACACCCATTGACCAGGACATAAAGGAGCAAAAGTCAGAGTGGATTGGGCATACCAGACAAAAATGTCAGGCACTCAACTGGAATCTACAACGGAAGAGAAAAGTTGAGAGATTCAAACAGACCTGGAGTAGATCAGTTGAGAGTGAGGCCAATGGTGGTTAGACAGACACCGTCTGGAGTTGCCCAGAACCATGTCCACTGTTGCGGTGTAGTTGCAGCCCTATGCTCCAGAAGGAGTCCACAGGAATGAACAACAAAGGAGGAAAAGAATTTGCACGCTATACATAAACTGAATAAATAAAAAGTATATGAGCTTATACCATAAACAGTCAACTAAATGACAATAAGTTTTTATAATGATGGAAAACCATGAAAGACTTGTTTCCAAATCTTCAGGTGGGTTTCCATCAGAATAAAATCTTACACTATTTGAGGGGGAAAAAAAGAGAAGAAAAAAAAATTGAGAACCTTATAAAAACAATTTTCCATACATTTTGAATCATTTCATTTGATTACGGTGAAAAGGTCTAGACATAATAAAGAGAGAGATGATGAAAATTTCACCCCTCTAGCTCCATTGACGTGGCCTGTACACTCCATGTAAACATAACCAACCAACCACACCAATTCGAAAACTGAAGAAAACCTGTTTTGACGACAATTTTGGTTGACGGTTTCTGACTGCAATAAACGGAAATTTTTTTTAAAACCCCAATTTAATTTCAAATAACCAAAATGTCAAGTCAGTTATTTAGGTCAGGATATGTCAGTACTCCACATTGAAGATTATACTTATATAACCCAGTAATTAAAATTTTGATTTTTGTTAAGAAATTTCCAAGCATCCTAACGCTAATAATTAACCATGAGCAGATATCTTTGGTCATCAGTGAAAAAAAGGGATGCAACAGTTACATTAAATTTGATTAACAAAATTATTTCATGTTCTGATGTACAAAAGAATTTCATTATGTTCTCAACATTTATGATTAAGTGAATTGATAAATTGTATCTTTACTTAATTTTACCTTTAGATTGGTTTAATATTCAAGAAAATATTGCCAACATAATGTTTTTGATACTTGCACAATTGCAATTGAAAAATTACTTGATAATTAATCCCTGACAGTTGGGGTGAACTATTTTTTTTTTGTAATTATCTTGAAATGACACAGGGCCGTGATTTGCAAAACATGAGCCTCTGCTCCCTTGCAAGATAACGAGAGAAAAAAAAAGTTTGGGAACCACTAACACTGTTTTACAGAGTTCAATTCAAACCCTGGGTAGAACTCATGAAGACAAAATATACGAGAAAGAAATTAAATTCATAATTCTGCCTCTTGTTCAAGGCAATTCCTTTATCCTCCAACAGAATTTCAAGTCAAAAAAGAGATGTAATTAAAGCAGATATGCCGCCAGCAATAATGTCATTGTTCCTTATTATTAAAAAGTATATAAGTACAAATGGATTCACACACAAAACACTGAAAATATTAATTGTTCTACTTGAAATTATAAGTGTTGACTTATTAGAGATATTTCAAGAAAAAGTTTTGGACTATTTAACACCATATAACAGAAATTGAAATTCTTAATGCAAACTACATAAAAGTGAATGCCCTTCGTTTGAAATACAGTAAGTCAAGGGGATTTTGCATTTCATAGTTTAATTTCAAGTCTAATGTTGATCAGTTAAAATCAAATCAGCAAACTAATGAAGGTTATTTTCAACTTGGACTGTATCATTGAAGATTCACAAGGAGATACAGAGAGAGAATAGAAAGACAGAATGCAGACAAATGGCAGTGGGGAAAGGAAGGAGAGAGGGAAAAGCAACATTCAGCAGTTCCAACAAAAAGTCCTAAAAATGCTAAGAAGAAATCATCTCATCCAAGATTCAAATGAAATATACTAGAAATGGAGCAAATTTATGAGAACTGGAATTTCAAACTGCTTTTATTCGGGGTGGGATGGGGGGGGGGATCTAAAAGAAAATCCCTTCAATGTCTCATATGATTCGGTATCAGGGTTGTAAGAGGGGGTTTAATCAAGCTTTATCTCAAAGATTTACCAAACATGGGCACCGGAAAAGTATTGGAATCGGAAATCAAGCCTGGAGGATGCAGAAGTTTAATGCTAGCCAAAGGCCTGATATGGAAAACACTCAATTTAAAAAAACGAAACAATTCCAATTACTGTTTTTGGTGAGTCTCTGAAATGAGGCTCGGATTATCTCCCCTTCTGACAAAACTTAATTCAGTTCAGTAAACAAAATGAGACAAAAATAATAAAGTTTTGACTGATCAAGTGAATCAAATGCTGCACCTGTCTACCACAAACCAAATGCTACATTGAATTCATCATCTTAAACAATATTTATTATTTTAATATTCATTTCCATTATTATATGAAGTATTGTCATCCATTATACTTATTTTGACAACTATTTACTTTAAGCTCAATTTTTCAGTGGTTAGATCCTATCACAACTCAACCTGATGCTTCAATAAAATTATTGCCAAAACATAACTAAAGAACACATACCTCTGCCTTGTGGAATGGTCATATAACTACAATGTACCGTGTATGAATTCTCCCCCGAATTTAATCACTTCTTCCATAGACCATTCGTCAACCCTTCCATAAATTTCATTGAAATTCCCCAACTTTAGGAGATATTGGGTGGCATGGACATACGACTGCGAGGGGAAATAACCCAGCATGAATATGACTAGTTTCAATCATTTCTTTCATAACCCATTGCCCAGACTTCCATGAAATTTCATCAAAGTCATTGAGAACTTTCAGAGAAATATTTGTTGTCAAGTGAAAGATACAAAAAAAAAAAAAAAAAGGCACAGATATTCCGAGTTAAAGATGGGTTTAAAAGGTAAGGTTTGACTTCTGCTACATCTGAAGCTTTCATGTCAAGTGGTTATAGCAGCTGAGCATGCCCCTGGCAAGAGGGACATCATTATTTCCAATCAATGCTGTTTGCTTCCAGCTGTGGAGTGACAGCTCAAGTCAAGTTGTGATAATAATGGAAAAACAACAACCAGAAACAAAGTTGAAGGTAAATAGTAGTCAAAATATGATACACATCAATATTCTAACAATATAAACTGAATAAAAAATAAGAAAAAGAAAAAGGAAATAAGCAAAGGTCTAAATCAGTTTTCAAACTTCAGTTTAGTGACCCTGGGATCAGAAACATAATTTCAGTGGTTCTTTAGTTTAATCCAATAAATTTTACTGAATTTTGATAGAGTTTGCTAATTAAGTTTGAAGCATAGGATGTGAACAGACTGAAATATGTCAGAAGTTATGATACATTTGTAGATGCTTCATTATTCACAACTATTTTCAAATAATTTTATCAGATGAAGCTCTGTGAACCATTACTAATAATTTTTTGCTACCATTTACCTTCATCTCAATTTATTTGTGTTTCCCCACTGCATCCCAACTCAGGACAGTTTCCTTTCGGCAGTGAGTAGATAAATCAACAGCACTCTGAATTGTGAACAAGATCCTTCTTAACTTCAACACCTTACTGCTCCTAACACTGCAATACAGAAACTAGGGGCAAGTGCAAGTATAAAGTAAACCAGTCTGAGTTTGGTTTTAGTGGGGAGCAACCAAAAAATTTCAAGAGGATATTAGTAGCAAAAAATTATCAGAAACTGCACCATTTCCCCCCCCAGCCACTCACTTCTCCCAGGTTTTTTTTTTTTTTTTTTTTTTTTTTTTTTTCCCCAGTTATTAAGAAATTTTCTTTATTTTTTTTCAGCAAATCATCCTGCAACAATCAGGAGCAATCTTTTGACCCTCATTAGGGTCATGACTATGGGTTCAGGAACTGCTGGTCCTTAATCATTATAGAATCATCATTTATTTAATAGTCTTTGAATGAAACTAAAATTTCAAGAGAGTATGCAGTAAATAACACTCCAAGATGATAATGATATAAATCAACTTACTTTGAAATTAAAAAGATATTCTTGAAATTGACAATATTAAAAACAATCAATTTTACCAAAAGGGTACAAAAATGGGTTAAATATTCAAATTTCAAGCATATTCTATAAGTTTTGAGGATCACAGAATTATTAAAAATCATAATAAATCTCAAAAAATCTAGGACATTTGATTTCATAAATACTTTTGAAAACATCAAAATTCAGTCCAAAATTTTATTTCAACAGATTTCCAGGCAATAAAATGAAAATTGGCTGAACAAGATCTCTGCTCAAATAATTTGCAATTTTGTTTCTGAATTTTGTTAAACGGTAGTGTATAAATCCTCAGGTAATGATAGGTCGCAGAATCACTTGCTAGAACGTATGCTTGTAAGAACCAGGAACAACTGACAAAGGCCCGAGGGTACATAGCTGAAATTTTATGAACAAATGAACATATAGACACGGACAATAGTCTGACCATATCATACACAATGATTAATTTGCCAACAGATTCCCATAGCTCAGTCAGTAATAGCTGCTGGTAGTCTCATGGAGAGCTTCTTCTTCATTTCAAAACTTTGCTTTTTATTCACTGCCAGAGTTGGAGTTGTTGAGATTCAGATGCACACTCCTATTACCAGAAGGAAACCTGTTTTACACCCAGCTGCTAAGACCACTTGACAACAAAGTTTAATGGCCAGCAAAGATCAAATCTTACCTTTCAAACCCACCCTTTACTTCAAAAATTGGTTTTCTGTTCATGCAATCAAAGTTATGATAAAAACAACTGGTTAATTAAGATGAAAGTAAATAACAAGACTGGCTGCTTCAGGGTCCAAATCCACTCTGAACACAATTATTTCAGCACTAAGCAGAATTCTCAAAAAACAAAAATAAAAGTTTTCCTAACTCATCAAGGTGAGTATGTCTCTTTTCCCTTCTCTCTCCAGCCATCATTCAAATTTTATGACATTTTCACTTTTTAATCTTAACCAGGAGTCTGAACTTGTTAGGTTAGAAAAAAAAGTAAACTCAGTAAGAGTCGAACAGGATTCAAAATCAATTCAATACGTTAGGATGAGTAATAAAAATGAATCCATCCAAATTACCAAGATTGATACCAGACTGTTCTAGTATCTGCACTTTGAACATTTCAGTTGGCAAGTCTTCTGTCATTTAGACTACCAGACAAATCTGAGATCATAGGTAGAAAAATATTTTTTTCAATCACTGCTGAATTTCCATACTGCGATACATGAATCAATTGGACACTAGGATATGTTGTTGGAAACTATTTGCCAGTAAAATACAGTCAAAATTCAGTTGTTAGCAGCATGCAGTCCTGCCAAGAGAAAATGTTCTTTTTTGATTTTAGGAGCTTTCAATCAATTAGATCATTGGTTACCGAACAGTGCTAGTGTGTGTTGGGGGGGGGGGGTAGTCCAAAGGAAGGAATAAGGCATTTAGATAAAAATCAAAGTAGTAAATGTTTTTGGGATGTGTGATGCAAGACTGAGCATGACAGGCATCCAAAGGTCAGAAATTTTCTTACTGGTGTTGTTTCTTAAAATTATAATCAATTATAGTCTTAACTTTTCGTCGTTGGGTTCAATTGGTTTCATCAACTACAATTTTTGTTAATGACCAACATTCGCTTCCCTGGACTATTTTGAGGTAAGGTGAGAAAACTAGTAATCTTATTGACTAGGTAGGGGAATGACCTTGATAACGTTGGGAATCACTGTATTAGACCCAAGAACAACCTGGAAATTTGTTGATTTTTAAAAAATAATTCCAAGATTTTATGAGGGGTGTTCTATTTACAATGTAACTATAATGATGAAGTGGATACATTCTTCCTGCCATTTTTACTGAGGTACAGCTTATATGAATTATCTTTTCTTCTGGCTACATTCTTCAATACCATCAATCCTAACACTAAAAATTTTATGGCAGAAAGTGTATGCCCATTTCTTCATCATAGTTACATTGTAAATAGAACCCCTCCCAAATTCTCCCCTAAAAACTAACAAATTTCCAGATGGTCCAAAGGTCTATGCTGCAATCTTCAATGATTTAATTTTCAAGGGAACCCCTTACCTTAGCCCAAATCTTTTCTTACCTCTTAATATTTATATACGTATGTACGTATTGAATTTTGCCCTAGTCTAGGGAATTATTGTAAAAACACAAATGGAAAATGCACACTTGGAAGGAAAAATAGACATGTGAACGATTAATGACTGGACAGCATAACTTGAAAATAAATATTTGGAAATTAGTCAAGTGTCATAAAGTGTTAAGGAAATTATATACAATATTTATAAAATACAAAGGAAAATGTGTAAATATGTGAAAATGACACTGTTTCATTGAATCCCTGGAAAAGTTCTGTGGAACACAGTTTGAATACTGTTGGTCTGATGGACTAAAAGCACTTGAGGTTGGGAGAAAATAAAGAAATTTCCCAGAGAACAGTATGCTGCAAAAAACTGAATGTTTCCTAAAATACTATCATATAAAAATACAAAATATAATTGAAATATGATAAATATGAACAATAAAAGCAGAAAGCATCAAAAAAAAAGAAAAAAAAAAAAGAAATTAATCATTTCATTTTTCTTAGCAACAATTGTTTTTTTTTTCTTTTATGCTTTTATAATATCTGTGTCATATTTGTTCAATTTAAGGTTCATCCCATTTTTTCTTCCCTTTTAGAATTGAAGTTAGAGTAAAAACTCTTTTCTACAATGTTCAAATGTAAATAATTTTAGATGGATGGATAATACACAGTAATGGAGTCCAGTTATTTACCTTGGACGCCAGTAGGATCATGAAACCATATGGAAAACTTGTCTTGAATTATTATTTTTTTTTTTTTCTGATTAAACACTATTTACTCACTACTGAAGGGTAATTAATACAAGCAATAGTTGCGATAAAGTGCAACTAATGGAATTAAGATAGCGGGCAAAATGTATTCCAAAAATTTAAAAATAATAAGGATTCATAATCTAATAAAGATTGAAAAAAAGGAAAAATGCATTAAATACTGTAACTACCAGAATGTAAACAAACATGGCAATAATCCGAATGAAGGATGGGTTCAAAAGGATTCGAACTTTTATGACCAGTTGAAGTCTAGGTGGCTCAATCAGCGAAGTAGGTGGTTCCCCCTAGTGGGTGTGGTTTCAAATCCCACCTTAGGCTTATTCTCTATTTTCTGATCAGATGCTATTTACTCACCACCAAAGAGTATTCAGTCTGAACAAAAATTGTAAACAGCAACTGATAACTTTGAGATGAAGATGAAAAATAATCAAAAGATTTGAATAATGATATAAAAATGTATAAAAAAAAACAAACAAAAAAAAACAAAACAAACAGAAAATTATCTTGAATTCTTTGAAGTTGACATTTATAAAAAAAAAGATCCTTAACCCTTTTGAAACTCCTGGAACACATATATCCTGAGGTCTCTATGACTGCTGGAATACACACATCCTAAAAATATCTTTTAGAAGTTAACCTAGACTTTTCAGTTCAAGCATTAAGTATCTTAGTATGTTAGTCTTGAAAGCAAGAGAGATAATTGTTCGGCTGAAGTCCACTAAAAGAAAATATCATTCATTAAAAGATATACAAAAAAAAAAATCAAATACAGAATTAATAGTAGTTACCTCCCTTCACTTTATGAACCCCCAGCAAAACAATTACCAGCAAAAGGAATTTTCTAAAATAATCTGAACACAATTAGTAAGAAATAGTAGTTGCAGTTGTTGGTTTATACAATGTTTGCGAGGATCAGGAGTACTTTCCTGCTGCCTGCACACACTGAGTCCACTCATTCAGCTCAGTGCCCTTTCTTGGTAATTAAGTGGAATGAGATGGCTGAAATGGTTGCCGAGTTATCTTATTTATCAGAATAGCCGTCTCCTAGATGGACCACCTTATAGGGTGCAAGGGCGCCATCTACTGTACTATTTTACCAGTAGTTGGGGCAGGGAAATGGATTCATTCCTTTCCCAAAGGCATCAATGCAAAGGGAACACAAACTACCTCAGTTGGAATTCAAACAGAATTTACAAATACAAATTTTCCATGCTGCTAATAGTTATGCCGCTCTGCAACCACTTAGTATCCAAAGCACCTCGTAATTTTCAAAACATTTCTGGGGTACAATCCTGGGGTCCTAAATCTTTTTTGAAATGCAGAGCAGTTCAATATTGACAATATTTTTGTAAACCAGCCACAGGAGAGTTGGAATGCTAATAATGATCAGCACCCTATTACATACTGGGAGTTAACACATTTTAAAATTCAAGCCCTCAAATTGAAAAATGTTTTTGTGTGCAAGAGAAAAATTGAAACAGTCAAGTAAACAGATTAGTCACTCAATAGAAACCATCTCATGACTAACATCTTTTGGGAGCATAAGGTTTACAGGATGATCAATGCATAAGTTACTTCACTTGAATTTTGGAGACAAAAAATAAGGGATCAATTTGGCATAAACTTACATTGTAAATTGCTCAGGCCATACCAATGGAACTAGAGTGCTTAAGATTTAAACATTTTTTCCTTACGTGCACAAAAAAAAAATTTTTTTTTCAAAACCAGCATAGGGGTGGGGGTTGACCCCCCCCCCAACATCCAAGCAAAAAAAGTTTTTTGTACACAAGGAATTGATGTTCAAATTTTCAGTATTCTAGCTCCATTTTCATATATAAGTACATCTAATATGCCTGCAAGACCAACTAAAAAATGAAGAAATGACAGTATTGGTTGATGGTCTCTAATAATCAGAAGCAACAATATAACAACAATGATTAAAAAGGTCAAGAGAAACCCTCTGTTTTTGGATTTCAGCCTTTCTCAATCATGTTTCTTAACAGATAACCCAGAGATGAGTCCCTATTAGTTTATACTAAGATGATATGCTCAACAGTGAAAGAGCTAATACTTACAAAGAAGTGGATTTTATTCAAAGGTCGGTGGAAAACAGGTGCAGTAACAAAAATGAAGTTTTTATCAAAACAGAATCTAATTCAGGACAATATTGCAAATAAAAGCCTACATTTGGCAAACCACCCCTAAAAAACATCAAAACCTATCCTTCGTAGTTAGTAAGTCTTGGGGGTGGGGAGAATACTGACAAGAAGTACGTGCAATTCAAGTTTGTGTGTATATTTAAATTTCTAAATTATTGTATTGAACCTGGGAATTAATGAGAACGACATTAGACAATTGAATTTTTTTTTTTTAAATAGAACGAAGATTTCTACATTGTATACCGAGCCATAGTCAACCTGTGAAAGGCATGAAATGGTAAAAATCTATTTGTTTTAATATGCAATCTATAAAAACAAGAGAATTTAAAACGAGCAAATACTCAATGATGTACGATATATGTCGAAGTTCTATGGTTTAAATTAGGCAAAAGAAAAAGAGGTAACATACCGTTTCGGAGTGTGAATGTCTTCTAGCATCTCAGTACCAAGTCCGCAAATTAGCCGTGATCCACTGCTCACTACTATTTGTCTGCGTTTTTGTTTTGTTTTGTTTGCTTGATATTTTTTGTATATGTTATCGTCCTTTATTTTTAATGCAATATTTTTAGTCCATTATGTGGTAGGAGGTATTTGTGAGAAGTCCCACGCATAAAAGGAGTATCGAAGTCCAAACAGAGCAGAAGACGAACAAAATTTACGAGAGGAGAAGAGGTATACGCAGTTCATTAAACTTACATTTTTGTTTCCTTTTTTTTTTTCTTTTTAAGTAATAATTTTTTTTTTTCATTCTGATTTTAGGTGGCAGGTAAACCAGCTGCCATGCATCAACTTGTGCCTTTAGAACATAAGAAATAGCTGATTGCATTGAAGCAAACTGTATAAGTAATAGAAAAACGTCCATGCAGAAGCAAGTTGATGGTTGGCAACTTTAAATATAAGATGTTGGCGAGTGAGACAGTCCACTAGCAGACGTAGGCTGCAGCTAAATAAACCAGCCTACCTAACCCCATATATACATATAAATATAGATATACATATATATGTGATAGTTCATCAAATATTTTTGCTTTCTTTTTTGTTTAGCTTATATAAAAATATAGTTAAAGGCCACAGGTTGTGCTTGCTTGCTTAGCCCCAGCAGGGGGCTGTCCAACAGCCCCATCCCACCCCAACACACAAGAAAGTCCTTTAGATTTAGGAAATCGGGGGTGTGACAGATGATTTCATTTCTTTTTTTCTTTTATTTAGAAACAATCCTTTTTGATCGGTACCACGATCAGACATGGTATCATACGACATTGTGCAAAGTCCTTGCACGATGCACGCACCATTTTTTCTTTTTCTTTTCTGGTACTCATTTTTCGGTTTTATTTCTTTTTTTTCAATTCTTAAATGAGCATTTCTTTCCCCTCTTGTAGCTGGGCGAACCACGGCCTAGCTGAGACATGCTGAGCCTTCCTATGTGTGGTGGCAAGAGGCTCCCAGGAATTTTAAGCCCTGTAATATGCTATGAAGAAAACCATTAGACACACCGACTATTTGAGAAAATACTTACCGACCGAGAACAGTGAGAGAATAGTTCATATTACATATCATCATTATCATTATCATCATGATCAATGTTAATAACATTTTCTCCCGTTCTCGGTTCATTTTGTGCATTTCCCTTCACTTCCTTTGCAGAGGAAAGAAAGGACAGCACATTTCAGAACATGTATCAAGTGCTTTAACACTTTAAGACCAACCCCAAAAGTACTTCAGAATGTGAGGTCATGATATACCTCTTCCAGAGAAAACTTGAGCTGGAAACAAGTGCTCTAACCTAGAAATTTCGGAATTCCTTGGCCCACTGCTGCCACCGGTGCCAGTCATGCCTGCTCCCACACTGCCTGATCCTCCTGGGCCACCTGCACTGCTCATCCCATAGCGATCCAAATGCCTTTCTGAGCTCCGTGAACGACGATGTGATCTCCTGGCTTTTCGAACAATACTACCAAGATCTACATTATCATCTGACGGGAATAATTTGCACAATTCTTCTCCAACTGTTGGTTCAATTTCCTTAAATTATAAGAAAAAATAAAAGAAAAAAGGTATTTAAGAGCAATTTTAGAGAGACATCTTTACAGTAATAGATTATTGGGAGAACTAATATTATGAACAAGTCTGGTAAGTCACTCAATAAAAACCGTCATGTGATCAACATCTTCCGACAGAATGCCATGTCGGACAGTGATCGCTGAAATATTTGAATTTTCAAAAAACAAGCATGAACACTGGCAGACACAAACAAAGGGATCAATTTTGCACATACATTGAAAACTCAACTTCCTCACAAAAAACCTATTTAGGTGGCAATTTAAAGAAGAAAAAAAAAGAAAAAAGTTTTCCACTCGACATAATGAGGAGTAAACGTTTCAGTTTCCAGCCCTCTAGCACCATTGATGCTATCTGTATGCATAGTGCATACTTACAAACAAAGCCAGCTAGCCAGACCAACTTGAAAATTGAAGAAACTCATGTTGACAGTTTCTAGTCGTAGATCAATGCATAGAAATCTTAAATATATCACCTTATAATTTCCTCTCTCTCTTGAAGAATCATATAGTTAAAGGTCTGCATGAGACAAAAATATCACTTTACACATCCAGTTCATTATCAGCTAATGCAGATAGTCTCATATAGCCGCACTGAAGAGGAGTAATACAA
Organism: Thysanoteuthis rhombus; assembly: GCA_963457665.1. Lineage (NCBI taxonomy): Eukaryota > Metazoa > Mollusca > Cephalopoda > Oegopsida > Thysanoteuthidae > Thysanoteuthis > Thysanoteuthis major. The sequence goes on along the minus strand of OY735210.1, from coordinate 38,541,482 downwards.
CAAAATAGCAGTCTGTGGGGAACAAAATTATTGATTATAATTAACGCTCCCTTATTTAAGGTTGAGCACTCTTAGGTAGGGCATAAACATCTCACTCTATTCGGTCCTACTGACCATCCAGTTCTGCGTAGGGCATTTGCCTCTGGGTCTGGAGCAAAGGTTTCGACCCAACTTAGCGGTACTGGAAGAGGTGTCTACAGCCACACTGAAGAGTTGTATTACAACGAAACAGCTGCCTGTGGAGGACACAATTATTATATATATATATATATATATTTCTCTTCTAACAAAACACCAACGGTTTCTTTCAATTCAAGAGGAACAATAAAAGCCACAACTCCCTTTTCTTATTTTAAAATTTTGCATCCAACTAGAGTCACAAACTAAAAAATATTCGAAGGATGGTTTCGAAGACCAAAAATCATGTTTTTCAGTAATACTATCAGATTTTATTTCTAAAAAAATATCAATTAGGTAACACTGCTCTCGGGTCCAAATAAATTGTGCATTGGTCACAAAAAACAGAGCCAATTAGTGAAGATTACATACGCTCGAGTCAGTTCTTACAAAATAGGCCCTATCGTACAGCTGGTCCAACGAAAAGGAATCTAGTGAGTATTTTTATTTTCTTTTTTAATTGAACAACTGCAACCATCAAAAGATGGCAAGGGATTCAATCCTTTTTTTTATATGAATGTGTATTTGCATATTCCAGCATCTCTGGCTATACCACTTCATCAACAGACTTGAAAATTGGTATCAGTACTGCACTAGACCCTTTCTAAATGTGTCTTTTTGATTTGGGGGGAAAAATTAGTTTTGACTTTTTTGGAGCCTTATTTTAATGGATTAATTATAACATCAAGATTCTCCAGAACCTAGTTCCTTTACTTAATTTTAGTTGTTTGTAATGAAAAACGCCATTGAGGTCTTAAACACAATTCATTCTGACCATATATATTCTTTGATAGGATGTCCAAGTAAAATTCAAGAATTCAAAACATCCAATTTTCATGATAGAACTGACATATCATAGAAGCTCAGATGTCAACCAAATGGTAAATATAGGTTTTTCCTACTATCCAAAAGAGGAGCATTTCTAAAAAAACATTGAAAAACAAAATGGTGTCAAGCAAAAAAAGCGATATTTATATGGGGAAATATTTTGAGCATCCCTAGACCACAGAAATGGTGACAATGGTAGGTTACGCCGAGTCACCATGACAAACAAATATTGAATTCCGTGAGAGGAAAAAAAAGAAAAAAAAGAAAATAAAGAGGTGTGAAGTATTTTTGAAAAGCTACAAAAAGCAAGAGAAAATCATATCCTACCTGTCCATCTCGTCCAATTTTGACGTATTTATTTTCATTCCATGGGTTATGCAAATGTGTGGTTCTTGTAAAGGGTAGATCTCGTCTGAAACAATAATAGGAAGTAACAAATGAAATCAAAAACACAAAATATTTACAGGTATACCTTAAATAGTGGAGTTAATTGAAAAAAGTGGTGCCAGATTAGGCCAAAAGCAGAGATAATCCAAGTTTTATCCCAGACACTTACCCAATTCATGATTTGGAAAACAAGCAAGTCCAGAGACAGACTCACTCCATTTTGAAATTTTATTTCATTTGATATCATAATATATTTATATATTGTAAATATATATCGATATATGTAGTGGTTTCTGTTTAATACTTGTCTGCAAATCACTACTGGTATCTTAGGAAACTTAAAAATATAATAATTTCCAACATTTGGATTAGGCGACAGTTTACATTTGGAACAGTAGTAGAATAAATTAGTCTGAAGCCCTGACTATCATTAGATACAATGATCCCTATACATAGTCATTATAACATAGCAAAAATAGAGATTGTGCCAGCAGTCATTTAAAAATATGGAATGGATTAGTGCTGTGTATCTCATCTGGCAGCTACTTTCCAGAACTGATGAAAAATCACTAGATAGCTATGTATGTTTCTACATGATGAATTATTGTACGAGTATATGTACTAATTCTTAGACAAATTAACCAAAATGTACAGTATACTGCTATTTTGAAGACTGTCCATGATGCTGAATGAACATTTATTTTGGAAATTCAATATTAATTCATTATGAAAAACAGCACTAGAGTGAATCAGTAGTAAGCACAATAGACTTGCTATCTTTTCAGTATTTCAAAGCTACAAGGAATGTCTTAAATTGCATTATCAAGGATTTTCTGGTCGAATCCTATTCAGAAAGTATTTTGCTTATTCACCCAGAAATTTCAGAACATTTTGAAAAATGAAATAGAAATTAGAGAGACTTAATGGAAAGTATAGTATGATATAAAACTTATACAAAAATTGAAGAATAAAATTTGTTTTAATCAGAGTTCAAGACTTGTTTTTGAAGCTCTATTTCTGTTGAGAGAGAAATTAATCCTTTCATTACCTGTTGATCCAATCCAACTTGAAAACTCCAGATAGAGCCCGAGCACTTAGTCCTGGTGGTAAAACCCATCGGATAGGTGGATGATCCCGGGTAGATTCAGCTGACAATCTTGCAAAGCCTGGATAATAAAGAACAGTTTGGATAAATCTTCAAGTGATTCTCCATCATGATTACACATTTGAAAGAAGAACATTTTCTACAATAAAATCTCATTAACCCATATATGCCTACAGTCTTGTATTTAGTATATGCTGAAAAATTGCAACAGAAAATATACTTTTCTAAGAAAATGGATCAAATTACATAAACACTCACAAGAGAGGAAACAGGCTTTCAGTTTTGTTTTATGGTAATCATTGCTATGATGCATAAATTTTTTTTTTTACCAAAATATAATTAAATAAGATTCATCATAAATTAACACAATAATGAAATCAAAAGCTTGTCTTTTGCTCTTTATTAAAAACACCAGTTTGGCATGTTGGTAGCACAGTTTTTCATTGTACCTTGAATTAATGATGCGAAATCTGGTAAAGAACAAAAGACGGGCTTTATTACCATTATTGCCTTCATATCTGATTAACTAGTTTTATCCTTTTTTGTAATAAAAAAAAATACTAATAAGGTCTCTTCAATGTATATCTCATCTCGTACTATAATTCACAAAATCTCAACTTCTTTGTATAACACAGGAACTGATGAAAATAGTGAAGGGGTCAGATTCACCCTCTCTCCAATAAAAATGATCTGATGTTATCCAATATATACCATAAAAATAATCTATGATGTCCAATTCTGTTTATCTGTTACCTATAGGAGCTGAACTAGTGCATTGTAATCATAGATATAGAATTATAATTCCTCTTAAAAATTTTGATTTCTCATAACCAAAGGTCCAAGAAATATAGGAATATCCAGCCCATATAATCACTTATAGGATATAGGATCCCCACACAACATTATTCTTTTATATTATGCAACAAAATTTACAATCTAGTTAAATCTGCTATATGCATACAATACATATCAACTATTCATTCCTTGGAAATATTTGGCACCTTACCAATATGCACAGAGATTGATTCAAGAAAAATTGTTTTGGGGAGAAAAGATATATGACTGTCAATCCTCCCAAATTTTTTTAATCAGAAAAAAAAAAAAAAAAAAAAAAAAAAACTTCCATGTTTTTTACAGCTTTAAATATATATATAATTTATCAAATAAGAAGAGCATACCTTGAAATTTTCCACTTTCTTTAACAGAAAAAACCAAAATGACATTATCTGCTTCCTGGGGAAAAGAAGTAGAAAAAAAAGAAAAAAAAATCAAAATGTTTAAGAAATTAATATCAACAATTTGACAAAAATCTTACATAAAAAAGTTAAACATGTGTATTTCACAAAATTGATTTCTCCATAACAGTATTTGACCTACTTGCGTTTCAACCTCTATCCTCAGAATGGATCAACCCAAAGTCATAATTATGTGGGCTATAAATGGTCAGTATATTTCAATCCTTGCGAATGGATGATAAATCCCCTTTGAGTGTGAAACTCAAAATTTAATTGACTATGTCTATGTATCAATGAATGAAACTGACTGCGTTGATCAAGAAATCATCAAACCAATATTGAATGAAAATTTCAATAGTGATAAATGTTTCCTTATGCTTGTGTGATTTGAAAACTTTGTTACATTTGCAGAACAATATTTTTCAGTGTTTTGAATTTCTGTTCAGAATTCAAGAGATTTATATCATTATATATGGCTGAAAACTATTAGAATAATCCTGGCAAAAATTGATACAGAACTTGCATGAGTCACTCAATACAAAACTGTCATGTGACAAACACCTTTACGTGCATGCCACATTGAAGGTGATCAACTAAAAAATTGGAAAAAGAGGTGATCAATGAATGTTAATTTTACCTTTTCTTGGATCACTGAAGTCAAAATCATCAAAAAAATAAGTGTGAATGCTGCCAGACACAAATTAAGTATGAAGACAGCCTTGGATGATATTTATTGGGGTGGGGGGCAATAAGTTCTAGAGAAACAAGCCTGAAAGTCAGACCAAATATGTGCTTGTTCAATCTTCAGTGCCTTTAAAAAGGCCCTTCCTTTCAAAGCTTGCACTTATAAGAGCCCAAAATTGTGTTTCGGCACGTCAGTCAGGTTGTTATTTAGAGGATATAAATGCACGAAAAGAAAAATAGAAAAATAAATCAAGCTCAAAAATAGCTAGATCTGTAAATTTTGTTTTGATATGTCAGTCAATGATGGCAATCAGTACTGGAGATGCTCATGTATCTAAAAATTAAGATGAAGGTAAATAATTGTCAAAATTAATCCACACACTAACTATATGATGCCGTCTTCTGTCAGGTTAATATTGTGATGAAATACAATTTCATTCATGCAAATAACACGTGTTTGTATTCAAAGAGAATTCTATTTTCTGATGGTTCAAAGATATCACGTAAGTGACACCAAATACTTCAATCTCATAGATAGAGAGGTAGGGAACACTTCATGGAGATGGTGTGAAGTGTTTGTTATGTCCCTTACTGACAGCAATCGTCCCCATTGATGCTAGCGTACCTGAAATCCTCAAATTAGATCTTCTGCTAAAAGTTTTAAATCTATTACTATTATTGTATCGGCTTATTTGGAGGAATCAGAAATCATTTTACAATAAACAGACCATTCTCATTAAAAGTTATCTAACTTAAAAATTATGTCCGAGTAGCCGCAGTGTCCATTCTTCCAAATAATCTGCATGACTATTTTTGAAAATGATCACTTCTATTTTAAGTACTTTATTTCCCATTGTATAATACATACCTGTAATTTGCCAAGGAATATTCAGGGGAAAAAACTAAAAATGAGCTATGAGTTCCTTGCTGTAGTTAGTTTTTCTGTTCATTTCAATATTTCAGCATTATTTTGATCAGTAATCATAATTTATTCAGGATTCATCAGGGGAACTCTTGGGTCAAAAGGAGGTTTAGGTATGCCAAACCAAACCATTTGAGTATATGACACGGGATTAACAAAAAATAAGTTCAATTAGGTCTCCACCATCCATGGGAGTAACAGGATGAGAAGGAGGAAGATAAGGATGGTTCACCCAAAAGGTTGGATCAAGTTTCATACCGATCCAACATAATGTGGCTGAGAAAATTGATATTTACCTACTGGCCTAAAAATGGGCCTTATAGAGATATGCTAGATGCATCTGAAATGGCACCATATATGGCTGGGAAAGTAAAGAAATATTTCATGTGATTCCAACATAACTTACTCGGTATGCTTGATTGAGTCTGGCTTCATTCTGTGGGGGTGTTGACCATACACCTTTAGCTTTGGCCAAGGCAACATTTTCATGATTGTTGCTTTTAATCAAGAAGAAACGGGCCCTCTTGAATAAATACTTTAAACGCGATGTATTACCTAGAATAAAAGAAATTGATTCAAGTTAATCCCATTTCTAACATTCTAAAACATTGGAATTTCAAACTTTGATGGCCGTTTGATAAAAAGAAAAACAACTAGCATTCTAAAGGATATTATGAATCACAGCCACCTATATATGCTTCTTTCTATTTTGTAAAATAAGCTGTGCTGGAGACAAAGTGAAGTTACCTGGATGAAAATACAACCAGTATAGTTAGAATCATTAATTCATGACTTGGAAAAAAAAAGGAAAAAAAAAAAGAAAGTCAAATTAGTCAGTTGATAAAGTGATTTATTAAAAAAATTGGAAAAATAGGTGATTGATGAATAAGTTACTTTTCTTGCTTTTTTTTTGCTGTAATCACAAAGGACAAATTAAAAAAAACAAAAAACAATTGACAGATAAGTGCCAGAACGCATGAATAACCCAAACTCAGCAACAGAGATTAAATCAGTCTGTTGCGGGTAGCAAATTTGAAACAACTACACAAGGGTAATGTGGTGTGTCAGCGATCTACTGCGATTGAAAAGTTAACTAATTCAATTTCCTATCCAACTGTGAGGAAATTTTTGACTTCATTTTTTTTTCTAAATAAAAATTAGATGAAGTAGTTAACTTAATCAAAACAGGATAACTACATCAAAACTTTTACATAAAAAAAAAAAAAAAAGGTTGAAAGTCAAATTTTTGAAAATCTGAAAAGAAATAAGAAAATTCATGAAAGAAAACAGAAGTGAATACATAAAATGATATTGATATTGCTTTGGATATATTGTTTTATTTGTACACTGGTCTTAACATCAAATGAGCAAGGGTGTGAAACTTTACAATTGAAACCATCTTCTCTACATGATGACTATTTCTTTTCGGGGGGGATACCTTCAGTAAATATGATCTGTATTTCTTTGTTATCACTCATACTCATTTTTCATAAAGTTAAATTGATGGTTCACTGTGAAGAGATGAAAACTGCATTCAATTCTTGTAACCCTGACAATCTGAATTGAGAGTTGATCCTTTAGAAACATACTTCTTAAAAGCATTAAGAAGCATTTCTTCAGTTTGATCAGATACCTGAATCAGGAAGCAGTCCCCAGCATACAAAACGCAATATGGCGATCAGCAAAAAACAAATAGGAATGGTGTTTAGATAACAATGAATAAATAGGGAGGGGGAAGAGAAAAATAAAATCAACAAAAAAGAAACAAGTTTGGTTAGTCACCCAATAGAAACCATTTTGAGACCAATGTTTTTTGATAGCATGCCATGTTGGGAGTGATCATTGAATAAGTTACTTCTTCCACCTTTTGTTGGGCAGTGGTGACTAAAAAAGTTTGATGTTTCGATAAACAAGCTTGAGTAGAGCCTAACACAAACAGAAAGGGATCAATTTAGCATAAACTTACATTGTACATTGCAATCCCCACTAAAACCTATTTAGGGGGTTTAAAGAAGAAAAGTCTTTCCTGGACATAAGTAGTAAATGTTCAAATTTTCAGCCCTCTAGCTCCATTGGTGCTGCCTGTATGCTTGATACATACAGACCAGCTTAAAAACTAAAGATGGTTTTGCTCTTCAATTTTGAATATTAACTTATCAGAAACTAGTGCATGGGCCACACTGAGTAAAAACTCAAAATTAAAACTTAACTCCCAATAGAAAATACTTACGCCTCCTTTCTGACTCGCTATCATCTCCATCATCTTCAGCAGATTCTTCACTTTTTCGATCCCATTCAATGGGAGAAATTCCTCTTTTACGAGGTTTATCTCGTCTAGGCTCATTCTTTTTATCCTTATCAGAAGGATCTACAAGAAAGAAACATTTTAAACCAGTGACAATTAAGTTAGTAACAGAATCTGAGAAACAGTGGAGGAAGCCTAATTATCTTCATCCATGATTTTAAAAAAAAGAAAAAAGAAGTCCCAAATCAAGGCTTCAAAAATTTCAATTGACATAATTTAAGAAAAAAGACAAATGAAAAATGCAGTGAGGTTATTAAATCACTGCTGACATTGAAAATTGACCAACTGAGGACAAAAGGTTGAAATTGGTTGCTATGGTGACTTCAGTCATTATTTGAATCTACCTTTTCAATTTGAGTGCCGCCTTCTAAAAAGTGACCGATTTTATTTTTGAATATATAATGTTGCTGCAAATGGAGAAGAGAGCAGCTTGCTATACCATATCTCAGAAGGTGCATCACTAGATGAACATTTTAGAGTTGAAGAAATAAACTATTCAGTTTGTATTGATAGTTAGAATCTCATTTTCTCTCATCTACCAATGAAAGAGTATTATATATATCCTGAGAGGTGAATGCTTTATCAGTTGTTTACTAATATTACTGCACTACGCAAATAATGTAAACAGCCAGCCACTATTAGGGTTTATTAAGATTTGAATAGATAAGAGCATTAAAACAATTTGATAGTGTAAATGACTATGAAGATCAGGGGAAAAGAGAGGTAGGTTCTTTCATTTTTGGAGAATATGTCAGCTAAAATGATGTTTATCTTACATGCTGGAAAATACAGTAGTTTTCATAGACAATATTAAAAAAAAAAAAAAAAAAAAATTTTTTTTTCTTTTTACATTCTTCTTGTCATGAACTAGTGATGCTCAATAGTTGGACTACTTTTAGCTATCTTCCTAAAGCCATGGTGGGAAAATCTGGTATGGCAGACCATATCTGGAGTGAGAAGAGTACTCCTGAAGGAGGAGATACAGATATTTGACAGGGGAGTATTATTTGGAAGTGACGAAGAAGAAGGATGCTGCATATATCAATGTATCAGCCAAGAGCACGTTGGGCTAGTTCGGATTTCTACAGTATGAGGTTTCCTTTACTTAGCAAAGCAGGTGTTGGGGAACTTACTTGAGTATAAGTTTGGAATGACTAGAGTACTTGCTTGGTTATATAGTTACATGCGAGGACCTGGCACTGTTGAAACGGACTGATCCAGTTGATATATCAATGACCAAAATTTTTCTTTCAGGGAAGTAAAAAGATTTTGCCTCTTTTTCTTGAATCATATATCTGATGAGGGCTGAAGAGTGGATCGTTGTAAAGTTTGGGTTGATAATGTTAGGGAGAATGGGTTTGATTGTCCAGACAAAAGCTGGAATGTTAATGACTTTTCTCAGATAGTTATAGACTATGAAAACTAGACCGAATACACAATTGACACACTGTTTTTGCACAAACACCAAATATATCCATTTTATCACAAACAATTGATAAATTCATTTTCACTTCAACAGATTAAGGACATCATAAGGAGGAAACATTTTCCCTTTACTTTTAAGTGACCAAGTCAGAGTTATTCAATACAAGTACTTTTGGTACTGAGGTTGGTTAAGTGACCAACTCAGTGTTGGTTAATAAGGAACCTTAGTAAAGAGAGATATATGACCAGGAAAGGTTAGGGTATCTTTCACTTGAAGGAATAACTGGAAAGCTGCAGATACTTTGAATGGCTGCCTGTTATAAGGAAATATTTTCACTAATTTTGATCTTGTAGTAGATAGTAGAATTGTAGCAACTACTGAACACTAGTATCAAACATTTGCTATTCATATGCCAAGAGCAATGAATATGTGTAATCATTTAATCAATGACATGTCACAACATAAACATTTCTTCAACAAAATAGCTGCTGAAAAATCAAGTTACCAAAGAATATTGCAAACTATTCAAACTGGAATTCAATTGATAAATGCAGAAATTCAAATTGAAATGACAGTGAAAAAGTCATAAAACACCCAGACAAAAAAAATGGCAATACCCAAATGATGAATAGAAATGAATCCAAAATTCTTTCAAGGTCATTTAGTGACAATCTGGGTTTTAAAAGATACTTCTGTCAAAATTAAATAAAATAGTCATTTTATGGTGCATAATGAAAGATATTTTTTCAAGTGTGATTCATATAACCAGATATTGAAGGAAAATATCAAAATATTTTAGGTAAAATTTGATGAGATATGAACAAATTTAGAAAATAACTTGAAAACTTTCGACTGGAAGTTCTCATCTAAATAGAAGGAAGGAATGAAAAATGGAAAAATCTGAACCAACAAAATTTCAAAATGCTGTATAAACCAGAAATGAACAGGAAAAAAAAAAGACAAGACAAGATGTGCTGATCTTTTTTCCTTTGTATTTTTGTATGTTCATCATTTGTTTTTTTGTTCCTAATTCATTTAACTACCATTTCCAGTCCAGCAAGGTTGACCATGGTTAAAAAGATTTTGGTGGCTACACTTGAGTGCTTAGAATGAAGGAAGTGTGCCTAAGTACCACTTGGGACCATGCTGAAGGCTTTTTAAAAGAGAAATGTTCAATGTTAGAAGATCAGCATGGCAGCAAGAGTACTCCTAGACAGTCACCCATCTAGATACTGACTAGGCTTGACATGGCTCAACTTTGATTGTATGCTAACCAACATATCCAATGCGAGATGGTCATAACAGTTACAGGCAAAAAAAAGTTCAAAAAGATAGTCTCATCAGTTATAAAAGCTGCACAGTATGATTCATTTTTCCTTTCAAGTTATAACTGATTAGAAAACGGAACAAAATCATGTTGGTTCAAGCCAGTGGTTGCCAACCTGTGTGATAGGTCTATCACTGGGTTGCAAGGTCAGGTAATATTTCTATCTTTCTTTTGCCACACAGACAATATCAAGTCAAATTACAACTGCAAACAGTGACTTTTGTTTCAATTGTCTCAAAGATAAATATGTTGTATATTTACTTTTTTGCTTTCATATGAGTTCCCTGGGCATATGCAATTGACTAGTAACATAGAAGAAATATTTAGGCAATTTTGATTATTTTATCTACTTTTAGCCATTTTAAATGGCTATTAAGTGGGCAATACAGAAAATTTACCCTCACATAGATGGGCTCTAGGCATAAAAAGGTGGGTGCCTGCCTACTGATTCACACAGTCTTAGTTGTACACAATAAGACATTTATCATAATAACAGAATGTTAGCCAACAGCTATTTCTGTCAATATGAATGAAAAAAAAAAAATTTTCATTGTTAGTAAAAAAAAGAAAATTTTTTAAATTTTATCAACGTTTAATATAAAGTTATTTATAACAATGATTGTAAATTGTTATACTTCAGCAAAATTTTTGCATAATGTTATCAGCTGGTTATTGTTATCTGAAAGACTGTCCCAAAGTGATCACAATGAGCAACTTCCTCTATATTGAAAAATAGGGCAAAATTTGTGGAAAATGATACTAGCATATAAAGATTGTGGTAGGGTATCTAAATAAGATTTCAGTTTTCAAGTGACTGGCTCCCTAATGTATATACATATACATATGCTCACACTTACCAACATGAGGAATGTTAATAAGATTACAAAAATATATTATCCAAATCAAAATATAACTTCATTTGTCCTGATGAAAATGATGTTAATAAATATACATTCAAGTGTTTAAGAGAACATTTTCAAATGCTAGCAGTTGATCAACAAAATATGCAAGACACTATAATTTCAACAAAATCGTCTTGGAAACACTACATTATTCTCTAAAATCGAAAATTCTTAAACATACATTTGAAAATGAAAATGGTATTTTCCATGATAGCTATATTCCTTGTGATAAAAAACTTCAATTATTAATATCAATAATCCCAAGTGATTTAAATTTCAACTAATAATTTGAAAAAAAATAAAAGAAAAAGATTTTTCCAATTATATAGAGAACTACCAAAAGATTGTCTACAGGAAAATGGTCAATATAAGGAACAACTATGTTTATTTTATCTACAAAATGAAACAAAATATTCAAAATGCATGCAAAGATATAACAGAAAGGGAAGAGCTATTTATCAACAGCTGTATAATAAGCAAAACAAAGTCTATTGAACATCGACTTACGCTGACCTGTATTTTCATTTTGGTTGTTATAGTCACAACGTTTCAGGCCATCGTACCATCCGCCCTTCATTCGGTGACTGTTGTAGTTGGAAACCCCAAAGGAATCTAAAACCAAAGCTTTTATCCAATCCACAGGGATAGATTGTTCTCATACCACTGTCCATGCTAGGGGGTATCTAATATTTGTTAATTCATCCTTGCTAAGTTGCTTGTCTGCCCCTTCCAACAAGAGTATATGACTGCCAGGCAGTTTACTAAATATGCTAAGCCTATGTTTTTATCTATGAAGCCAAGTGTCTCGTAGGAATGTGGTGACGATAACAATCAAAATGAGGACATTAGTCAGAGTCAGCATATAAGTTCAATTCCCATCTTGGAAATTAAAATAAAGCCTGTTTGAAAATGTCTTGAGGCTATAAGAAGAACTCAATCTAAAAGGCGAACTACAACTACAGTTTACAATATGAAAACAAATTTAAATTTTGACGGAAATAAATTCATATTTCAGTCCAATCAAACTAACAAAAAATTAGGTAAAATTTATAAAATAAATAAAAGAAAGAAAGGAATTCAAGAAAAATAAGGTAAAGAAAAACAAAGAAAAAAAGAAAAAAAAAGGTTGGGGAAGGTTGTTATTTTTGTGTGTTCAAGTCTGATGAGAACTTACAAGATTCTGAATCAGAGCCTGTAAGGGAAGACTCCGAACTGGAACTGCCAGTCTCACTACGAGTATCATAGTCCTGAGTGTCCATCGCATCGTTGCCACCCGGGGCCATGTCCTCGGATTCTTCTGCACTCAGACTCACATTGTGCTTGTCATCAGAATCATCTTCGTATCTCTCATCACTCTTGTTCATGAGAAGTTCATCTACGAGAAGAATACCAATAAGTTTTAAGATCACAATCTAATCAGACAAGAAGAATAGCTTTTTTTTAAAAATAATGAGGATCAAACATAGAATCCAGACCCCAAAATGGATTCAAGACAAAAACCCAAATTTTCAAATTACACCTAAATCAAAATCTTTTCAAATTTTGTGATACTATTTTTCCATAGCATTCTTTTCATCCTTTTTTGAATTAAATTAAATTTTGATTATGGTGTAATCAGAAAATTCGTGCTTTCAACTTCAATCAATTTTTAGGTTCGGTTTCTACATTTGACCCAATAATGAAAATGAAACAAATTATCTTTTATTGAAACAAAAATAAAAAATAAAACGCCTGAGCAATTGTTTTTTGCTAAATCTACTCCCTCAAGAGATGTTATAAAAAGTGTTGGAAAGATACTGAATCACTGGAGATTTAAAGGAACTAATGAAGTTTCTTCAATGTAGATGAGCTAGACGGAAATAGAGTGAAGCTCCTAAATACAGATCCCTTTTTATTTCATACTTCAAGGTTGACACTAAAAATATACTAAGGTGCCCCCTCTTTATTTTTTTTAAGATTTGAGAAGAGAAAAAAAAAACAAAAAAAAAGAAAGAAAGAAAAAAAAAAACAAAAAAACAACACTTCAATTTTGATTTTTTTGAGTAAAAAACAAACCCTAACATATACAAAAAACAACACATACGAAAAACTCAAAGGAATCAAGAAAGAATGCTTATAATAATTACTAAAATTCACATACCTTCAGCATCTTTGTCAAGATCAAGTGTATAATCATCATCCTCCAAGTCTTCAAGATCATCATTATCTCTCAACTGTAAGATTTCTTTATGAGATTTGTCAGGTTTCTTCAAAACCTTTTTCACCTCCTTTCTTGGAGGTAACTTCTTGAGATTCTTGGCAGTTTTAGAGTCTGTTGACAGAAAGGAGGGAAAAGAAAAAAGGAAAATTATACTTTGATTTTGTAATTTTTTTCTTCAAATAAGTTGAGTATTTTATCTCAACTTTGATGTATAGTCCAACAAAAGAGGAAAACCTTTCTTCTCCACAAGAAATTTTTTCTTTGCATAGAGAAATGTATCATCTGAGAAAAGACACAAACCCTAAAAAGGAGCTGAAATGTGAACAAAATCAGAAAAAGGTTTGAATGTCAAAACAAAAGTTGAAATGTTAACAACTCTTCTCAAAGTTAGAGACAATATGTTTGAGTATCTTATGTTTTGGCATCTTTCTAAAAATATTTGAAAAAATAGTAGAGAGAGTGGGGCAAAGAGGTGTAGTCAGTCACTCAATGAAAAACACCACATGATCAACGTCTTTTGGCAGCCAGCAATGTTGGGGGGATACATTTTTAAAAGATTGGAATAGAAGGGAGTGATCACCATATAATGATCTATATTTCCAAGAAACAAACACAAATACTGCTGGACACAATATAAGGGACAAATTTGGTATAAACTTACATTGCAAATTGAACTTTCCACCAAACCTATTGATGTTGATAGTTCTGGTTGACTTTTTCTAACAAATTTCTGGAAAATGTACACACACTATATATATATATATATATATATATATATATATATATATATATATTTCTACTCGATCTGAATGCTAGGAATAGATAAAATGTCTTGAAAATTTCCACAATTAATTCCTATTCCAAAGACTTCAACTTAATACAGAGATAATTTAGAATCATTTTAATGATCCGAGTAAAAATACAACTATAGATCTAAAAATGAAATCCCTAAATTATTCTAACACTTGAAAATTCACGGTGAAAATTTCAGAGACATTTGAATTTTTATGAGATTAGTCTTCAAAAGTGAAGACAAAAGCACTCTTGAATAACATTGAAGGGCCTCCCCAAATATTACAATTATTCCCATGGATGGGGTAAGCATAATAACTGCTATTCAGTGATATAAAAATGTACACCCGTACATACATACACAAAAAAATATTTACATACTCTTAAAATGCACAATGCAAAATATGGAGATGGGATGGTAAAAGTCTCCACTATCCTGATATTTTTTTTACCAGCCTCATTCAGATCAAAACAATCTTTAATATTCCTTACACCAAGACTCCAGAATTATTCCGAACCCTCTAATCCTACAATCACCATAACATTCCGATCACTTGAAGAATTTAGCTACATGAACACCCATACTCGCAATTTTTGTGTTGTGGTGTGGGTAGAGAGAATTACTATTTACAGCTTTAAAAGATCTGGCCAATGATTACAAATTTGATAGGTATTTACAAGAATATCCCACTCAAATGGAAACCAACCTTTGTCATCAGCTGAGGACTTGCTTTGTACTCTAGATCTTGAATCTTTCACTTTGCCATTGTCAGTTTTGACAGACACTGAAGTGGCACCGCTACTGACAGATTTCCCAACTCCTTTGCCTTTAGTAATGGAGGCTTTTGCTTTGGATGAAGACTTACTTGAAGACACACTACTTTTCTGTTTGGCAAGCATTGCATGTTCTACAAAGAAATCAAAGACAAACAATGCATCAACATTTTTACCTTCATATTTCCATTTTACATAGAACTAAGTACATTTATTTAATAAATTAAGAATTTCAGGAATCAGACCAGACAGACTATGTATGCATCTAACTGAATGATTTGACATGAGTTACTAGCCATAGCTGTTGGCTGGATACTATTTGGACATGGCGATTACACCAACCCCTGGAGACAAGGTCATAACAGCTGGTTACAAGATGTCAGTTGGATAAATTCCAGAAACCAACAATTGCAAAAATTGTGGAGAGGAGAAAGAGAAAGAAAAAAAAAAAAAAAAAAAAAAAAAAATCAATTTTGAATTTAAATTTTCTTTCAGATTTCACCTAAAAATGTGCTGATTGAGGTCTTGAATTCGATTATAGTTTTATTTTTTGTCTCTAAGGCGTAGTTCTAGAATTACAAGAGTATGAACACAGATACAATACACTGAGAGGGTGATGGGTTCTATCTTTTTCTTATATAAGCACATGGTGGTTTTTTGATTTGTTCACTCCTGGCCTTATTCCAACCGGTTGATTAATAACATCTACAGTCTCCAGAATTTAGATATTTCTAGTATTAAAATGAATGAAACAAAAAAACACACAAACAAAATTAACTTTTTTCCAGATGTTTTCCACTAGAAAATACCCGTAATGTCATAAATAGAAACTATTTTGACCATAATCATTCTTTTTTTTTTTTCATGACTTCAACCAAACTCAATTGGACAAACAGACATTTTTGTAGTGTTAATCAGCAGCAAAATGCTACTGAGTGAGCTTTGGTACTGTGTGACCATCACATTCACAATGGATGACTTAACCCATTTTACATACCTCGTCCCATTTTTTTTTGGTCAAAATATTGCATCACCTCAGCATGTCAGGCCACTAACAGTCCAGATCTGGCTCCCTGCAACTTCTTGACATTTCAGATCATGGACGAGATTAAGGAGAATGCAACGAGGCAGCTGATCATGATCCTGAAGGGAACTTCACGGATCGTTTCAAAAAGTGGAAGGAACATTGGGATAAGTGTGAGATTCCAAAGAGGAGTCTTTTCAAGGGGACTAAGGCACCATTGTCCTATTTTTTCATTAATATTTAATGGCTAGATATTTTGTTGAAAGACAGATTACAAATATTTGTTACACACACATGCACACAGCACAATGTTTTACATAATGTATGCATGTAGATCTTGCAACTGTGTACAGCGCTTATCAAAACCCTTTTCTAACAAGTTTTAAAATGTAAAATTGTTTCCCATTCATATAATCCAATTGAACAGTAACCAAAAGTAGAAACTTAATTTGATAGACAGTTTTTTAATGGATGCCAGAGACAAATCAGCGGAACAAACTCATCCTAACATAGATACTCCAGTAGAAGTACCTACTAGGCCAAGATTAGGATACATAAACTTTAGATAAGTATAATTTCAATAGAAATGAAAAGGAACTTGTTCATATACTTCTTATAATGATCATATATGTAAATCGAAATGTTGAAAATTGTTGCGCACAATCAGCATGTTATTACAGTAATAAAATTTTTTTTTGATAGCTATCTTTTTATTGATTTTTAGATTCAATTTGCCTCTTTGGAGGTCCGAGTAAAGTTCACATATTTAGAACTTAGAACCTAGACACTTCGAAAGATTTTTCCCCATCAAGTTTTTTTTAATCAATTTTGTTATGAAAAAGTCTATTTAGAAGAAAAACATGAAAATATTTCAAAAAGTCAAGTTGATCAGAAGATTTTTCAAAGAGAAAATGTATTTACTGAAAGCATGATCATTTCTTTCAAGAAAAGATTTTTTTTAATCCACCAGACAAAAATAACTATGCTCTCAATAGAAATACATATTTTCTTGAAAAACAATCTTTTAATTAGCTTTGTTATCATTTGCTTTAAATTTATAACTCCGTTTTTTGTTTTTAAAAAAATCTTTTAGTGATAAACAAATTCGTTCGTTTTTTTCTCATTCGATTCAAAATCTATTCATACGATTTTCATTAGCTGATTAAAATGCTAAAAGGTACTTCTGTTAGAAGATAGCTTGATTGTATTTTGTTAGAAAAATGTATGAAGTAAATTTTCACAAAAAAATTTAATTAGAAAATGAACAAACACTAAAAATTTCATTGAAATGGGATTGTTTCAACATTCTAGTGAAAATTATAACAAATTATACAAAATCTTCATCGAAATAACGGGAAAAAGTGATTTTTTCCCCATGTTATTTCAATTTAATCTGGAACTGGATATATGCTGATGACAACATGACCTTGCCACTCCATTAGTACAAACGAAGTCTGATTGAATCACACTATTTTCCAAGAAAATCAATTTTGAATGCTTTGCAGTAAAAAGAAAATCTGAATAAGGAGTTCAGAGGCATCTACTCATATATGTATTAAATAAGTCAACCAACAGAAACTATCAAATGACCAACATCTTTCAGCAAAATGCCGTGTGGTGGTGATCAATTAGAAAATAAGAAAGGGGGTGATCAAGGTATAAGTTACTCATCTCACCTTTTATAAGATCACTAAAAAATCTGAATGCAGCTGGGCATAAACTAGGAATCATTTAAGCATAAACATAGTAAATTGAACCCCAAACTGAAAAATCTAGTTCAAGGGTGGGAGGCGGGGGGGGGGCAGGAAAAGAAAACTTAACATTTTGAGGCTTGATAAGGAAGAAAATATTTCAAGTTTCCAACCCCTTTGGTGCAGCCTGTTTGCATGATACATACGTAACCAGCCCATCAGACAAAATTGAAGAAACCTTTGGTAACAATTTTGGTAGACCATTTCTAATGACTGCTCATTCATGGTGAAGACCCATTACAAGCCTGAGAGTCAAGGTTTTTCAGTCAGAATTGAGCAGAAAATATTTGAGGGAGGACTTTCCTAATAATTCAGGCCAATTGGAAAATGTATTGACCTACTCAAGGTCTCATCCAGGTCTGGTTTCGAACAGGAATGAGCATGGCAATTACACCCTAGATTATCTAAATGGCATCAAAATTAGTCACCCAACCATAATCGAAGAAATTAGTGTGTGTGGATGTGGATGCATACACACTGCAAATAGGGCTGCAATGATTCAAAGATGCATTGCTAGATTTTTCACTAGCGATAAACAAAACATAAAATTGCTCTAATGTTACGAACGATTTTTCAGCTCATCTAAAATTTCTATTCTTTGATAGAATGTTTAAAGAAAAAAAAAAAAGTTTTCATAAATTACATTATAATACCGGCAAATAGTAAACAAGCTGATCTGTCCATCATACACATTTTTTAAATTCCACAGTTGTTGGTAGAGACCTGTATCAGTGCAGATGTGTTAGTGAAGGAAAGTGTGATGTTGCCAGTTATACATGACCTAATTCTGGTACATCCATGTATTTGACTCAAATAATTAAAATAGTGTTTTTTTTGATTTCTGTTATATCATTTAGTTCCAAATTTTGAAAACACATGAAAGCAACACTTCACGGTTACTATTCTTCTATAATAAAGACACTAATAGTTGAAGAATATTTTCTTAAATCAACTCAATACACTTAAAGGAGAAATCCACAAAATTATCATTTCATTTGTCATCTAAATACATTCTAAATGAAAAAAAATCTTCATTATAAAAACTAAATACCAAACAGAATCATTTGATATTTTGGAGTACCATTCTTTTCAGTGTTTCAAGCCATTATTAATGATTTTTGCCATGGAACATCATACATATGAATATCTTCTGCTTTCAAACCATTGCTGTTTTGTTTTTTAAATCCTTTTTTCGGGACTGAAGTTATTCATAGATATTTCTCAAATCAAAACAACTCTTCAATTTTTGATGAAAAAATTCCTTCTTTTTTTTTCTTTAAAAAAAATTTTTAGAAATAAAGTTTTAATATGATTAAAGAAATTAAACTTTTTTTTTTAAAAACAAGACTTTAAACAGTTTTCCTGCCAATTGGACACCATATATATTTAATATACAGTGAATAATAATGTGATATGCAAAATAAAACCTTTACAGATGCATATCCCACCAACATCAAATCAAAATTTCAAGAAAAATTAAAAATCACATGTTTATTCAAAAATGTCCAATATGAAAATATTCTTTCAAAAAGTGATAAGATTTTTTCAACAGTAATTTATTTAATCAATCATACGAAGAATCTTTTCTTCAATAGAAAAATATCTTTTCTGTTAAAGAAAAAAAAAAAAAAATTCCTTTTAAAGGTCGAAAATGAATGGCCATTTTTTTCGTAATAAAGACATTCTTTTTCAACATTGAATAATGAAGTCATTTGTTTTTTTAAAACTTGGGAGAATAATGCCAGGAGCTAATGGACATACTTCCACCAGTTCAAGTCAGACTGAAATTATATACAAGTATTTGAAATTGTGCAATCTATATGAATTTTAAAAAGCCTTTCGAATACTGTACATGCTGGTGTATAAGACGGAAACAAAAATGATGCTAATAACACCACATCCAGTATGCCATTACGGTAGCTCAATATGAACTGTTATATGATTTGGTAATCATTTTATGCTCAGTGAAAAAGCTGATAGTCAGTAGTAACTAGTCTTTTAGTCAGTAATAACAAAAAAAAACAAAGAAAATTTTAATAAGAAGCGGGGTTCTTTCATCAGTTGAAAGAGTGAAAGTTATTTGATAAATATTTGTTGTCAAACTCAAGTCCAAGTTGGAGGACTGAGTTGACTTAGTTTTTCCACAGTATCAAAAACAAGTCTTAGATATCTACCAAAATTTATGTTACAAATACACAAAGGCTCATTTCATTCTAATAAATAAAAAACATTCATACTGAAATTTTTTTTTAATCATTTATTATATATACAATACAAAAGTTGCAGTACTCATCTTCTGTCGGAATAGAAGTAGGAGTGGAGTTGACTTTGTAACAGTCGTGCTTGTTTATGTTCAAAAGATTTGTGTTGAGTTTTATGCAGAGAAATTATCAAATAATAGCTGAGAATTTTAAAAAGCCATTCAAATACTGTACATGCTGGTGTATAAGACGGAGACAAAAGTAATGCTAATAACACCATGTTCAGTATGCCATTACAGTAGCTCAATATGAACAGTTATATGATCTGATAATCCATTCTTCATATACCACTGTAAAACATTTGTCTTGTCGTCCGGCATATACAGTAAACATACATAGCTTATTCAAAGACAAGTTGCAAACTAATAAAATCACCATTTCTCATCAATAAGGCCTAGATTAATGATATACACTTTAGACCTGAAATAATGCAGTTTGAACATGAACCCCAATTTTAAATTTGGCTCTCAAAATAATAGCTAAATACATAAGTAGAAAGACACCTATTGAATCAGGTTACAACTTTAGAGAGGAAATGGATTACACAAAAATATTTCAGAAGTCAATAAGTGAAATCCAGCGTCCCTCTCCCTTTCATTAGTCGCTAAAAAGATTGACTTATTGTTGAACTGCAATAGACACTCGGTTTTTAAGGTCATAAGAACTCCTGTTAATAGTTGATCGCCTATATATCCATTCCCAATTGAACTCAAAGAATCACCAATTTGACAAAATTCAGTCTGTGATTGATCATAAGCTTGGCTTTACATATGGAAAAAAAAAAAAAAAAAAAAAAAAAAAAAATTGCTGACAAAAAAAGGTGCCAAATAAGGCTTGCTCTTGGGGCTATTTGACACTACTTAATAACTAACCTAAATCCTAAAACTTCATTTGACTGCTTGCACTATTTACATATTGTCTACAATAGGCCAAATCAAAGGGATAAGAGCCTTCTTTGAGACACTCACTCAGATTATACACATTCCACTTGCACTTTAAGTCGTTTTTATTAATATCACATAATGTCACAACATATCAAAATTATAAATATTAAAGCTAGTTTTCTCTGCAGACCTTAGCCAGGAGGAGAAAAATTTTTCAAGAAAATCTTTCATTTTTTTTCCTCCCTCATATAGTAATGGCAAGTAAATGCAATAGCTAGCACTCAAAATATAGCCAAAGTGGTTGTGAAGAGGGGGTGATTTTTTTGTTTTTGATTTCCCCGGAAATTTTTCAACAAATCTTAATAAATAAGGTAATAAAGAGACCTTACAGTTCAAAATTGCCCTGCAGTATAATGTGTTCTATAATATTGTTACAATGGTAAGTATGGGGCATGTCTGACTTTTCTCTGCTGGTTATTAATTCACTCTTTAGCAGATCTCGAGTGCTATATCTACAGATCAATGACATTTCTTATTGATCCATATACATAAATTGAAAGGTGTATCCATATAGTTATCCTTTGCTATTCGCAGGCATTAGGAATTCGAGGTGGACCACTAAAATCAGCAAATAATTTTTTCTTTCCCCCTCCCCGATCCTTTCAGTCCCCAAAACTTATAAGTCTTGTACTATAAACCTTTTGATAAAACAAAAACTTCACCATTCTTTAATTGTTAATGTACGAATGAATAAGTGTTCATTTGCTCACATATTCCATCATGTTTTAAATAGTGTGATTGAAAATGTCCTCTGCTCAATAGTCACTCCATGCAAAAATCACACTATTGCTGTACTGAAAACTTCAATAAAAATCTATTCCATCAATAATTTTTATCTTGTAAAATTGTTTTTCTTCAAATTTTGAAAATAAATTGACCACACAAAATTAAGTAATTTTATGATTTTCAGAACACACGCTTATTCGGGTATGTTTTTGCAACAAGTTCATAGAAAGTTGGAAGGGAAGATAGCTAAAATAACTCAGATCAGAAGGGAAGGGACATGTTCAAAAATTTTAAGGGAAAAAATTCATAGCTTTTTTTCCAAAATATCTGCCAACCTTTACTAAGAGCAAATAAAAATTGCTGAAGGAATTAGAATTGTATTTGATCACAATATGTACATGGGTATCTTGCAGCTGAAGATAATGTTTTCCCATTTCATTGTATGGCTGTCCAAATGGACATAAAATTACAAATATCAGTCACCATTGGATTATTATGCAAAATTGTTCAAACCAGATGTTTCCATCTTGAGGCACAGTTTAACAAGCACTAAAATGATCAAAGCAAACCATCAGTATCTAAGGATACATTTGATCAGTTGAACTACTAATTTTTCAATTTTATTGCTTCAAGTATATTGTTAATTATGGTTTTCAAAAGGTTATTTTTGGGGGGGATGGAGGGGGGGGTTGATTGAGCTGAAATACAATGTGGATTTGTTTGAAAACACTGACTTGCCCATGTTGGTAAAGAAAAGAATTAAAAGAATTCCCCTACAAAACAATATTTCAATTAAGTGACAGGTATGTTATCAAGGATTTCCTTCAGTTTTTCAGAGAGAAAAAAATTAAACTTTCATAGATTTTCTGTAAAAATTTCCAATTCAAAAATCATTCAAGAATACGGATGGAAATTCTCAAAGGGATAAATAACCAAAATTGCATGGAAGTTGATTTTCTGTAAAAATTTGAATTTCAACATTCATTTTGGACTAAATTTCATTTTACTTTGAAAGCCTACAGTTCAGTGTTCTCTGTGCAAGGTAAGTTTATGATTGCAAACATATCAGGCTTTATATAATTCACCAACTCCCTCAGCACATCTACAGAGGATTTGCAGTACATTGGTTGGAAATGGTCGGAGTTATATTGTCAAGCTGTGAACATCCTAGTGGAAGTGATCAGGTAATTGCATAACAGGGCTTCCATACACACTAAATTCATAGCCATTTATCAACAAAGAAAAAAAAAATTAATGAATTATCGCAGATATGGATTTTATTTCTCTATTAGACAATTATTATTCAATAACAATATTTAAGGCACAATCAAACATGAAAAGAATTTTGAAACATTTTTTTTTTAATTTTCAATTATAAGAAATTCGATGACATTTTTTTGAAAATCTTCACAAAAATATTTTATAATGAATGTTAACAAGTCAACAATTGAACAAATAAAGCCTAAAAACAGCCAAAAAAAAAAAAAAAAAAAAGCAATTTTTTTTACTTAATTTTGTAGTTTCAATTTCAAAGCTCAATTTTGACTCCAGTGTTCAATTTTTCTAGCTTCAAGAAATTGATTATTCAGGGAATTATCCTGTAAAACTAATCCACAAAGTGTTATTCTACCGATATTCAAAAAAAGTATAGGGGTTAGCTAATTTTTTTTTTCAACAAGGAAACCTTTCAATAAATAAATTAGTTGAATTTTCAGATTTTCAAAATATAACCAGGAACACCTGACTGAGACAGGAGAGTATATGGCTAGGATGTTGAGAAAACATGAACCTATAGACATGGGAAATAATGACCATATCATACACAATGAAACTATAAACCTGTTTTAATAACAGATTTCTTTACAAGGATTATCACTGTCATTCCTACAAAATTCATAAATACTGAATGTGGAAGCTTGAAGAAACATAAGTTTCACATGATTATCATTGAATGAACAAGGTCTGTTCAGAAAGTATCCAGCCATTCAATACTAAAAAAAAAGAGAATGATGGTCTTCTTTTCAGAGTACTCTTCTTGAGACCGCCCACACTCCTCCAATCACCCCTTTCACTTTTCAGAAGTTAATCAAGTTCTCTACCTGGATCACCATCAGCTGTCTAGAAGCATTCTCCTTAATCTCGTCCATGATCTCCCCCCATTCAACAATGAAAAGCTAGCAGGGGGCCAAAGAAGGCCTGATAGATTCATTTTTTGCCAAAAATCCTGCATGATATACAAAGAGCGGACACACCATTTCATTGTGAATATGATGGTCCGTATTCAGTACGCAAGCTCACTCAATGGTATCTCCTGCTGATTGCGTAACCACCCATGGGACAATGTTCAAGCATACATAGTAAGGTCCCTTGCGATTGGTTGCCAAGTGATGTGAAGGTCATGTATCAGGTTCTAGAGAAATTCAAAATGATAGGATGCTTCCCAGACTGACTTCTGATGACCTAACCAGCTTCTGAAGTGACTTAAGACCCAAGGGGCTATAGAGGTTTCTTAAAGCCAAATAAAGGACAGGACAAAAAAAAAAAAAAAAAAAAAAAAAAAAAATACAACACAAAAATGCTTACAATCCTATACATTGGATGCTACATAATCTATAGAAAAACTATTTCAGAAATAGGTGAATTTACCCATTTTGCCTTCAGCTGCTATTTCCACAATGAGATCATCATCTCCTGCATTGGCATCAAGAATGTCATCCAACACATTCACAACCGAATCATTTCCTAGAAATAAAAGATCAAATATTAGTGAATACATTACAGGTAAAGGAGATTTTATATATATATATATATATATATATATATATATATATATATATATATATACACACACACATATACACAGAGTCAAATATGAGACCTGGTAAGTCACTAAATGGAAATCGCCACATGACCATTTAGCAGCATGCTATGTAGGGAAATAAGAAATTAGAAATGGGGGGGGGGATCACTGTATATATTACTCTAGCTTTTTGTGGAGCAGTGATCACTAAAAGTAAATATTTGAAAAAAAAAAAAAAAAAAAACAACAAAAAAGCACGAATGCAGCTGGACATGGATCAAGGGCCCAATTTAACATGTAATTACATAGTAAATCAAGGGAGTACAATTATTTTTTTCATTCAAAAAAGTAGACAATGTTTAAATGTTCAAATTTTCAGCCCACTAGCACCATTGGTGCTGCCTGTACACATCATACATACATAGCCAGCCAGATCAACCTGAAAAATGAACCAGAATATGTTGACCGTTTCAAATAGTGAGCAATACAAAGCTATCCTCAAGAATGGTGATTATTTTTCTAGTGCTATTCCAGGGGTAAGGAACTTTTTCTTGTGAAGAGGCCACATAAAAATATATTGTGGCCCAACAAGGCTGCATGTGCAACAAGCTTGGGAACTGATTTGGTACTAACTGATAACTAATATTGATTTTACTCGACAAAATTTTATTCCAATGTAAATTTACATGCAACATTAAATTAACAACTATTTTTCTTCCATAATAACTGATATTAGGAATTAATCATTTTTATAAAAGAATCTTAGAATTCCCACAGGAAGCCACAGGTTTTCTACCCCTGTACCTATTCAAAGAATATCTATAAAATATCGATAACACAATATTCCAGTGAACACATTTAGATTATATTAGATTTATAGGATTCAAATGTTATCTAATCACAACACAAAAGTTCTGCATATCTTCCAAATGGCAAAGTAAGTAAGTAAGAGTAATAATTAAAATTCCTCTGTCAATTCAATAACTGAAATTGTGAATCAAGACAGGTATGAATTAGAATATTAAATTATCTATCTATAATTATTTCTCTTTGATAGTTACAAAATCATTATATTTTTGGTTCCTATATTCAAGTAGAAAATAAATCTTTTCAACTTTGAATAGAATTCATCATGGGTGAGTCTTAGAGATATCTTACTGATGTATTATTTTGTTGATGTAACTTCTGAATTCTGAACAACATTGGACCATGAGAGGAATGGTTTACTAAAGGAGGAAAAAATACTGGACCACGGCACCAATGGTCCTAAACCTTCTCTTTTTATATTTTGCAAGGGGGGGAAAAAAAAGCGAAGGATTGAGTAAAATTAAAATAGCAAATAAATTATAAAATTATTATATACTTTATTCTTATATCAAAATATGCTAAAAATCTAGATTACATACATGAATTTTTTTTTCAACTGGAATGCTAATGCTGAAATAAAGTGAGATTGATATTAAAACAACTAATCTTAGGGGTGGAAATCATTTTAAAAATAATTAGGGAGCTTTGCTATGACTTTTTTCATCACATTATAGGCAGCTACATCAGCTAAACTTGCTGAAATATTGCAAAACTAGAAAAGCTTATTTTCAAAAATTAGTTTCTTATTGGTGGATTTTTACAGTATGGTATCGCACTACATGACCAAAGGCATTTCACAGAATATCTTCATCAGATCGTTTGAAAAACATTGATGGAGAATCAAAAGTACAGTATGAACTTGATACAAGTAGCAAATTACCTTCCATGGAGTAATCATTTGACTACCAGACTTTTGCAGTGATTTCTTTTCAAAATGAACAAAATTTGCAAATTGATTAAAAACATTTGTTCAGTTGAGTTCTATTATTCACTTGTTAATTTATAGAAAAACAAATCAATAGACAATCTAATAAAAAAAGTTTGAATTTATATTTTTAAGAGTGTTTTTATATGTTCAAGTTTCGTTGAGGCTCAGACAGAGGAAATTATTTTTATTGCAGTCATGTAAGTGCCTATCAAGTATACATTTTATTTCATCTTCAATGCTTGCAGAAAATTTTTGTCCCAGAAAGTGAAATATTTTCTCACCACGAACTGCAACTCCTCCTAGTCTCATTACTGTCCAGATACAGTATAGGTAGATAGACCCTTAGTCATAATACCAGCACATTGGATGAAGTGTAATATTTTCATAGTTTTTTTTTTTTAATTCAATATTTGTCTAATGGTACCTAAGTGTTTGTCAGCATTCACACCAGCTGTTCAATGGCTATTTCCCAATAGAAACCCAATTCCAATTCCCCAATTAAGCTGAGCCTGTTGTTTTTTCTTATTTCCAGTGTCTTTTTGAAAGATTGCTTTCGTATTTTAAATACAAAAATAGTAAATTTTTGCATAACAAAGAACTAATTAGGATGATGAAAATGGTTCCCGAGAATCTATTCAAAGTGTTAACTTGTCCCATAAATGTTTACAAACATGTTACTATCATCCATATTTTACAAGTATGTCAAAAGTAACACACAAAGGATGAATCAATAGAAAGACTCAAATCAACACAATAAAATCAGAAAAAGCAAACTAAATCTCTCAAATTTGAAAGAAAAACATACAAATTTTCATTTGAAAAGTCCTTGGGGGTATAGAATTTTCAAATTGCCGTAATTAGTAGATACTCATTAAACAAACCTAAATAAACTGATAAAGATTAAAAAAAGAAAAAAGCCCTTTAAGGAACAATTTCGTTCAATATATGTCAGAATTCTGTTTAATAGGTATTTGCTAATTACAGGGGATTCAAAAACTTACATTTGCTCAAAAGCTCAGTAACCAACACTAATTCATAAAAATTGCTAAATGAAGACTTTCTTAAAAACCAACAAAACTCATCCAAATAATTGAACACGAACCTATCATTTAGATAGTTGAACAACAGTAACCATCAAAGATGACAAAGAGTTCTATTCTCTTTGTTTGTGTCAGTTGGGTCAAATTTTTGTCTGTTTTAGCACTCCTGGCTATACCAGTTAGCCTACAGATTCAAAAATTGGCATTGATACTCCACTAAACTCTTCTAAAAAAAAGAAAATCCTCTTGATTTAAAAAACAAAAAAAAACAAAATAAAATAATATATAAAAACCCATACTTTTGGGACAGGTTTATTAATAACATCTTAATTCTCCAGAATGAATGTTTTTTGGTGTTTGTTTGTTTCATTCCTATTTTATTTATCAATAATTGTTATCACTTAGCAATGTCTCAATTCTGAATTAATCTGCAATGATCATCTATTTTTACTTTCTTTCAGCTAAAATCAAACGAGTTCTTTTTCTGTTGAATACAATTTCATATCAAAACAAATGGTCTTAGGTGAACCAGAAAGTCATGTTTTTCAGCCCAGGAAAAGACTAACATCTCTCATTACAAAGCATTATGCAATCAATTACATAATTGCCATAGTTATCTTTATCTCGCATATTTGTCCATCTTAATCCCCTCTTCATAAGAGGTAACAGGTTTTGATGTAAAGAAGTCTAAAAGGCCATATTCAATCTTGTCTATATCATGAAAGTTCCAGAGATCTAAACAAATGGTACTCTGATGGTGCAATGACAATTGAGTAGGGTGGGTGTTAAAAACTTTCCAGCTTGAATCTCTAATCTTCTGGTGAGTGTTCCTTGCTGAATGCAGCCTGGTGTTACCGTGTAGCAGAATGATACTTTTTCTCAGTCAACGTTCCTGATCAGTCAAAGATGCTCTAGTACAGCAGACCATGCTGAATTCAATTTTTCTCATAATTTTTCAATGATTTGATGAGAATCTGCCTCTACAATTTAGCATAGTAGGTCATTGTCCAGCCCTACTGCAAATCATCAAAGAAACTGAAATTGCCTGATTGGAATTTGATGAACTCATGTTGGCATTCAAGGACATCTAGTGCATTGCAAATCTTTTCAGTGGCTGGTATTGTATTATTGTCACCCAAGCAAAATTCATAAAATAAATTGACGAAGATGACTTAATTGTTTGGTCACACAACTTGTACGGTAGAACTTGAAGAAAAAATACTTCCACAATTTGAAAAACAACCATTTCATCAGGAAGCTTATTTATTCAATTTTTGGTGCTGTAAAAACCTCAATGAATAAGACCTGAAGTTAGCTTATGTAAAAATGACTCAACTTTGCAGTACTCCCAATACTTGATAGTCATTATTTGATATTTTTTTTTAAATAGAAGAAAAAGACAGGCCTGGTAAGTCACCCAATAGAAAATGCAATGTAACTAACGTCTCTTGGCAGCATACTGTGTTGGGGTGTCCAATTAAAAAATTGGAAAGAAAGGGTTATCAATGAATAAGTTTCTTCTCCCACTATACATGTGATACATACATAGCTAAATCAACTTAAAAACTGAAGAAACCCATGTTGACAGATAGGGTTGTTGCCTTTATCAGAGCTAGGATTTGAATGATCAATCAATCTAAATTTTTCATTTCCTCGACTGTGCTGTAAATACAAGAGTGACTGCTTCTTGCATTTTCTTTATAAGAGAGATAGGGATCAATTTCCATTCTCAATTCAAATATTTAATGCTAAATATGAATATAATCAGACAGCTATTTGGTAATTATTTCTTTAGATTTCTGTTAGTTGATTGGTCAGTCCCAGTTATCTGAACAACAGAAATAGAAAAGAAGGAAGAGGTATGTCATTAAAATTGGGACCTCAGCAAAAAACCAACTAAGACATCTTAATGAACAAGTGCAGCATTTTGTATTTAAAAAAATGCCCAAAATGGCCTTTTATGATTTCTTAATGAAAATAATACTCTCAGAATATTTCCACATATTGCAATATTTTACAAGTATGAGAATACACTGACTCAAAGAAAGACTACTTGCTCTTCTTAATTATAATAAGACCTTGAATAGTGAGATTTATCCTGGAGATAATTTGATATGGTAATATACTTAATAAAAGAGTAAAAATTTTGTTTGGTCAACCAACTAATTATTTGCATTGAATTTGAATCAAATGTTTATGGCAGTGAATCTAATTTTCAAATTGCAAGCTCAGACAGAACAGATTGCATGAAGAACTAAAAAGCACTCAAGAGTGTGCATACCTCTGACAATGCCATTGTTGGGGGAGAATTATTGAGTATGGATCTGCCCTAAAATTCAATCAGTTCTTCCAGAGCCTATTGTCCACCCTTCTACAAAATTTCAATGACATTCATTGAGAACTTTTGGACAAATCGTGTGGACAAACATAAATGCATTGAGGAAAAGAATTAAAAAAAAAGAAAAGGTTTCTTAGATCTACCTCTAGATTCAACTAATTCTTCCTTACCTAATTACCAACAAAATTTTATAGAAATTCATTGAGTACTTTTGGAGAGATCTTGTGGACAGTCTGACAGACGTGACCGATTACATGCAAAGGTAACTACACAGGAAGCTGGTTATCACAGATAATGATATCAAATCAGTCAATTTCAAAGACTTTCTGAAGTCCGTAAGTGATCACAATTAGAAGCTTCCTCTACGTATGATTTTTATACCAAGATATAAGTAGGAAGGTTCAAGTAAAAATCAGACTATAATTCAGAGCTAAGAAGTTCAAATTCAAGACATTTATTCCTATAAAAATTTGTTTACTACTATCACATTCTGATTGTACACCAGTAGGCCATAAAAACTTTGTGTTAACACAAACATCAAGAAATAGTCCAATCATCCCAAAAACTTTTAGAATTTTAATGACCCTTAAAAACTAGTTCATATCAAAAACAGCAAAGTAAAAAATGGAAATATAATTGTCATTTACAAATGAATGTGTAAATGAAAGATCATATCACCATAAATAGCAAAGCTAATTCATCACATTCACAAATTGATATAAACATCAAATCTAAGCAGTTATGAACAGGCTAGTTTATCTGTTTCATCAAAAATGACAGCATATATAAAATATATACGGACAAGCATTGCAGTTCATGTACATGGATAATAGAGATCTGCATAGCAGTGAGCTGGGACAAAAGCACTCTGTTGACCACAAATCTATTTTTACTATAGTTTATTTTTTTATTTTTTTCCATCTTAGAATTCAGCATTTTTTTTATCAGTTGCATGGATGGAAGTCTATTCTACGTCAGTTGCATTCCTTAGCGTGACAGAAGACATACAAATTGCTAATCATGGATGTAGATTCAATATTTACGTATGTCTACAAACTCAAGTGATTCACACATAAATGAAATCAATACCGAACATTTTCGCCCAGAAAATAATGTACACCAAGTCCAACCAATTCATGTGACTATAGAAGCTGAACATGGGATGTGTCAACTACTGTTGTGGACCCCAAATATGCAAGTCAGCCTAGTTCAAAATTGGGAAAGAGACCAATAAGAGAACAAATGCATTCTCGTTATTGTTACAGCCTTTAAAGGTCACAATATACTCTTCATAACAGGACAGTGATTGATACGCCTAGGAATTTCATATAGATACAACTACTAACTAGCAGCACAGCACCTGTAAAAAAATTTAAAAAAAGGGGGGGGGATCATTCACATACAGATGGGCACTTCTGCCAAGTGAGCACTAGCAGAAGTTACAGATAGAGAAACAAAGAGACAAAACAGAAAAATTCACTGTCCTTTATAAAGATAGATTCCTCTAATATCTGTGACACTTGAGAGTAAGATTTGAATTACATCAAATATTACCATAAAAATCCCATTATGAAAATGACTCTTTTAGGATTCAAACATCGCTTATAAAAATTTTTTAAAAAGTGATCACACTTCGTCCACATAAATTATAGGTAATAAAAGCTATTTGGAATAATTCAAAATCAACTTGTTTTTAATGCTAATTTATTAGTAAATGGGTTTATGATGATGTAATTGCACATGGGGGGATCAATATTGAATAAGTTACCCATCTTCACAGAATAGAAGTGGAAAATAACGAGAACCGAATAGCAAGTCAAAATGCCACACTATAGAAGGACACACATTGTAAATAAAAACCAAAGAGCCCTTCCAAGGACTAAAATTCTGGTTACGTATACCCCATTTAGAAATTAGATTTCATTATAATCTCTAAAACAAACATTAAAATTTGGAGGAGGAAGAGGAGGAAAAAGCGACAAAATAAGAAAAAGCAGTCATCTGTCTGAACTCCATACACTATGATTTCTTGTAATAAACTGAACAGATGATGAAATTCCATTCGTCGTAAGTGTTTAGTTGCTTCACGAATTCGGTAAAATGATACTAGAATACAAAAGATCTTCAAAAATTTGAAATAACTGAGATACAAGATTTTCTTTTTTTTCTTTTTTTTTTCATCAAAATGATTAGTTCGTTTTACACCCACATACTATTTCGATGATGCAGGATATTTCATTTTCAATAATGAGACATTCTATGGATGTAACACGAGTTGAAAACAAGTTCAAATTCTCCAAGTTAATTTTTTCCCGAATAAAAAGCAAAAAAGACGAAAATTCCGGCCTTGTATAATTTTTCTGTATATCGACCTTATATGAAGTCAAACACGGTTATTTCCCTTCAAGTGTACGACGTCTATTTGCTTTTTACATTGAACGAAATAGACCCGGCTGTTGTTCACCCTCATTTACCAAAGTTAACACAATTTGGGACAATGTAGAAGGAATAGTGAACAAAACAATTGGTTGGCATTTTGATAGATCAAAGGCAAAAACTAAAGGAAAAGATTTCGATGAATAAAAGAAAACCATAATTAATCACATGGCTGTCCCTTCTAATAATAATTTGATTGGTACAACTACTATTGCTACTGCCTCTGTTGAACTAACACTATTCAAATGAGCTCACAACATAGTGAAAGTCTGAGTGGGAGGAAAGGAGGATAGATCATCATCATCATGGATTTTCAGTATGGCTGTGCCACCCATCATCATCCCATTCAGTAGAGAAAGAAGAGTCAGAGCTTGCGGTAGTAAAAGATTGGGTGGGGGTATGTCTCTTGTCTTCTCTGTATCTATTTTTTTTTTCTTTTTCCTTGATGATAGACGATGGATGTTGTTGGAGTACGTGCTCTCACGTGACCTACTTAAGTATTTGCAGTACCACACACGAGATGCTTGAACGTGTTATTGTTCTCTTGAACTGGACACAAAAATAATCAGAAAAGACATGGGAAGTCCTGGAAGACAAACACCAAATTTCGTACACACTAACTCGAAATGTTGAAGAGAACAGATACTTTATTTAGCAATAAAAAAAAAATACCAACAATTCAATTGTTAAATAAAAAAATGCGACCATAACTTGCCGTTTACAAACAGATTAATAGACTTTTTCAGATTTAAAATATAAGTAATTAAAACACGAAAAGCAATTATTGTAAACTTGACTTTAGATATAATGACAAAACTAATTCGAATAATGACGTTGACTTTGATTTAATAATTCTTCTCAATTCAGAACCTAAATATTTTCTCTCCAATGAAGAAAAACAAAGGATACACCTGTCTCTTCATCAATGCTGAATTAGAAGATAACATTTTGCATCTTTATTATTTGAAAATTCGAAGTAGCTGTACGAGGTCAGAACAAAAAGAAAATAAACCCAGTGTAGTGTCATTAATCTTCAACATTGCAACAAAAATGTTGGAAACAATCCTCTCTTCATTAGCAATAAGTAATTGATTTACTTTTTGATCTTTTAAATAAATTATTGAAAAGGAATTATATCTGGACACAAATTTGTAATTTTCCACAATAATAAAACAATCTCGCACACAAAATAACCCCAAAGGAAAAAGGCTACTTCCTTTCCTTTTCCGTGGAAAATTTAGTAGGGAAATAAAAACATGACCATGCGAACATACGACTATCAAGGAAGATGACAATGAAATGTTACCAGTTTTATTTCACCGATCAATTAAAAGCAAAAAATAATGACTGACCTTTTTTCTACTTTTCAGACAAATAAGTGCAATACCTTAACTTTTAGAAGATTAGTAACAAAAATCGAATATATATAAACAAACAATTGCTTTAAATAATCAATTATGATAGCATCCGACATGTATTTGTATCTCAGAAAGTTCACATTCAATTCTATTTTTTTAGAAACACAAGAAAAAAGGGGGGGGGGTAGATAGGTTTCAATGCAAAATGGGACACAACGTAAGGAAGGTGGTCCCGATTGTCAAGTTATACACTATCGCTCATTCGATGTTGAATCGCTGCATAAATATAAATTCAATTTATTCGAAGCAATCACAGTATAATTTATGTACATTGATTCGTTTTTCTTTCATGAATTCTCTTATTTCTTTCAATTTATGCGCAGTTTTCAACTGAGTGAGGTAGTGAAACTTTACAATCGGAACCACGTTTCCTACATTGTATCATTCACTAAAATCATATCAGCGACTTGAATTCATGAAAACAGTCCAAGTCAAACTGAGTGAATGGAATCATTTTCTTTCACTGCGATAATTGTTTGCTTTAGGTTCGTAAAACAAGACAAAAAAAAGGATAGGGAAGTAACTATTACAGGCGCTGTACATGGTTTTTTTTCTCCGTGTCTTAATATCTTTTGCGAACCTCAAGCAAACAATTACCCGAATTTCTTCTATTTGCGTGATCTTTTGAAAAGTAAAAATGGATATGTGAAACTGGGTCAAGTGATGCCCCCCCCCCTAAACAAGGAAGGGAGGTTCGATCTTCATTCTGGCTCAACTGCACTCTTAGTGTTGTTGTCAAGGAAGAAAAGAAGGGGAAAGGAAACTACTGTGTGTAAGAATAAATAGATCGTTGTTTCAGCATCCCTTCTCCCAACTGCACTATTAGTATTCGGTAAGAAAATAATCCGTTCAACTCCATGAAATAAAAATTATTCATATTCTTTACCAAAAAATAGTCTCAACGATTAACAAATAAGTGTTTTTGATCGCAATTGGAAGAAAAAAAAATTTGGATAAATTATATCAAAAGCTAAATTTCAGATCAAACAATTTTATATTCCTGATAGAAAAGCATCATTCACTGTGGTATATAAAAAAAAGAATCTTAGATTTGATTTACAAATCGAAAATTCCATCAAAAACAGAAAAAAACACATCGAAACCAGAACTATCTTTGCAAAGACGCATCATGAAGCCATTTTGATATGGGCCGATTTTATGGCTAAAAGCAGCTACATTTCTCTTAAATGGCTATATTGGATAGATTTACTCGCCAGATAACTTTTCATTTCCTCCGTGTTAAAATTAATTTTGCATTTTAGAAGTGACCAATAAAATCTATAATGCGCATGTGTGAATTTTTTCAACTTCTAATTTAAGCAACAATACAATTTTTTTTACCACTTGAAATTGTTCATATAAAAATGGTTCATATCAAAACGGGTACATATATTGTTGTTCTTATCTTTGCGAAGATAAGAAATGAAACTTCTTTTCCTTTTTAACGACCTCGATATTTTATTAATTCAAATACTTTCATGGGTATCTTCCCGTAAAAATTTACATTAAAATACTCATAAATAAATTTTTTAAAAATTACAAGTTCATCGGTAAAGAAACATTTACCAGGAACATTTCATTTATTTATTTTCCCTAAATTCTTCTATACATTTCACAAATTATCTGATGATATATTTTCTATGCCAGATGATGCACCAAAATATTTACATCATCCGGGATAGAAAATAAATAGGGCAATTAGGAAAATGTCTCTCTACTCATAAGCTTGTAATTTTCTCCTCATTTGTCATACATCTTCATCATTTGAATTGTGTACATATAATGTCGAATACGTATATTTTTAATGTAAATAGTATGCAGAGATGCCCATAAAAGCATTTTTCATTTGGAGAGAAAAAAAAAACAAACTTGAAAGCAAAAATAAATTAAAATGATGGCACGTGATATCGTCTACATTTTTAATATCTTATTTATTTTTGTCAGATCTTATCTCCAAAACCAAAATTGATGACAAGAAACGTTGCCCCCTCCCAGCCACAAAATAAACAAACAAATAAATAAATAAAAGTGGGATTGAAGTTCAAATAATGTATTAATATTCTGCT
The DNA here is from genome assembly GCA_963457665.1 of Thysanoteuthis rhombus. Taxonomy (NCBI): domain Eukaryota; kingdom Metazoa; phylum Mollusca; class Cephalopoda; order Oegopsida; family Thysanoteuthidae; genus Thysanoteuthis; species Thysanoteuthis major. The sequence goes on along the minus strand of OY735210.1, from coordinate 38,505,819 downwards.
TTAGGCTCATTTCTCCAATTAGTGTCATTGACCAGTCACTGACTTGAATTTTTTTCTGCGATGCCACATTTATTATTCTAACTGCTTCAACACACACACACATACACACACATTTATGTATACATCACACATGCACGAACAATAAAATGAATATTCCTTTTTCGTTGCACAAATGCAAACAATATGTGCTAATTTCCTCGCGTGAAAGTTTAAAGATAAAAATTGGATGTTGTACGAATTAATCGGGATTTCATTGACTGAAGGAAAAATGTTAATAACGTTGTTACTGTATCTATTCGTGAATAACGCAAAAAATAAAAAGAAATTTAAAAAAATCAAGGTGAAAGCTGGTTTGGGGAGCACTTATTACACTTAAGGTTGAAAAAAAGAAAAAAACAAATTGATTTTTGGCGACAAAACGTGTGTGGGGTCGGTCGAATTTAATCGGAAAATACATATTTCAGTGTATAATGCGAGAATCTGATGTAAAAATCATGGTAAATAAGTGGGGTAGCTTTACACAAGATTGCAAAAAGAATTGATGCATAGATACATAACTGATTTGGGAGTGATTTTCAATTATAAAAAAAAAAATGTGGGGGTCGTATTCCGGATATTCCCCCCCCCCCAAATAATGCAAGAATATAACATAAAAATCAGGATCAAAACACAGCGGTGGTGGTAGCTTGGGGGGGGGGATAATTTTTGCTACAAAAAAATAAAAATAAAAAAATACTGGGGGGTCGCATTATATTCGAGTAAATACATTTTTTTTTCGGGCAAGAAGCTTTGGTCACCTGATAATAAGAGCCGATCCCTCACTTTATATTCAGAGATCTAATTTTTCACAAATAAAAAATGCTTAAATACGTTAATTAATCGATGATGAAAAGATTTAGATAAAGAAATTAACTAAAAGGAGATGACCGAGTGGATATTTCACAATACTGAAAGAAGGACGTAGAAAAAAAAACAATGAAAACTGAAGTAAGATTTCTTCTTTCTTGTATGGTTCTTACCTCTGGTTCCGCTCATTTCTTCATTCATGTAAATCTATTCATGCAAGAATAAAGGCAACAACTAAAAAGAAATTAAGTCGTTGCCTCTGTGTCTTTGTTGCTTTATAGTCTTTTTGATGAAACAAAAAGACCATGCAGGATAAATATTTACACCCACAACTAAAACGAATGGTAAAAAAAGGAAAAACTTGTCTATTTCTTATCTTCCTCTCTCCTCTTCCACTAACAATGTAATAATGTCACTCTTCTTTGTGGAAGTTGAGAAAGTGAATACAAACATGGCGGATGAGGTATGGTGTTACCAACTTTATTTTCATATTTACATCTAAAATGGAGTCAAAAACATCTAGAAACATTTAGATTTTCCTGATGTATATTTCGAGTCTGGAAAATACATTACTTTATTATTAGATGAAATATTGAATAAAAAATTATAAAATTAAGTCAAAAATATTATCATTTACCTGATATATATATGTTTCAAGCCTAAGAAATACGTTACTTTATCTTAGATGAAGTATTATAAATCATTATAAAATTGAGTCAAAACCCCCTCAAGTCTAGGAAATATTATCACATTTTTTTCATTTTTATTAGATGAATTGTAATGAATCATCATTTCTTTAATTTTTTATGACCACTTTTTACCTGCATCTCAACTAGAAAATGGTGATAAAAAACAAATAAATTAAGATGAAGTTAGAAAGAAGCCATGAAAAAAATTAAATTAAGTTACTTATCAATAAATCAAATTTGACCTTAATCTTCAACATTTACTTTATTTAGATATTACTGATTTTATGACGATACAATAAATAAAAACATTACTTGCTTCATTAAAAATCATCTTGAGAGTACTTTCTGACAGCTAGACACAATAGAAAACATCTAGATTTAGATGAAAAACATCTAATTTAGCAAAACTCGGCGGACTAGGTATTGTTAGATTAAAAAAGGGAATTAATCGACGGAAAGGAGGGAACAACGAAATAGGAAAAGAAAAATAGCTTTTTTATCATTTATTGGAAGAAGCATTTTAATTCATTTTCATTATTTTTCACTGCAATTTACCTTCATCTTAATTTTTAGTATTTTTATCACAATTTGACTCATACCGCCGTTGTGATGATAATAACTAAACAGATTAAGATGAGGGAAGAATTGATAAGGAAGAAAGTTGTTATAGATATGAAAAGATAGACATAAAGAGAGAGTTTTATATTTACAAAGGTCAGGTTAGACCCGTACAGGGTTGAAGGAGAGTTAATTTAAATTAGTGATCAACGAATGTTGATAAAACTATACATTTTATTCATTCATTAATTTCTTGACAACTTTTTAATCAAAACTTTTTCATTATTTAATGTATTTGCAATTCTAATTAAACAAAAGATTATTTCAGATAAATGCCACAATCAAAAAATTAAGATGATATTTGATTTGAAGATGTTTGAACAAACAGATTTAAGAAATCTATTGTAATCAGTAAAAGCATTTTAGTTTCCATATATTTTAAAATTTGAAGGATCTACATCAATAATATGCAATTGAATGATATTCATTAAAAAAAAATAGAAATAAAAAATGGCTTTGTAGTGATCTCAATTTTAATATATATATATGTGATTTTATTAAAATAAGAATGTAACAAAATTGAATATCTCAGTTAAACAAACTGCAAATACACATACACATGATCTTCTTTTCTTAAGAAATTCTCTGAAAAAGGTCAAAAGTTTTAAGAAAACAAGCCACCCCCGCATTTATTCAGGGGAAACCAAGAGATACCAGGACAGTCAGGCAAAATCGCTTAACCATTCATAGATCTGAATGGAGTCAACAACAAAATAAAATTCATAAAAATCTCCATAACCATACCTTGAAATTATTGACAGAATTCAATTAAATCAAATATTTTATGAAATTGTGAAATTTTTGTTCATACAACAAAATATCAAATACTGCTTTGCAAAAATAATTTCTACTCAATGGCACATGCAGTTCATGGGATCTAGGCGATCCTTGTAATTTATACAAGGGGTTCACATGCCTTAGGAGAGACTTGAAATTTGCAACATCAATTGTATTGTAACAACTATTTTCTTTAGTTTGGAATGTGCCCCTCAGAGCGTTGCACCCGACACAACTGCATAGGTTCAGCTAATAGAAGTACCGGGCCTGATCAAGGCACTCAATTTCCAGGAGGGTACAAAGTGCCTTGATCGTGTCTGCTGCAGAGATACATCAAACTAGGCTGGGTAGTATTCGGCAAACTTGACAATATCATGAGAAGCAGAAGATTGCCAATGAAACTGAAAAGGAAAGTATTCAATCATGTTAAAGACTCAATTTAGCTCAGTTGGTAAGAGAGTCACCTGCCAATCAGTTGGTCCTGATTTCCGAATACAGTAGAGGAATATTAATTTTTACTCCTCTAAATTTGGTGACCATTGTTCTAATTACAGTTTAAAAACAAAGTCAACTCATGACTTGGACTTGTTTGTCAGAAGTGTTCAATGAATTCATCCTCCCAGTTATAATGCATGGCAGTGAGACGAGGACAATTAACTACAACCAAACAGGGATGCTCACCATTGTCTAGGAGAAGATGAATTGGATAATATTAGACATTATACCAAGTCAAAAAGTGAAAGATTAGCATAAGGCATCAAACAGGAATCTCCAGCATAGTTCAATCCACACAATTGGACAGGATACCCAGCTCATCACTGAATGAACATCAAGAGATCTATAGAAGACAAGGTGGAGTGATGAGCTTCTGTGCCATGTTGGTAGAACATGGTTGCCCACTACCAAGAAAAAATATCTGCAGAATGGGACGTCAGTAGGCTTCCTTCTTCAGGAGCGAGAAAAGTTTATAATAATTATGGTGTCAAATTTGATTTCCAATGCTGGAGTTTCAATACAATAATTTTTTTTGGTGGTGGTGGTGGTGGGTGGGGGGGGCTATCAGTATAGTGTCTTAGTTTCTCAACTGATTAATGGAAACCCAATGATTGTTTCTGCAGTAATTGTGAGTACAGGGATTGAGGTGCTAGCCTGACATACAAGATGGACTGCCTAACAGGACTAAAGGGTTTCAACTGCCCTGCCATTAATCCATAGAGGGGAGATGAGGTGGAATCATCTCATCAACTTTGTTTTTTTTTTCAAGTCTTTTCAATGAAGTCATGGTGACTTTTGAAACGTAGACATTTTTTTCTTTTAGTCTTCAGGGAATTCATATAGCATTGTCAACATGAATCCCCTGAAAGGCAAATACCAATCGAAATTTAAACTACGGACCTCTGACCTTCATTTAACAGACAACTGTTTTGAAATCACTGCTCTACATCTGACATTAAGAATCTGGCAGAGAAACAGAGAATTCAAATAAATGTAATCCATTTAGAATAAATATGATTTTTAAAGGTTAAAAATTGGCCATTATTGTTGTTTTTTGATTATAGTCCAAAAAGTAAATGCTAAAATTAGGGGTTGGCTAGAATATTTCCTCTATAAAGGGATCTTCAAGTTTTCAAAGTTTTAAAACCACTTCTTTAAGGTATGTATCGTTCAACAATTCACAGTAGATCATTTTTGCAGGATGAAGAAACTAGGATTTTATCCTTATTCGTCCAATGGAGTAAGACAGCTGGTGACAAAGTTCTGGTTTCATTGCATGTGTTTGATTAGTGATCCTTGCAAATCTCAAGTCAAGTCATTTTTATGACCATCCTCTTGGCAATATGCAAGTTTACTAAAGGGATATTCCCACCTTAATTACACAGCTTAGAGTGTACTCAATCAGCTGCTGAGTGCACAGGGGAATTTGTCCTAATGAAGAGCTTTTCATACTCTTTGTTCATAGTGTGAATCAAACCCAGGACCTTCTGCATGTGAGGTAGACTTGCTAACCATTACACTATTTGAGCAGACATTTTTGGGTGATCCTTTCCATTTTTTACGAATTGAACAACCAAAGAAGATAGTAGAATTGATGACTGTGCTAACAACAACAAAATAAAGAATGAGTTTGACAACTCAGAAACTGACTAGACAGACAAAGATAGAGTAGGGTGGGGAAGGAGGAATGGAAGAAATTAACAACTGTATATGTTGGTCTGTGTTTACCTTTTGATATGGTGACTCTGGATCACATATATTTTTGGATGTCTTGGAAAATGATGGAGCATTTATATATACATTTGTAAGAATAAAGCAATATATTGTATACCTGTCAACTGTGGACTCAGTCAAACAAAAGGTCTTTTGTATGTTCAATGTCTCCGGAGACAGTAATGTCAACTTAGTTCCTCCAAACCCATTTCCATCACTGTCGATAACCCTCCAAGCTAAAAATTGTCACTCATTTGTCAGGACAAACATTGGAACATTAGCAGAAACCGTCAACCAAAACTGTCAACATAGGTTTCTTCAGTTTTCAAGTTGGTCTGGCTGGCTATATATGTATATATCACACTTACAGGCTGTATCAATAGAGCTAGAAAACTGGAAATTTACTTGTTACAATGTCCAGAGAAAAACTTGTTTTTGATTTTGAAAATTTCTCCCTAAAATAGGTTTCTAGTTGGGGGTTCATTTTACAGTGTAAGTTTATGCAACAATAGCCCTTAGCTTGTGCCCAGCTGCATTTATGCTTTTTTTTTGAAAATTCAGACTTTTTGAACATCCAAAAATGGCAAGAGAAGTGTCTCATTCATTGATCACCCCTTTTCCCGATTTCCCAACAAAAAAAAACAGCATGCTGCCAAAAGACGTTTTCAAGTCGCTTCATTTCATTTCTGAGTCATTTTAGAGTACAAAGTTTAAGCATTTACTTTGGACCAGCTATTTTCATATCAATTAACCAGATCCCGTGGAATTTTCACAGGTGTTGACAACTGAGATATCATCATTACTCTTGCACATAGATTTCTTCAATTCGAAGATACAAAGGGAATGCCTGTTCCAAATGTGTATGTTTGGAAAAAGGCAAACTTTATGGCGTGTGGTGCAACCAGCCATAATTATCATGTATATAAATTTTCATCTGTGTCGGATAAAATTATGGCTTTGAAGTATTTCGGTTACTTCAGCGTTGTCAATTCATATATTTTATATCTGAATTAAAATAATTGAAGAGCGGATTTCAAGGGAGATAATTTGAGAAACTATGGAAGATCTATGATCTCAAGATTCACAGATTTCTCAAAAGCCACAAATCAAAAAAACTTCAAACTTGGCACAGCAGTGCCTTGTGTACCAACTAATATATCAGGCAAACATCAACTTTGTACAATGGCAAGTTGTCAAGTAATCACAGTGCATACATTCAGACAGAGATGTCTTCAATTGTAATTTATTACCAATGTAATATATTCATATCAACTGTAATTACATACCGAAGCATATGAAAGTATTAATATATATGTCATTTACCTCTGCCAACAAAGTTAGAAGAGGTATATGAATTGACTTGTGTCCATCCATAAGTCTATTTGTCCACACTATGTCTTCAAAGTTCACAGTGAACTTTTGTGGAAGAGTAGGCAACTGGCCACAGAAGAAGTGATTGAATTTTACGGTAGATTCAAGAATTTTTTTACAGTTATCTCCCCTGCATCTACACAATATTTCTAGAAGTTCTCAACGAATTTCAATAAAATTTTCTGGAAGGGTAGTTCATAGGTAAGGAAGAATTGGTCAAATCCAGGATTTTTTTCAACAGTTAACTCTGCTGATTCATAATTATTTGAGAACTGATTCTCATTCAGTTTTCAGTAACAAGGGGATTAGCAAAGGTATAAGCTCTCTGAGTTATATCTAGTTATTATTATTCATTACTTACGCTATCTATATTAATACCTTGATATACCTCATATCTTATTTTTTAAACCTCAGACAGGGTGAGGAATGAGTAGTAATGAACGAATAACATCTAATCCTAACCCTAAATATAGTGGAGATTGATTCCCTTTTACTACTATTCAAACATGAGCACCCTCATCTATTTTTACCTTTGTTTATAGCATAGTAAGAATAGGTAGAGAGGGAGACAGTTATACTGAAGGTTGAGTTCCTTTAACTCCCATCCAAGCATAAGCACCCTCTTCCATTCTTACCCTTATTCATTAAATTGAAAAAGTGGGTGGGAAGGGACAGGAAAATAATTAATAATTAGAAAATTTAATACAAACAAACAGAATAATAGTATAATTCAAAGCTGAAATTTTCTATCATTATGTAATGTATTCATTTGTCTCTTTCCTTCTGTCTGTTCACAAGATTTCTTCAAAAGTACAGAATGAATTTCAATGAAATCTTGTGGAAGGGTGAGTAATAGTGTAGGAAAGAATTTGTTAAATTTTTGAGCAGATCCAGGTATATATTTTTGATCGAGACATATTTTTACATTCATGTATTGACAAATGACTGTCCACATAATATCTCCAAAAGCTCCTGATGAAATTTAATGGAAGGTTGAGCAATAGACAATGGAAGAAGTGATTGACATTTTGGATGGATCCAGGCTCAATCACATTCCTTATGTTTTATATGTGAAATTTTGTGGAAGGGTAGGTAATTGAGTGAGAAAGAATAGGCTAAATTTTGGGGTAGATCCAGGGGTATATTTTTGATTGAAAGATACTTTTACATTTTTATTTTCAATTGTATGCATTTGCTCACGACTGTCCACACATCTCCAGAAGTTTTCAATGAATTTCTATGAAATTCTGTGGAAAGGTGGGCAATAAGTGATTATATTTTAAGATGGATCCATTTACAATTACTCCCCCTGACGATGATGTTGACAGAGGAATGAGCTCTATGAGTGCTCTCAAATAAGTTTCTAGTGGGTAAATTCAATTTGCAATGTAAGTTTATGCTTAATTGGTCCTATATTTGTGACCAATTGAATTCATACCTGCTTTTTGAAAATTCAGACGTTTTTTAGTGATCACTGTCAAGAAAAAAAGGAGAAAAGTAACATATTCATCAATCAATCCCAACACTGTCTAACATGCTGTCTAAAGATGTTGGTCAACTGACAGTTTCTATTAAACGACTAACCAGACTTGTTTTTTTATTCTATTCACAAAAGGGCTCTACTGTAATTTGGAGCAGTTACAAGTGGATCATGAAATTAAGAGTTAATACAAGGACAATTGCTATGATAAACCTAATAAAAATTGAAAAAAATTTTTTAAATTACAAAACATTGTTGAAGTTTTAAGCTCAAACTCTATTATGGAAAAAAAAAAAATTTCAAAATTGGAAATGAGTGAACAGAAACAGTGTGGTTTGATCTCCTATAATCTATCATAAGGCTGGTAAATCAAAATGCCAAATAGATGATTGAGAGATTTGAAGCAATAAGATAAAGTGAATAATCAACAAAAAACAAATTCATTATAGAAGACTCCTTTCAAATGCAAGTTTATTAATAAATATGTAAATAAAAAGTTACTATGAATCTTAAACTGTACTTGTTGGAACCTCAAGTCTTAGTGACACTTTGGTCTTCTTTTACAAGTGAGAAAAACGGAAAGCTTCAAAATCCAAGTATTAAGTTGCCTTTAAGTTAAATAGTGCTGATAATGATCTATTTCAATTTGACCAAATATGGAAGCATATAATTATTCACTAAAAGCTGATAAAAAAAGCATATTGCACCCAGATCTTTAAAAAGAAATTAAATTAAAAACAAAAAAGCAAAAATAAATGAATTTAAGGAACAAAAGTCCTTTATTATTAGGTTAGAGAGTGTAATGTTTTTCATCATATTTTGGATTTGGGAGCTGTTACAGCCAAATCTCCACCAACAAAATATAACAATCCTGAAGGAAAGAGAAAGCAACATTTTTCTGCAAAAATCAACCAGTCAGATGCATTTTTCTATACAAAACAACTAACTAGATGCAATTTTCAGAAAAAAAAAACAACAGATGCATTTTCCATAACAATCAACAAATTGAATATTAAGAGATTGCAATTTTAGCATAATTCAACTGCTGTTTCAGTTCTTACAAAGAGCTGCTTGTTGTTTTCATCAGAAACAATAACGAATAATTTTTTTCCAATGTCATAAATATATTTTTTCAGATGCTGTATATTACTTTGGAATTTATAGTTTATTTTCTCATTAGAGTTTGATGAGTTTTGAGAGATAAACTTCCATGAGTATTTCTCTGGATGGAATCCTGATCATTTGTAAAATTTCAATTATACTGCCTGATGAGGATAGGAAAACAGATTGCACCCGAAAAAAGTTTTTGCTAATTCGCAAGATCCAAATATCCTTATTATACACTGATTTACTCAAACTAGTGTCCTTATCTTAATTGTTACAGTCAAAACACTTTGTCCATTGTACCCTCCTGTCTTCCTCAGATGTCTTTGATCATCAGGGTTGAGGCTCAAAAATAAGAAGATCCCATTAATCTTAAAAGAAGGGTGTATAACCAATGCATCCTCCCAATAGTCACTTATGGAGCTGAAACGTGGAACCTAACCAAGAGACAGATCCGTAAATTGAGAACCATGCAATGTGCACATGAGAATTATGCTGGGCCTCACATGGAAAGACCACAAGACAGCACAATACATCCAAGAAAAGACAAGAGTTAGGGACATCATAGAATCCATTAAAATGGCGGTGGGCAGGCCATGTTGCAAGAATGGCGGACAACCAATGGACATCACGACTCACGACATGGATCCCCCGAGATCACATGCGCAACCGAGGCCGACAGAATGTTAGATGGAGAGATGAGCTAGACAAGTTCAGGAAGTACTGGCTCCGTGACACCCATGATAGAGAAGTGTGGCAAATCCTGGGGAAGGTCTATGTCCAACGACAGACGTTAAAAGACTGATGTTGATGAACCTTCTGGGAATTATAAAGGGTCTAAACACTAAGTTCTGGTTAAAATGTTAATTTTAAGTAGCTAGGTCATGTGTGCTGCGACTGTTTAACAAGAAAATCAGTTTTAAAATTTTTTTAAAAAGCAGGCGACCAAAACTGTCAACACAGGCTTCTTCTGTTTCAAGTTGGTTTGGCTGGCTATCTATGTATGTATGTCTGTCAGTCTGTATGCATGTATCACATGTACAGGCTGCACCACTGGAGCTAGAGGGCAGAAAATTTAGACATTTACTTTGTATTATGTCTACAAGAAATCTTTTTTTTTCTTTTTAGCCCCCCCCCCTATATTTTTAGTCGTGGGGTTCAGTTTGCAATGTAAATTTATACTAAATTGACCCCTACTGCAAAAATCATGCCTGTTTTTTGAAAATTCAGACATTTTTAGGGATCACTGCCCAACAAAAAGCAGGAGAAGTAATCTATGCTTTGATCATCCCATTTTCCAATTTTTTTATTAAATCAACTTCAACACAGCACACTGCCAAATGATGTTGATTATGTGCCAGTTTTTATTGAGTGTGTAATCTGTTTCTTATTCTTCATTTTTTTAAATATTTTATAAAAATGAATTTTACTTCTGTAATTTGATCTATACTGACTGAATCTGACCTGATCTTACAGAACATTTTCATTTTTGAGAAATAATGACTTTTTGGAAGTGGCTGTAAAATGAGAGCTTGATTTACAACAAATGTTTGATCCCAAATCAGACCCTTTCTTTGTAAATGTCTTTCTAACACTGGATGTTTGATTTACAATTCGTTAATCACATCACAAGAGGTCACAATTTCAAATACATCATTATCAAAGTATCCACCACAAAGTCCCAACAAGATGTATCAATACTTGGAACTGCCTACACACTAACACAATAGATGCCACAACTGTGAATGTATTATTTGAGGAATGAACTCTCTATCTCACCAAAATAGACCTTTTATTAACACTACAACATAATGCAGAGGCACAGCAGGTAGACAATAATGCCCACAAAGCCGTCACATTGGTCCACCATCTAACATTAGCCCTGTCAAATATCTAATGAAATTTGGTATTGTATTAAGTCAGTAAAAATGTAATAGTTAAATGACTATATTATGTATTTATAAAGCTTCTGAGGGCCCCCTTCTATCGTGCAGAGCCATAGAATGTAGCCATTTTCATTAGATTTGAAAATGCTAAAATTAACCTTTTTTGAAAAAGTCAAAATTGAGTTTGACTTCACATTTACCTTTAGAGGTCAACAGAGAAGTCATCTACATCAATCTATGTTCATCCTTGGATCTGGTTAACCTTACTCACATATCTGCAGCCTTTAGGGTGCAGCTATCTGAGTTGGATATGAAAATGCAAAAGATTACCTCAACTTAAATTGACTTTTAGAGGTTACCAGAAGTCATTGCCACTCATCTTATATTCGTCCTGGGGTCAATCAATACATATATTTTTCAGCTTGTAGGGTGCGACCCTTTAGGAGTCAATAAAAAGCATAGTCAGAAACAAACATCCTTTGTCTTTATAATAAATCTTATATACTAAGTCTGTCCAGTTCCATGGAGATCTTCAAGAGGTTTAAACTTGGAATAATGAGATATTGTTCTTTATTTATTTATGATATCGTTAATGGCAACAAGCAAAACGAAAATATCGATCTTAATTGTTATAATAATCAGAACAGATTTTTTAGAAATGCCATTACGTCATCAAACTATATTTTAATTTAATCTCGTTCAATAGAAAGGAAAAACCTGATTCTCACTCACATGTAAACATCACTTTTTCAGTAAAAAAAATAAATGTTCATTTAAGTATATTTTTTTAATTATAAATCGAGCACTTCCCACATATCAAGAACCGCTCACTCAAACGACTTCAAATGTGACACTGAAACATCTAATGCACGGACCGACATATCTGGTGAATATCAACTTCGTACAATGGCCAGTTATTGAGTTATCTCGGTGCATATGCACAGAGATTTCGCAGATAGATAAGAGAGATATATTCTCAGAATCTGTAATTTTAAAATTTATTTTCATGAGATTTCTCAAAAACAACTAATCCAAACAACTTCAAACTCGACATTGCAATGCTTCGTGGGCTAACTAATATATCTGGCCAATGTCAACTTGGTTCAATGGTCAGTTGCCGAATAATTGCAGTATTAACAGATTTCTTCAAAAGAATGCAGTTTAGTAGAAGTGGGGAGAGTTATTCCCCTTTTAAAAATATGCCATGGCAGAAGAGGAATTATGCGTTTTAGCAGAAATATTCTGTTTTCCCGGAGAACTAATTCATTGGCGTAGGTTTTTTTTAATTTCATTTCAAAAGTTGCTTATTCAGGTTGAATAATTTCAAAATAAGGAAAGGCGTGGCTATATTTTCAATAATTTGATTAAGAAATAACAAAAATATGTCGTACTTGCTGTGTAGTGGTGAGGACACGGCCATCCCCAGGGCAATGCAAACAGTGCAGTTACCCCCAGAGATCCAAGATTTTAAACCCCTACTAACATACCATGAAAATATTAGAAACCGTCAACCAAAACTGTCAAAATAGTTTGGTTTTTTTTCTGGTTATATAACTTACGTATGTAATCATGTGTGCAGGTTGTACCAATAGAACTTGCGAACTGGAAATTTCAACACTTACGCCTTTATAAAAACGTTTGTTTGTTTTTTACAATTACCCCCGAAAAAAGGGGGGGTAGAGGGAGGATTAAATTTTTAATGTAAGTTTCTGATAAATTGGTCTTATACCTGTTTGATTTTTCTGTTAGTCTTTCTTAGGATCAAGCACATGGCAAGAGAAGTGACGTGTTCATTGATCACCCCTTTTCCAAATTTTTCATTATATTTTTAAAATTTGTAGATTTTGAACTTTAAAAGGAAAAAAAAGGTCTCGGCTAAATTTGTTTGACGATTTATGTCATGTCAACAAAAAATGACATTACATTAGATTAAAAATAATAAGTTAATGACTATTTCCCTCATTGTTTTGAATTCTTTGAAAATGGACTCAAAAATAGAAGTTCCCCGAAGAAATGTTATGCACATTGGTCTCTGGGGTGGATACATCACATTACCAACTTGAATGTCAACGATTTAACATCCTATCAAGTGGGGAAATATCCAGAATCTACATTTCATAAACCTGGAAACTAAGTTCTCCCATTTTATGTATTATCAATGTTATATTTTTTAAAAGTAAACAAAAACAGTTTTTTTTTCTGGTTTAAAAAATCTCATTTTTGTCGCTATTTAATACGTGGAAGTATTGAAATTGTTTACCTTCTTGCATGGCCTGCCAGATTTTGTTTTCTTTCTTCTCTGTTGGTTGCCAAACACACTCGGAGTTGCATCACAAATTTCTCTTCTTGTTTATTTCTTGGTTGAAAAGAAAAAATTATTTATTCATTTCCACAAACAAGTATTCTTCTTCTCCGTACCTTCAAGGGTGCATCGAAATTATGACTCGAAGCTGATAGTCCGTCGAGACGAAACGAAACAATTATCGTAAGAATAGTGATATGTATGACATTCCTATTGAACCTTTTTTTTTCCAAATATTATTGGATAATTTTACTCAGAAAATAATAATGTAAAAAACAACTTTATTTTTTAACTAGTCAATTTCTCTTTATTCTATCATACACATTTCACTTCTTGAAGATTTAAACATTGAATTAAAAATATTTTTTCAGTTCGTGGTAGGTTATCTCTTCATTGAAATTCATATTAAGGGTGCAAATTTCAATCAAGTTTAAAATAACTTTTATTCATACTTACCCTATAAATTCAATCGGTTTTTGTGAGTTGAAGTGTGGAATAACGAGTTTTTGGTGAAGCAGTGGATTCAGAGCTTATCTCAATGATCTCAATATTGGATGAGTCTACTACACTAATAGCCTCAGTGTACTTGTAAAATCCAACTGAGCACAAATGTTAGCAGAGACCTCACAAATAACCATAACCAGGGAAGTGCCAATTCAGAGGTGCATGTTAGGAAGGAACCAGACCTTATCATGTGTGTAGCATACTGCCATGCTATTATGTAAAATAATTATCCATCCATTATACAAAACTATGACTTCGAAGTATTTCGGTTACTTCTCTTCAGTACCGCCAATTTAGATATTTTATATCTAAATTTAAATCTATTGCAAGTTTAGATGTACAATTTTTGATATAAGATCTATCCAAAAAACTTTAAACTCGATATTACACTGCCTTGTACGCATATCTGACAAATATCAACTTTGTACAATAGCCAGATGTCAAGTTCTTGCCATGCATACACACACAGACACACAGATTTCTTCAATAGTAGCTAGATTAGATGAGGCTAGAAATAATTTCCCAGAAATATTGATCAAAAAAGATCTTTTTATATAAAAGTCAATGTACACATATATTTTCATGTATTTCTGTATGCTCCAAGCTGCAGGCCATGATTTTGCACCAAGGAAGCTGATATTGGGCAGGGGGGTACATTGTTTCATGGTGAAAATCATGGGCTTTGTGACTTATTCTGAGTGTGTATGTGAGTGGATTAAAGTGTCTCTTTTTAAATATAATTTTATTAAATTCCGCTTTTTCAAAAAAGACAATTGAAGAGGGTACGCAACTCATTTCTTTTCAAATTTTTAGACAGTAGGTTACTTCTTTTTTGAAATTTGTCATCCAAATGTCTTTGATATTATTACTCTTTTTAACAAAGATGATGAAAAAGTAGTTCTATTTGGGGGGGGGGCAATTTTTAATTTTTGAGAATCATCAAATTTTAGACTTATGCCGAAATACTGTTACCCCTACCCCTAAACCTTAACCTAAACCCTACTCCTAGCTCTAACCCTAAACCCTGAAGAACATGTGACCTTTCTGATTTTGAGTGTTTTGATTCTTTATGGCAATAAAATATGTTGGTTGTTGGATGAATTGTAATTGGAGGATTGTTGCGTCAAATGGATGATGTTTAGATTAAATATTTACTATGAGATAAGGTATCTTTTGATAAAATTAATGAAAATTTATTACATAAAAACAATTGTATTCACCATTTTCAAAATAGCAAGTTAGTACAAAAACTAAATATTGCTGCTGACTGCACTAGATAAATGAATTAAATTATCCAATATCAAGCCATATTTTCAGAGGATTCTGTAGTACAAGATGCAGCAACGTTCTTTGCAATGTATTGAACTCCTTTGGGTATTACACATTTACAACAAAAACAGAATTGTTTTTAAATTGATGTTTCATTTATTATATTTTTTTATGAATAAATTCTCTTTCTAAACATTTAATGTCTTATTAAAATTGGGGTTTGATGGAGGTTATCTGTAAAATATAGGTATGGGTTTCATGATTTCTGGTGAATTGTATGATGGTTCCATGACAAAATAAGTTTGGGAATCATTGCTTTATATCATCCTTCATCTTGCTATTAAAAATGACATTTCAAGTGAACTAATATTTTAGGGTAATGTAGGAAGTGCACCATAATTAGGTTAGTACAGTGTTGTAGTGCTTATACCATACGGATTCCAAACTCCCTTTGAAAGCAAACAGCTCTGCATTCCCTCACTTCTTTACAACTGGATAAGTATGAATAAATGTGTTTTCCCTAGTGGTTGCAATGATGGGCAGAGGTTAGGCTGTCCTTTTCCACATATCAAAAAAAAGGAAGACATATAGATAAGTAGTTCCCAAACTAGGGTCCTTGCCCCCCCCTCCCGGGGGAAAGATTTCATAAAGGTTATACTGGGTGTCCATGAGATTGTTGAATAGGCAAACCTTTCAAAAGCCTGGGGTCCATGGGAAAATTCATTGTAATAGAAGGGATCCTTATTCTATATTAATGAAAAGGTTTGAAACCACAGTTCCAGACCAACAAAGAGGACTTGGGTAGACTGATCCTCTTGGATATGTTGTGAACATATGTACACCAAAGCGCATCAACAGGGTTGAGAATGGCAACTAATAAAAATATTTATCAACGGCAAATATGTATAATAATAAAAATATGTTTACTGTTGTTTTCAGTTCTCACTTTTTAAAAAAGTATATCAAAAGTAATTTATACAAGTTTTTTTAGTCAGACTCCTAAAAAATGGACAAATCAATGTACAATGCCACCTTGCCAATGTCTGGAAAATTGTTCTAAATTACCCCTTGAAAAAACACTCATATGGCACCAGTTTTGGACATCAACATGATTATGACACCAAAAATGATTAACAACATCATTATGTTCTAGGAATTTCAACCATTTGAAAGTAGACGCCCGGATGAGTACATTCCACTCGCACACTTTGATGAATCCCAGCATTTGAAACCTCCCCATTTATTACACCCACCTGAAGGAGGCTGAAAAGTACAACGGTCAAAACAATGTCTTCAAAAGTTGAGCCGTGATGAGGACAACAGTCCTAAAGTATCTCTATATAGATAAATTCTTGTATTACTTTCTATACATAATGACGATCCCTCATCTAAAAGATTCAGACAGGAAAGACTGCATTTGTTTGGCAAGAAAATTTTCATGCACAGATTTTGATTTGTCTTTTCTTTAATTCAAAAAATGTTCTCTTTTCTGTCCTGCAGGATCTAAGGATTTGATCCATGTAAATGTGAACATATCTGAACCATGTCCTCGAATAGGATTCCATGATGTTCAACTTGGTTTTGTTCTTCCATCAGACTATCCATCAAATGGCATCTCGGAAATAAATGTCACCTCTTCTTCTTTGTCTACGGATCTTATTGATCAGAGCAAAGAAAAAATGCAAATACGTGCAGTCGCATGCACAGGTAGGTCAGACAAAAATAACTTCTATTTAATCCATGCTTGTGATACATTTTTTTCTATTAGATAAATCATTGTAAATTATCATTATTTTTAATTCTCATGACTGTTTAACCTTCGTCTTAATTTGTTAGTTACTTTTTATGACAACTTTTACTCAGACCAATTTCCCTCTCTTTCCCTAATCAAAACGCTATTTACTCACTGCCAGAGTGAAATTGGTCATGAGTAAAAGTTGTCATAAAAATTTCAAATAACCCACCATTACAGTCAATAATTGAACAACCATAGTGTAAAAATTTGAACTTACGTAAAAAAGATTCCACCAAAGAATAAATATGGTCAGAATAAATTCTAATTATGACAGTATGGTTTTGCCTATGGTTGGTGTCATCCAGGGCGGTAACTCATATCATCACCCCAATCTCCTTGAATTTGATCTCTTCCTAGGATATCTAGAATGTTGGTGATCTTTTTTCAATAACACATTATATATCATTCATCATGATTCTCCCGTATTATTTATGAGCCTACCTTTACTAATAATTCCATTCATCTCTACTTTTCAATTTTTCAGTTCTGAGTTTGTGAAATAATATAAAGAAAATAAGTATAGGTATCATGAAAATGTTTTTATTCAAAATTTTACCACTTCTTTCATTGCCTATCATTCATCCATCTACAAATGTTCATAGTAATTGAGAACTTTGGGAAATATAATGTGGACAGTCATGAGCATATACAAAAATGTTTTTAAAAAATGGGAATATCTCTCAATCGAAGAAAAATTCCTGGATCCACCCCAAAATTGAAGCAACTTTTTCTCACTTTATTGTTCTCTGAATTTTTGAGATGAGGTATTATTATTATTATTTCTATTAATATTCGGACCATCCTCATCTTGGTTGTTTTTCATACAACGTTTCGGCCATTGTACTCTACGGCCTTCATCAAGTATCATCTGGTAGGTGTGGGGAAGTAATGTCGGTTAAATAAAGGGTTCAGTTTGTTACATCCCCACACCTACCAGATGATACCTGTTGAAGGCCGTAGAGTACAACGGCCGAAACGTTGTATGAAAAACAACCAAGATGAGGATGGTCCGAATATTAATAGAAATAAAACTTTATTGTTCATCCTTTCACAAAATTTCATTGAAATGTATTGATAAGTTTTGGAGATATTATGTGGACAGATATTTCATTAAAAAAAAGCACTGCCAAGAAACTATATGAAAGATTTTTAGGCAGTCCTCTTGGTGTCACCTCTGATAATGTCAGTGGGGTAGGCCACCCCCTCCCCGTTGGCCTGTCACTGTCCATGGTTCACTGTGAAGTGATGAAAACCTGCAGCATTCAACTCCTCAATAGAGTAACCCCATCAACAATGTGAATAGATAGTGCATGCTTCAACGATATCTATCGACAAGAAATCTGTATGTGCCTGTGTCAGTGTATATGCACTGCAATTACTCAACAACAAGCCACTGTTTGAAATTGACATTTGCCAGACATATTAGTCAGCACACGAGACAGTACAGTGTGGAGTTTGAAGCTTTTTTGATCAGTGGTTCTCAAGAAATCTAACAAAAAATGGTATTATAAATTTTTCTTCATAGTTTGTATTAATCATCTCCATTTTATTCCTTTTAGGCTTCTGTACTTGAAATTATGGTTGTTAGCATTTGGTCAAAACTAACAAAAGAGCCCTAATCATTTTTGTGTTGTATCATTACCAAAAAAGATTTTGATTTATAATTATTTGGGATTGCAAATAACCAAATGTCTTTTTTTAAATCTGTTTAGGTGAACCTATGTTGCTGGAACTTATAGAGTTGGCTAAAGAGAGTGTAAATTCTCTCCATATTTCAACTGATCAATGTCAGCCTTTAGATGATCCAGGCATCCAACAAAAGGATCCCTTGAAATGTGAAGAAATCCAGCCATGCATGGATCCAGATTCCTCTGAAAAAAAACAAGCAAAGTGCAGCTCTACGCAGCATAAGGATCTTTGGGTTACATTAATCCAGCTTGACCACATGCGGTCAAAATCCAAGTACACCAAAATCATCAAAAACTGGTGCAAAAACTACAATTTATCTGGACGTCTGATATTCTGCCAGAAGCTTATTCTCATTTTACTGTTGGGAGATCGAGAGAATCTTAAGGTAATTAGGATTCTTCTATGTGGTTGGTATGGACTAATTTCCTCATCTTTGTTGTTGTTTGTTTTTTAACTAAATTCCAACCAAGTACCGTCCGTCTTTCCTCAGGTGTTTGTTGTGTCCTGAAATGTGTGTCAAACCTTGTTCCTGGATTGAATGTGCTTCCCCTCTTATACATGCCTCATCTATTTTTAGTTTCTGCATGTTTTCGGGAATGTCTTCTCCCGATCTCTGTACTTACCTCACGACAAGTAATTGTTACAAGTTTATCCCTTTCTCCAAATCAAAAATAACAAACAAGAAATGTCACATATTTTGGCAGCATGCCATGTTGGGGGTGATTAATAAAACATCGGAAGAAGGGTTGATCTATGAATAAGTTACTTTTCTCATCCTTTTGTTGGGCAGTGATCATTAAATAAATCATGAATTTTCAAAAAACAAGCCAACACAAACTAAAGACCAATTCAGCATAACCTTACACTGCAAACATAGCCCCCACTAAAAACTAATGGGGGAAGGGGACAGAATTTGAAAAAAAATGTTTTTTTGATGACATAGTAAGGTTTGACCTGTATGCCTTATACATGAAGGCATAGCCTGCTGGACCAGCTTGAAAATTGAACAAACCTATTTTGACAAATTTTGTGACAGTTTCTAAAATAGTCTATTAACTCTTAATGTCATAAACCGCTTGACACTACTGCTAATTGACAGTAGAACTCTTCTGTGACAGAAATAAAGTTTCTTAAAATTATTATAACAGATAAAAATATAAAAAATGAATTAAAAAATTCACCTAAAGCTGAAATCGATCAGTAGTTATTCCCCTTGATATTAACACCTATATTTCTTTAATGAGTTGAAGAGTTAATTCTTTCTCTCAATTTCTATTTTGTCTATTTACAGTCTTATTTAGTTCAGCACAAGACTGCTTGCGTTGATGTTGATTCAAGAGGACATAGCTGTAAAGAAAGGATGATGAGTGTCTTAACGGAACAACCTTACCCAGACACAAAGGAAGGCAGAAGCAAAAGGTAAAGATTTTTGTATCACTTGGATGGCTGGTAATTACCCCTCAATCAAGTATTGAGATGGGCTGATGTTTGGCTCTAGTTCATTTCATGCATTTGTCAATTTACGAGTAAATCTTTAGACGACACCAGACTTTTTAAAAAGATAAGGAGTTGTATTTTAACAGGAGAATCCTTAGACATTGGATTGCCCAGTCTTTCAGCAATTTTTGCTTCAACTGAGCTACTGTTTTAGCTGATACTGTAGACTGTGATAGCCTATTCCAGTCCTATTATTTTCTTCATTCTCATTTTATCGTAAATACAAATGTCTGTCTCAACAGAACAACCTTACCCAGACACAAATGGAGAAGACAAAAATAGAGGGTAAACATTTTTTCTATCAATCATTTTCTTCATAATCATCTTATACTGTAGCTCCAGCCCAGTGTTTTGTAAATAACTTCATTGACAAGTTGCATTTTCTTAAAAAATCGACCATATGAAGATACTCTTCTTTGACAGGCCTTATATTTTTACTGCTATCATTGCATAGGTTTTCAAGTGATTCTTTCCCAATGGGGACTTGTGTGATGAGGTTCTCAAGAAAGGGCACTTTCTATAAATGCATATTATCATTATTATTGTAAATAGAATTTTTGGGGGAAAACAAGAATTATTTTGCCTCAACTTGATTGCTTCAGAGATCTATACCTATATACTGAGGAAGCTGCTTAGAGTGATCACTTCAGGATAGGGTCTTTTGATAATAATAACCAGCTGATAACATTAAACAAAGGATATAAAACTTGGAACAATTTACATAGTTATGAATTTACAATCTTCGTTGTTATTAAATAAAAAATCGAATTTATCAAATTATTATAAAAAATCAGTATGAAATTTTTTTAATTATTTTCTCGTCATTTTCAATTCAATCAAAATAAAGTATTTGGGATCAATTATTATTATTGATAATAATAGTTTGATGACATTATTATGATAAATGCCTTCATCTGTATAAACAACATAAAGGAACAAACACCAAGCAATGGAGACATCACATCAAAGGTTAAACAGTAAAATTCTTGATGCCTCCCCCACCAAGTTCTAAACATTTAACTATCACCTTCATTTATTTTGTATTGTCAATCATCTTCAATTACTGACTATTTGAATAACTGCAGACATAAAAATGGCAAAAGTTTTAATCCTTTTTCATATGAGCACATGTTTGTTTATATGTTTATGTGTTTGCTTCAGCACTCCAGGCCATATCATTTTGTCTTAAGACTTGAAAATTGGCATTAGTACTCCACTAGACCCCTTCTAAAAACGTTTTTTGATCTGAGGAGAAAAATTTTTTTTTGATCATTTTTTGGTCTTATTTTGATGGGTATAGTTTATGGTTTAAACAGGTTTCCCTAAAGTTATTTAGGATGTGAAATCAAGTCTTGCCTTGAGCTTTTTCTTCATTTTCCGATCTGCAATGTTTACTCATTGTCATAGACTGACTGAAGAGTCAAGATGAAAAGCAACTGAAATTAAGATGAAAGAAATACTGGCCAGGAATAGGTAATGACTAAATTATATGGCTATTAAAAATAAAAAGGATTTTCTTAATTATTAATTTTTTGCTAGGTTTTACTTTCGTCTTTATTGTTGCTGCTCTTCAAAACAACTAAACACAGGCTTGTTCCCCTTCTGCTGTGAATAAATGAATTAACAGTATGGATTGGAATAAAGAATGAATTCCAGGTGAGAATTCAACTCACAGCCCTCTGTAATGAAGGGTGACTTGCATAATGCTTGACCACTCTTACATCTGAACTACTGGAACTTTGTGACAAGTGCGAGTCCAAATAAAACACATAAACTCTCTCCCTTCACCAATCTCTTCTGCACCATGTCAGTTATAAACTTTGTTGTCCAGTATCAGTAATCCAATTTTAGACAGAGGGACAATCTCTGAAGCTGGCTGCTCTTCATCTGAGTTGTCCATGCTTTTCCCATGAACAGCTCTATATTGTTTTTTGTTTTTTTTCCATTGGTTGTGTTGTGTAAGAAGAAATATATCAAAACACATTTTTCCTGTTTGGTTATATTTCAACTTATTTTTCTCCTTGGCAACGTCAGGTATTCCTGCTAGTATTGGTTGTAGTATTGGAAATCATTATCATTAATGGAGGGCATATTGTAGCAAGAAATTAGTAATAATGATTTACAGTACTTCATCTAATAAAATGAAAAGTATTTTGTTTCCAAAAATCCAATTTGATAACAATCATTCATGTTTCCTCTCTTTTTTCCCCTGCAAGGTTTTCTGATTTTCAGATTCTGGAATGTTCCTCAATGGCTGAAGTAGAAAATCTATTCAAAACTGTTGAGCTGTTTCCATTGTACAAAGACCATGTAATGAAATGAAAATGTGTAACAATTGACTGAGCTGGATTAAAAAAAAAAAAACATGGAAAGGTTTTGTTCTCTTCCAATTCAAGGTTTGTGTGATTTATTAGATTAACAAAATACTTAAAAACCTGACTTCCATACAACAGATGGAAAATAACAGTTTACCATCATGGTCCCATTGTAAACAGACCTCTAACCTACTAAAACCAAAAAAAATCGATTTTCTCAAATTCTAATAAATTCCTGAAAGGTTATAGGGCCTAATGAATTAGAAGCACTAAAAATTACTTGCAAAATCTTTTATTTCAATTTTTTACTCAGTTAACTAAATTGAATCTTAAACAGAAAAGCATATCCACAGCTATCCGAAAAGATTATTAAACTAACCCCCTTTTCTAAATGCATTTATGTGAAGGATTTTCTGCATACACAACAATGAAAACTAATCATCGTTAAAGACTGAATGCTGAGGTAGGTATGAAAATCTAACTGTCTACCATTAAATCAGACTTTAAATAGAAAAAGAATGGAGCTTCCATTTTAGAATGTATATATTTTTAACAATAAATGAAGTTTTGAAAAAGTTGTGATAATTCATTTTTACTATAATCAACATATAACAGTGCATATTTTTTGAGAACATTAAGGGGTCTTGGGGGAAAAGAGTGAGAACCACAGTACTATATAACAATGAAAAATTTGAGACAGAAACTGATGAATAAGTTTGGTTAGTCAATCAAAAGGATCTGTCACAAGACCAACATCTCTTGGCATCATGCTATGTTGGGGATGGTCAATGAAAAAATTGGAAAAAAAGGAGTGATCAATAAATAAGTTACTTTGCTCACCTTTCATTGGGCAATGAACATTAAAAAAAGTCTGAATTTTCAAAAAACACGTATGAATGCTGCTTGACACAATCAAAGGGACTAATTTAGCATAAACTGACATTGTAAATTTAACTAAAATCTTATTTTGGGGGGGAAATTTTTAAAAGAAAAGAAAAGTTTTTTTCTAGACATGATAAGGAGTGAATATTGAAAAATTTCAGTCCTCAAGCTCCATTGGTACAGCCTATATGCATCATCCATACAGACATACATAGCCAGTCAGCCAGCCAGCTGGACCAACTTGAAAACTGAAGAAACCTATTTTGACAATTTTGGTTGATGGTTTCAAATTAGATGGAAGAAAAGGAATTGCTATGATGGTTTTGTTTTGAACTCAGCAGAGGAGATTTTTGGAAAGACATTGTTAAGAACATTTATTAGGTTATAATGAAAGTTCTGTGTGATTTTTTGTACAGACAGTGATCGAACAATCATGTTGGATTTACCAGATCTTATACAATCACCGAAGTTAAGCAACGTTGAGCCTGGTCAAGATCTGAGATAGGTGCTATAATCAGCTTGGGAAGCATCCCCTGCAGCCATGTTGATCTTCAAACGCACTGAAGATTTTTTTCCTTTGAAAGCATTCAGCATAGATGAGAGGGAGGAAGTGGAACTTAAGCACAGCATTCCTTACATACTAAGCGCCTAGGCATAGTAGCTAAAAACTACTCACCTTTGGCTGATAGGGGCCTCAGAGTGCTTGAACCAAATAAAGGAAATACAATCTCTATCCTGCCCAGGTCACAGCAAAATTTTCAATGTTAGCCATATGACTGTTCATAGCAATTTGAAGAAGCTTTGAAAAGTGTCAAAGGTTGGAAAATGGGTCCCACATGACTTGGCTATAATAAATCACCAGCAATTTGCTGATTCTTGTGGGTCACTGCATTCTCGACTGCTCCAGGTGTCTTATTTTGAAATTTTTACTGGGTATTTTTACAATGTTAAATGTTGTCGTCAGTGGTTCAGTTGCAATGATAGACCTGGGCTTAGGCTGAGAGGTGACCTTCATCCAAAGAAGATCTTGTTGAGTGTTTGGTGGGACATACAAAGAATCATCCATTATTGACTTTTAAATGATAACCAAACAGTCACAGCTGAAGTTTGTTGTCAACAACTTTGGCATTTGAAAACAGCTTTTATCAGAAAACATTCATCTCAAGTGAACAGAAAAGAGGTTGTTTTTCATGACAATAATGCACATCTTCGTACTGCTCAAGTGACCAAAGATGTTATAGAGGCATTTGGCTGGGAAAAATTGATTTTTCCACCATACTCTCCTGACCTTGCTCCAATTAACTATAATTTGTTTAGGAGTTTGCAAAACCATTTTGATGGATAAAAACTTGTTTCTATATAAGACGTTGAAAATCACTTGGTTTCTTATTTCAGATCAAAATGGAAGGAATTCTACAAATCTTGGATCAAAAAACTTAGAAGGATCGCATAAGGTTATTGGAAGAAGATGAGAGTATGCATTAGGACATTTATTTCAATGTGAAAAAGTATACAAATTGTATATACAAGCACATATCATAACATTTATGGTGATGTAGTAAACATCACAATTTTTCTCAAAATCATTTACATCTGTTGATAGTGGTAAATATTCCGGTAATTAAGTCCCATCACTCTTTTGCTAAAAAAGAATTTTCTGTTATGAAATCTACTTCTACCGTATATGTGTGGCCTCTCAGTCCCTTGCATTTCTTTCTAGTAAAAAATTCATTGGGGTCTACTCATTCTAAACCATGTATAATCTGGAATATTTCCATTAAGTCTTCCAATCCTTCCTATTTACTAATGATGGTAACCCTAACTCTTTCAAGCCATCCTCATCATTCGTAGTTTTCAATTTTAGTTTTTAGTTGCTTGTCTTTGAAGTTTTTTCTCAAAGATTTTTATCTCTCTCCAAGTAAGGTAATTCAGCTTGTACACATTAAATGTATCTTTAATCAGAACCAGATTTGGGTTTCCAAATGAACTGAAATATTGAAAAAACTTAAGTTATCAATATTTCAAAGCTGGGAAAATCTGGTCAGCCATTTTGGAGTTAGATCAAGTTCTTTTAGAGCTAGATTATAATTCTGCTGAACCACATAATAGCAATCAACATCCTATAAAGAGAGGTCTGTAAAAAACTCCATCAATAATACTTAGTCTTGTAGGAGTGGAGTTGGTTTGATGCTTAACATAATTGAATATAGGATCAGTGAACAGAGTTCCAATTCCAACTGAGGTAGTAAGTGTTCATTTAGGAAAGGCACGAATCCACTTCTCCCAATAGGTCAGTACCCTACTGCTGGTACCATGTAACCCAGTGTATTTTATTTGGAGAGTAACAGCTCAGGGCAAGATAGGCTGATGAATGTAGCGACTGATAACAGAGAATGAAGAAAGGAGCATAACAACAACTCTAACATATAAACCATTACTCATCAATGCAATCACTGCAGTAGACCATGCCACTACCTCATAGGTCTTCTCAGTCAAAGACAGTACTATTCCAACTGAGCAGACAGCCAAAGGAACTAGGATGCGTCACCCATGGTCAACCTTGGCCCGGGCCAAAGAGATTGCTTGGAGAGATGTGCAACACCAAGTAACCTACATTTCCCCAAGAAATACTATGAAGAACTCAGCAAAGTACCTTGACAATCTACTAAGTTATGGGACAATTAGATTTGATTTTCAAATCTAGCCCAAAGGCCTTGAATGTCAGCAAAAGTTTGTGTTTGTACTCTCCAGTACTCCTGGTCATACCATTTTGTTTTAAGACTTGAAAATTGGCATCAGAACTCCACTACACCCCCTTCTAAAAATGTTTTTTTAAATTTAAGCGTGATGGCTTTTTTTAAAAAAAAACATCGAGATGTGTTGTTTTTGTTATGATCATTGAGATATGTTGAAAATATAATCCCTTTTTAATGTTAGTTAGCATTTTTTTTTTCTGCAAAAAATCAACTCAAGAGTACTATCACATCCTGCGGGTTTTTCTCAAAGAAATTAATTTTTCAATTCACCCAATGTGCCTTAACCACCAATAAGCATGGATCTTTATGGAACTAGGAGGTGCAAAGTGGCTGAGCACATAACGACACGGAGAATGGATTCAGTGAGCCAAGTCCAAACTCTGGCTGAGATAGTTTGTGTTTACTTCACACTAATGCCCTTGTCCACATCTCACATATCGCAAATGGGCCAAATCAGTAATATGAGGAGCCCAAGCAGAAGCCGTCGTCAGTGAAAGGGCACCACTTTCTATTTACTTCATTCATATTAATTAGGATGGGTGAGCCTCAAGAGTACGACGTACACCAAAGAAATATAGCTGCAGAATCATAGTCTTCACGATAAAATTGAAGTCGTTATTCCGAATGAATAATGATTATCTACGCTTCGGATGATTATTCAAGGGATGCAACTCTTTCATAACAATTCAAGGGAAATAAATCTGTAGAAGAAACCGTGTGATGACGGAATTTATTTTAATGATCATCGAATTAGCATTTAAGGCACGGCATTTATATTGAGATCATTCGGTATTCTCTATATTCTTTTTGATTATCCTTGCAAATCAGGCCCTTCCCAAACTTGTGTAAATATCACAAAAAGTTACCTCCGTTTATGGCTGATAATAGCTGGATTTTTCCATTTTTTCATGTCCCTACTTTTCAGCTAAAAATGTTACGTACACTCGGAAGATCATACAAGCACTCCTGAAATGTATTGATGTTTGAATTTTATCTTAATATATCATTCAAAAATCATATTTCAGTAAAAATATCATCTAGAAATTATTATACATATTCTTTATATAATATATGAATTAATATTTGTTGCATCTCTCTTCTTATTTAGCTTCAAGTAAATCTGACTTAAAACAGTTGAGGAACTGCATGGGGACAGACCTACCAACCGATCGACCAACTGATGAGCAGACAGAGTCACTTATAGAGCAGGGGAGGACACCTCTAAAAAATGGAAAGAAAAGAAGAAATTATTTAATACATTGAAATCAAGTTATGAATAGATGACTCAATGAACCTTTTTTTCTATTTTCTACATTAACTTCATTGAACAGCAAATTTACCATTTTGTTCCTCCATCTTCTGCCATCTTTCAGGCAACACCATAACTCCATCTTTACAGGACTTTTTATCTTTCTCAGCAGAGAACTGTAGTTTCCTAAGGCAGTGTTTCCCAAAGTGGGTTCTGCAGAACCCCAGGATAACCCTGAAAAAATGCTGGGGTTCTGTGAGATAAGGTGTCTTTCAATAAAATTTGATAAATTTTATTTTATAAAAAAAAAAATGGTATTCAGCATTTTAATAAGTTGAGTTACATGAAGATAGAGTTTTTTTTTCATTCTTTTTATTCTAATGATTCATTTATTACATGTTTTTTAGATAGATAGATGCCCTCTCTAAAACATTCTTTGTTTCATTTCATGTCTTATTAAAATAAGGGTGGCATGAGTTGTCTGTATAGCATAGGTATGGGTTCCATGATTTTTTTAAAATCGTATGAAGGGTCTGCAACAAAATAACTTTAAGAACCACTGTTCTAGGAAATTGAAAATTCTTTTCTCTAATGTCTAGAATAAATGCAGTATCTGGTGAACATGGCTGATGAGTGAAAAATTCCCTCCCAAGCAGTAACAATTTTTGCCTAGTCACCAGAAAGAAACCTATGTCTAGTATTATCCTTTTGTAATAATTTGCTATGCATCAAAGTGACAAACAACCGAGCTGGTTCAAATGATTTTTAATGCTTCATTTGGATATTTCAAGTTATCTCCAGTATCATATAACATTGATTATTCTCGAGAAATGTCTCAATTGGATTGCTATCAATCTCAACTGGCACATCATTAAGCAAAAAATCTCCAGCTTGAAACTTTGCACCCTACTTTTGATATGTTTGATTCTTCACAAACCTTTTCTGTAAACTGCAAAATTTCTTTTTGTATTTGAATTGTATTTTTACCTTTCTTGGAATAAAAAATATAACCTGCTGAAAATGTTGCCTATCGAATCACCGTAGCCCCACAAATGGCTGACCAACAGCCAAATAGGCTGAGTGTGTATGCTTGAGTGTGTGTGTCTCTGGGCACTCCTGGTCACATTTTTAGGGCTACAACCTTGCAAATTTGCATGTGTACACCATTAAGCACCATCTAAAAATGTTTGTTTTTGTTTTCTCAGAAAAGTACTTTTTGGGGTGTCTATGGTCATTTTGGACCAACAATGCCTAAATCTTGTGCTGACATTTTTTCTTTAGATAATTAATTCTGGTACACACATGGGCTACATTGATTCACTTATGCAAATTACAGATATTCTCTTCTTTTTTTTCAATGTTAAAATCAATTAGTAAATATATGCTAGTTCTAACAAAATTTTTAAAAAATGCACATTGATATGGTAGCTGACAATAAAAAGATCTTTTTGAAGGAAGTTAAAACTAAATGCTCCTAATACCATCAAATGACAAAGACAAAACAAACTTTTCGGTCATTCCAATACCTATTTACTTCCTGAAAGTAAAGATTATGAAAAAAGAAACAAATTTTGTTTTTTCAAATAACTTTGTGAGTGTGGGCTGATTTGTAACCCTATGGACACGTTTTTATTAGAAGTATGAAATAATACTTTTATGAATCCTTAATATAATTACTTTAAAAAAAATATGTTGCCAATTTTTTCCATGGCCCAATGTGCATTTTGCAGACCAGATATGTTGGAGTCTGAAATATAATAAAATTACCACAAAAACACACAATTCATCACATGGTCCATGGATTTATGAAAAGAAGCCTTAGCTTTCTCATCCCAAAAGGTTTCTCAGCAGTTTTTTCTGGTATTATGTGTGCTTGGTTACTGAACAAAAGTGGAGGAATTTGAATGTCCTCAACAACATGAAATAGGCACCACACTGGAGCTTGTATGAAAATTAAGAAAAGGAGATAGATTGTAGAATCATCAATAAGAAGTATTATACGTATATTTCATTGTGTGTCTAATTAATGTCTCAAGGTCAGATTAGGATCAGTGGGTTACGATTCCTATGGCATTAGAACATATCTAAGTTTGAAAGTGAAACGCAAATGTCAATGGCCATTAATGTTTATGGACTTTCAGAAGGTGGGTGCTAAAGCAGCTGCCCATGTTTGAAGAGTTAAGGAGCCCGGTGTGGTTCCAGCAAAGGAGGGGAGACCGTCAGAATCTGGGTTTTAGGAATGGTGTATTCTGATCGGTTGTTTTTTCTGCCAAATTCAGGTTGTCATTTGCTACTGCCTCCCAGTTGAATAAAAGCGAATTCATTTCTCACTGCAGCCAACAAACTTGAAAGATGTATTTGTATTCCCTCATGTGTGTCTATCTCTATGCCTGTCTGTCCACACAATATCTGTAGAAGTTCTCAATGAATTCCAATGATATTTTGTGGAAGGTTGGGTATCGGGCTGAAAAAAAAATGGATTAAAATTTTAGGTGGCCACAGGAATTTCTTACTGATACTACCCCTGCATCATGGCCATATATGAACTGATTTTTATTCCAGTTTTTAGTGACAATGGCGTTGACAGAGGTAAGCACTCTCTGAGTACTTTCTAGTTTATTATTTAACTATCAAAGAGTAAAACTGACTACCACAATATGTGTGTATCTGAGCAAAGTACAGCAATACCTTGAATAATGCAGGTTTTGATGTCAGGCAGTTGAGGCACTGCTGAACAAATGAATGTAACCAAGTCTAAGCTGTAAACAAAAACAAAATTTAAATTATAATAAGACCTTGAACAACACAGTTTGGAACAGTATGGAAAATTTTGAAATGAATTAACCACACTATTCAATATATAATTCTAATGGCTTATTCATGCTCCCAAGGAGAATACTCTGTTTTAGTAACTCTACAAGTGAAATACCCATTACTTTGGCAATGATATACCGAGGAGTGGATATCAAAAGCCTTGTTGTATCAGAAAAAAATTATGGTAGTTGCCAAAAGCAACTATTTCTGATATTTAGAAAATTTGATTCCAACTCATTTTACTTACTTCTTCTTTTCTTGACAATCAAGTTCAGTCATTCTCCTTTAGCAAATATCTTTGTTTCACCTTCTTTTCCCCGCTCTCTTAAAACCTCTTCCATATCTCCATCCTTTTTGACTTTTTTCACATACTTCTCTGTAATAATTTGAAATATTTTCTCTTTTGACTGCTCCCCGAGACCCCATTTCAATTCCTGGACTCCCCTTTTCAAAACCTTGGATCAATCCTGCTTTGCCGCTTTTTTAAGAAGGTAACATTCTAATATCCAAACACAGATCAGGAGGAATTTTTATTAGACAATTTGGAGTATTTATCATTTTTCATAATGTTTACTACACAAAATATCTCTGAAAGTTTTGAATGAATTCCAATAAAATTTTGGCATGAGGGTAGGCCATGGGCTAGGGGAGGAGTGTTTAATTTGCAGCTAGATCCAGAATTTTTTCAGTCACCTCCCCTACATCGTAGCTATATAAGAAATGATTTTCATTTAATTTTAGTGACAATCACAATGGCATAGGGATGCACTCTCTGAGTGTTATCTAGTTACAAGAAGTAGTTCAAATATTTTACCTTGGATTCAAAGCAAATCCAGCAAAATCTTTACCACTAGGCCTCTATACTTCCCAAGTACAATTTCCCAATGATAGAAAATAGATCATTGAATAAATAAAGTTAGATAGTTAAAAATAAATAAACTCTATTCTAAAATTGTATTTATTCACGCAACATAAAAAGTGAAACCAATTTTCAAGTTAATACTCATATCCAACTAGAATGAGCAACACGTTTTGGACCATCTAAAGATTAGGCACCCAAGAATTTCAACCAAGCCACTCGTTCGGAGTAATGAATTTTTTTCTTTCAAATAGGAGTAATGATTTTTTTAAAAAAATAGGAATAATGAATTTTTCACTTTTTGAATAGGAGTAATGAATTTTTTTTTCAAAAGGAGTAATGAATTTTATTTTGAATTTAAAAAGTTATTCTTGGGAAAATATTTTTACCTTTGCCATTGATAACAATAAATAAAAGGGTTGATGTTATCAGTGATTCTGAAAGTCAATATTCATTTCTTATTTCCCTTTTATAAAGGGATCCTTACAGACAACATTGGTTAAAAGACAATTCTAGGTAAAAATATCACAGTAGAAAAAATGGCAGAAGTGAAGGAAAGTGGCTCATTTAATGAAAACACCAATACCCTAACCCTAACCACCCATCAGAGTTCCCTCTACACAGCGCAATTTTTCACAATGATTGATTAGGCTGTGCAGAAATTTATAATTAACACATCTTTGAAGTTTCAGATTAAGAAAACAAGTACCATAAGTTCAATGATGCATTCACCTACAGTGGTAGTAATTGCAGAAAAGCAAGTTGTCTCCCTTTGAGTCAATTGATTGTAAAATATTGCAATATGGAAATATTTTGAGAGTATTATTTTCATAAAAATTGTAAATGGCAATTTTAGGCGTTTTTTGGGTGGGTGGGGGGTCATTTCTGACCTCTTTCAAATTCAAAAATGTAGCCCTTATACATTCTATCCTAATATCATAGCAGCTGGTGAAAAAAAAATGATTGGAAGAGATGTTCTTTTGATGATGTCACATGTTTTGATGAGATCACACCCCTTCCTTCCTTCGTAGTTCTGTGGTTTAATGTAACAGGAACCGCTTGCCAGATAAACTGACCAAAAAGTGTCTTATGTGTGGATACATTTAAAATGGTTCAATAACAAGAAAGACATGTATTGTTTGATTGATAATGAATAGATAATTTTAAATCATTACACTGAATAAATCAGTTTTATTTTATTATACACTTTTTGTTATAAGTAACTGAACTTAGTTTCATAAACTTCAGACAAATCAATGATTGTCTCAAAGGTAAAAATATTTTCTGTACACTCCACTTTGGTTGATTACACTGCACCAGCTATATAAAAAAATGTTTGGTTCTGCACCAGCCATAAAAAAATTAGAGGGAGCATTGACACGAACCCGGCCACTTGACCCTAAACCCAACATTAACCTTAAATTCTTAGTCTGTACATTCATTCATTCATTCATTCATACTAAATTAATACTTTTTTCAGATGATTATCATTTTAATTAGAAATGTATTTCTGAAGTTTTTCACCTGTGCCATTTTTACCGGGTGCAAACTACATAATTCTAGAATTTTGAAAAGTCATTGTTATGACGAGTAAGATTAATGACTTACTCCTCAACCATAAACTTCGTTGGATAGTATTATCCAACATGTTACATCAAAACAATTTTTGCTAGTTAATTCCGTTTTGCTGCTAACAATATATTTATAATAACAACAAAGACAATAATATTAGTTCAAAGCCACGCAAGATCTTGATATTTCAACAACAACAAAAACGACAGACACCTTTTTGCCGAAAACTTCTTTTTGATCCTTTGTGTGAAGATATCGGTCTTATCTTTGTTGGGAACAGTCTTTTCCTCGACACCGGCTTGTCAGGTTGAATAATCTATTAGGAAGAATTGAGAATGGCGGTTTCGTTGGAATCAGATATTTTGGATTCTTTGAATGAACTCGGATTTCCTGAAGAAGATTTACGTAAAGATGAAGAGTTTAAGAAAATGCTTGAAGAAGGACCTTCTTCCGTCGCCTTTACACAGGTTGGTCGTTTGCGACGGATGTATTTAATCCATTTCCCCATAAAAATAATTTCCGTCTTTTCTTCTCTACTCTCTGTCGTCTGTAAATCTTATTGTTTCATTTGTATTTTACTGTTAAATAAGGAACAATTATGGGTAATTGTTTGGATAAGGTTCTCAAACTAAAATATCAAAGGTTGCTGCTTTTATTAACGTATTAAGGAACAAATGAAAGTAGAAAACCTGACCATTGCAAACAGAATTATTATATTAGATTTAATTTCAATGGATATAATTTCGTTTTAGGGTTATTTTTAGGAGTTAAAGTTAGTTTTAGGGTTGTTCACAATGAACTTTTACTATTAGTTTCTAGTTTAGTGTATATTCATTTTAATTTTGTAATTATGAAAAAAAAAAATTCAATCGTTTTTGTTGTTACTTGCACGACTTAGCAACATCAACCCTAAAACTAAAACCGGCAATGGTGAGGCTGAATTTCACAAAAAAAGCTGATATTATAGACACTGTACATAATTGATATATTTTGCGAACGTCAATTTCTCTACCAAACAATTTGAATTACCTTGATTATAGCTAAATCTTCTTGAGGTCGCTGAAGGTTTCTTCATTGTGTTTGTTATCACACGTGTATATTTCGACGTGATGAGAAGTCGTTATGATATAATTAATTTAATGAAAAAAACAACGAGGGTCGTTCTATCAACAAATGTGGTTCGATAACGAATGTTAAAAAATCTTTCATAAAAACGAAATAAAAATTTGTTACTGGTTTGCGAAGTGAAATATCAAAGGGAGGTAAATAATAACGCTGACTTATGCGACTGATGTTCCTAACGTATTAAAAAGGAACAAATGAAAGCAGAAAACCCGGCCATTTAAAACTGCATTTTATTTCATTATAAATGATATGATATAATATAGGGTTAGGTTAGTTTTAGTATTAATGTTAAAAGTACAAACAAAACTTTCGAACTTTTTTCTCTCATAATCTGAAACTAAATTATATCCTAATAATTAAAATTAGTTTTTGTCAAGTTTTCGGCTTTCATCATTTATTCCTTAATAACTACAGTCGCACGTCAGCGTTATTGAAAAAATAAAAAAAACCCTTTGATATTTTAGGTCGTCTGTAACAAACCTTTAGGTACCTAATCAAATTCTGTTTTAATTGAAGATTTCTCTATCGAACCACAGTTATTAATATAATCACCCTTATCTTATTTTCGTTAAATGAATTAACGACCTTTCATCGCATCGAAATATACAACACGTGACAAAACATGAAAAAAAGCCTTCATGTGACAATAAAATGATTTCACTGAAATTAATAACAATATTCCTAGCTGTTATCAAAAATCCAGTAGAATCCTAGTTTACGTGCGTAAAAGGGAGATGTTGAACTTAAATTGAACTAAGATTTACAGGATTATCTCCCCATAAAAACCAAGTCTGTACATAAATCATTGTCATTGTTTTGTTTTGAGTATGAATAAACTAAATTGTTTTCATTTGTGCACCTTTTTTAAAATCGTTTGTGAAACATTTAAAGTTAGAATGGAATGAATTTTAAGTAC
Source organism: Thysanoteuthis rhombus (assembly GCA_963457665.1). Classification (NCBI taxonomy): domain Eukaryota; kingdom Metazoa; phylum Mollusca; class Cephalopoda; order Oegopsida; family Thysanoteuthidae; genus Thysanoteuthis; species Thysanoteuthis major. Next base: position 38,471,296 of record OY735210.1, on the reverse strand, counting down.
CACTGCACTACACGGGTGAGATAATCCTGGTTTCATTTTAAGGCTAAGGAGTTATCTTCATTTTACGCACGTAAGCTGGGATTCTACCCTAGGCATCTGTTATCAAAACTTCTATTGAATTCATATTTTATTTTTCTTGTGTTGGAAAATGATCTCGATTTTAGAGCCAATTGTGGAAGGAAGGTTGAAAAATGAGGGATCCAGTTTAGCAGAATATCGAGTGTCAGAAAAAAAAAAAACACAAAGTAAAATTGATCACGTACTTCAGAGCCAATTCACTCGCTCTTTCTACAAATATCTTTCTCAAAAATCAAAAAAAATCCGTAAGAAATGAGGGTTAGATTCAACTAAAATAGATTAAAATACATAGGGAAATTTCATTTCCATTGAAAATTTACTGTTTTTCTTAACTGAATCTAAAAGTGAAAGTAGTACGCCCTTTCTCGCTTTTTTTATTTAATTTATTTCTTTTAGGTAAAAGAAAAAATTTCCCTTCACTTTCAATTCCTCCAAGGGGAAGGGATGTTTCCCTTCACTTTGGACCTGTTAAAAGGTGAAAATGTTTATCTTCACTTTTGACCCCTAAAGGATAGAACCCTTTGCCATCTTTGATGGTTACTGTTGTTCTGTTAGAATACGAGTCTAAGGTAGGGAATAATAAAACATGTCCTCTTAGAATTTTTGTAAACTGAACAAACTTGGTTTAATTTATTCCTTTGGAAAAATTCTGAAAGCCCAAGAGAGCACTGCCAGTGCTGCAGTCACTAAAATCTGAATGAAAATCTCTTCATATATAGCTACAATGGAGGCGAAGTAAAAAAAAATTCTCAGATATACCTAAAAATTTAATTGATTCTTCCTCAGCACATGGCCCACCCTTCCACTAAGGGTTATTGAAATTCATTGAGAACTTTTGGAGATAATGTATGGATACAGATGAGTACTCTAATGTATGCGAGCCTGGAACAATGACTTCGCTGTCAAGGGAAAAAAAACTGGCCAACTCTGGAGGAAATATTTACTGTAAAATTGTACTTGGAAACAATCCAATAGTTTGTCGTGATATAATGTTTTCCCCATTCCAAAGACCATGCACTCTAAATAATAAATAAATACACCACCCCACCTTGCAGACTGTTGTTAAGCAGTGCCTTGTTTTATCCTAGAATGACTGCTGAGTGGATTTCATTGCCCCAGGATCTGGTGGATGTAATTGTCAACAGGATATTCAAGCAGAGACTACAGCGTTCTCCCAATGTTTGGGAAAATGCTGTTAATGCTTCAAGAAGAATGTTGACTAAATATATGTTATGTTTCACAACAGAAACAAAAACTTTTTATTTCAATGACGTTCTTAATATTTAATGCAATGGCATGTGCTTAGTCAAATGATTCATTTTACTCATGTACAAAAGAAAAAAAATAGAAATGAAATATCTCTCAATCAAAAAACCCGGATCCACACCCAAATCCAACAAATCTTTTTTTACCCTATCCCCTACCTACTCTTCAAGAAAATTCAATTGAAATTCATGGAGAACTTTTGGAGATATTGTGTGGACATATATCCATGATACAAGCTAGATAACTAAAAATTCTTGGTTTTTTCCCCAAAGTTGATCTATTCTCCCTTGGACCATGGCCCACCCTTTCACAAATATCATTGTAATTCATTGACGACTCTACGAGAAGATGTGTGGATAGACAGGCACAGGTGAATCCATAAACTTCTTCCATCTTTGTTGTAATGTAAAAAGTAAGTCACCTGATCAAGGGGAAGCAACTTGAAATTTGGCACCAAAATTTGATGTTGATGTATAGTCCTGGCATTGTAAGAGATTTTCTGTCTGTACACCCAATATCTCAAAGTTCTCAATGAACCACTGTGCAATAGACTACAGAAGAAGTGATTTAATTTGAGAGTGGATCCATCAGCAAATTACATCCCCTTTGTCATAGCTACCAGTAAGCCAAGGTGTTCCATTCCGAAACAAGGGTTTATGACATTTGATAGTAAATAGCTTGAAATGACTTTCTCTGAGGCATACAGTCCTTCTTGAAACTGCACTCAGCATGAAATTTCCTTTCATTTTTTCTGACAAGAGTACCACAGCAAAAATCTGCCGTTATGGAAAATGGTGATCAAATTATTTTGCAACTGATTTGGATTGTCTACCCAAGATATTCCCAGTCGCTGAAGGTCCCTCTATCATGTCCAATTGGTTTCATTTGTCAAATCGAACATTCGGACGGGGTTCTATTATAGCGCCAGGACTAACATGAGAATATATACATTTTTAAAAACCCTGGTGTGACGTATCCAGTGAAACACGAACAAGCGTTTTAGAACAAAGAACACCCGACGAAGCTCGAAGGTTTTACGACCGAAACGTTGTGAATAAATTGATGAAGATAATTGTCCGACCACGTTAATGTCTGTAGTTATTTTCGTTTTACATCTCATTTATGTGGTCTTTTCGTCTATTATGAATGTCGAATAAAGTGAAAATAGCTTCCAATCATAGCATACCGGTATTTTTTTATCCATTTAAATGTAAAAAAAAAATCGTGTTTAAATACTTCACAACCAGACACATAATGACACTTGGATATTTTAAAAAAACTTTCTTGGTATTTTTCAGATATTGGCAGATTTTTAGGTATTTATTTGAAAATATCTAATAAGTTTAGGCCTGAACTAAATTCCAAATCGCAAAATTTAATCGTCTCGTAGTAGTACAATTTTTTAAATTTTAATTTATTTTTGCTTAGAATTTAAATCTTATTGGTCATAAATATTGAATTAGATTTCATTTTTATGATTTGCAACGAAAGTCATAATAATTAATAAGAAGTCCTAATACGTTATGTATTTTTGGATGTTTTTTAGGTATTTTTCGGAAAGATTTAGTTATTTTTTGACTCCGATGTGGACATAAGATATTAATATGAAGTGGCAACATTGGCCAGCACCCGTCAGCCTATATTCGCTCGTCTTTTCGTCACCTCCTTCACTTCTATCGCTTCAATCAGGGTTAGAAACTAAAGTCGTTTCTAATCGGTATAACATACAAGTTACCAAAGATTATAGAACACCATAACACAAGAATGCCTCCATTTTGGAGAATCATCATCATTAGCAGATACGAGTAATGATAAGTGGGTTGTAGAGCCAGGCCCATATTGGCACCCTGTTGGGCCCTCCTCATCATTGTCATCCTCTTCGTTATTCTGTATCTCATTTACTATCTTGGTCCTCTTCTTTTTGGCCTTTGTCATCTGCAGCGTGACGAACCCAACCACAGAGACTAGCACCACACGACCACCAACAACAACGAAGAATTCTGATGATGATGATGATCATCATCATCATCACCCTAATTTTTTGATTCAACATTAATATTATTGTAACTGCTATTGCAACAAGAGATTTTAAAAAAGCTATCGTATCATATTCGTCAAGTGCTCAATGCACTACAGTGTTGTCAACTAAGAATAATTTCACTTGCTAAATCAACCACGAAGAAGCGCATACCCCCCCCCAAGATAGTCAGCCATTTTATGGCCATTCCAATTGCTAAATATGGCTTGATTTGTCTCAAATGGCTAGGAAATAGTTAAAAATTGGGCCAAAAATAGCGCTAATCATTGAATAACAATATTTAATGTAAAACAATTCGTTTGAAGAGATGTTCTTTTTGGGGGAACATAAATTTTGGAATGAATATGCAAAATACTAGATGATCCTCGTGGAAAAAATCATGAATATATTTATTTTTTTCTATGAAATCATTGTTTTGAGAAAAAATAATTTATATGGAGAAGATAAGTCTTTGCAAATACGGAGAACAGAGTTGCCAGATAACTGGAGACGTTTCTGGCCATGAACACGCAGAAGAAAAGACCAAATTTTTAAGTTTAGACTTGAAATTTATTGTGCTCCATCTAGCATCCAACAGGCATCGGAATTGCAGATACAATTTAGCCCTCTGACAGCTTCTAGAGTAACTGACTTCTTACTATATAATATTTCTGTTGCTTTTTCTTGCAACTTTATGATGACGACCTGATTACAATGCAACTGAAGAATTAAGATGAAGGTTTCATAATAATAGTAGTATCAAAAAGAAAAAAAAAAAGAATTGTTTATAAAACACGGCAATACTGTCAAACAAAACACCAAAATTGAGAATTTATTTAAAAAAAATGTTACTGCGATATAATCAAAATGGCTAGAAATTTAAATATGGTAAAATCAATAAATTCATAGCTAAAAATTTTTTAAGGCTGGATTTGGCCATTTTATAGCCAAAAAGGAGAATCTCGGCGATGACCAACTTCCTATTGATAACATCTCCTCAGCCTCAACGTTATATTTTTTTGACTACTCTGATGGTACCGGCGGGAAATATCTCATTCTTTGATATTGCTTTTTTTTTCTATAAGAAGAATATTATTCTGATAATAACCCTATCAGTGCAAATACAGCGAGTACCCCCCCCCCCCGGGATTATATCCTCACCATTGACAACATCACCTCAGCTTCAATGGTGTATTTCTTCGACTACTACTCGAATGGTACCACCAGCACAACAACAAACCATAACTCTAAATAATCTTGTAAAATCAACTGAAAATTAAGAGGAGGATAAAAACTAGTCAACAATTAAAAAAACATATTTTTACAATATTTAGTCCAATTATAATAAAATGAATCCTTTTGGTGTTTTAATTGATTTCTTTACATTTCACTTTTTATAACGATCCTTATTTTATCTTCGTTTAATGAATGTAACACCGGACTTTTCGTATCTATAACATCGAAATTTATGTTTTACAAACACAAAAAAAACCTCTTGTGACTCTGAGATATTGATGATATTCAGATTCTGTTATTGAAATTCATATTGAATTCATATTTTGTGTGTGTGTTTGAAAATATGACCTCGATTTTAAGGCCGTGTGTGTACATATTTACATAGGATATAAAGTAAAAGTCTTGTTTTGGATTATGTGTACATTGTAAACCGATCACCCACTTCACAGCCAATTCATTCGTTTTCCCGGTAAAAGTTAACTTTTCTCAAAAATGAAAATTTCCTGAAGAAGTAAGGGTTAGATTCAATTATGCAACTTAGAACTACATAGGGTGGTGTATTTTTTTCTAAAAAAAATTAAGTTTGTGATTGTAAAAGTAGCTCAAAGAATTCACCTTGGTTTATTCTTCAAGACTAAACCTGAGATTACAAAATCAATCATTAAAAATCTTCAAGAAAATCATCAAATTTCAAGATGCAAGAAAAGGACGCCTGATTTTGACCATACTTCTCCTCTTCATACAAAAAAAATATTAGCCTGTGTTGTGTAGCAGGGTTTCCTGATAGTCAAGTTGGAGAACATTGCAGTACTGTACTTATGAAAAGAGAATCTATTTAAAATACTACTGTAAGAAAGTCAATTTTTCTTATTCCATATGAATGGCAGAAAAATAGGGTCCAGTTTAGCTTTACAATTATATTGTAAATAGAACCCCCCCCCATAACCTTGAAAAAATTTTTTTTTCTTCAAACCGACAAATTTCCTGAGAAAATAAAGGTTGTCTGATGGATGTTTATTGTAAAAATCTTTTTGTTTTCAAATAGTGTTCGAAGGAAATTTGAATAATGCCAAACAATTGGCAACAATTAAATATGGCCAAATTCTTTTCAAAAAGGCCAGATTTGTCAAATTTTACCATAAAATGACCAAAATGGCAACCCCGCTGAGATTTAGAACACAATTAAAAAAAAAAAAAAAAAAAAGGAAAAAATAAGTACATTCCTCAGTCTCCAAAAAGTCAGGGTTTCAAAATATGATTTAGAAAAAAAAATATTTTTATAATGTCCGTTCCAAAAATGCATGTTTATGGTGTGTTGAGTCAGCCTGCCATAATAATCATGTTAAATAATTTTTCATCAATAGTTCGAAACTACAGCTTCAAGTATTCCAGTAAATTCTCGTCAGTGTTGCCAATTTAGATTTTTTACAGTAGTCCTACCAAATTGGTGGATTTGATTATTCGGTTGTTTTTTTTCATGAATAAAGGGAAGTTACTCTCACAGACTTTCAAGGAGGAATTCAGAATATTTTGTTCCCAAATCTTTTCTGGTCTTAGCTGGAAAGAAAAAGTCCAAATATTTGTTTAGAAAATGAAGTTTTCATCAATTAATTCAGTGTTTCCGGTGTTGACAGCAGATTGACAAGCTTAGTAATGAAAAATTAAACAAAATAAAAACACTGGAATCTTTGAGTTGAACTCAACAAATAAAAAGTTTCTAACGAAAAAAAAAAAACACTAAAAAATGTACTTCTAGCACATCATTTATTTTGTTATTATGTTTGCTTAGTCATACCATTGCATTATAATTAACAAAATCTCAGAGTTGGGCTAAGTGTAAGAATAAAACATGAATTCTCAGAATGTATTCAAGAATTATGCAGTTAAAGGTCCAAGAGCTAATTTCTTTACACAACAACTTGTAAATGATTGAAATAACCTTTATACCATAGATATATCATCACTCAACAACTTGAAAAATAGTTTAGACATAATTTAGGAAGACATCTCCAATCACACTCTAAATCAATTGAATATCTTGTATATTATAAGTTTGAGTTCACACCTACAGGCCTTTGCCTCTTTGTTGGAAATTATTATTTTTGTTATTATTATCACGATTAGAATTTTCAAAATAAATCAACATAATCAAAACAATGTCTGTAAAAAGGTTGTTATTTCAAGATACTTTTTTCTGTTTACTGAGACTAGCACTGAAATGTAAATTAACAAATGAATAGCTGTTTTTGTGCATAAAAAATTGGGAAATTTCAAAGATTATGGAAATAAAATTAAGTTTTATATGATTTTGACTTTTTTATTCCTAAGGTGTCAGTCTTCCAGTAAGTGTGACACAGTATCAGTGAAGTCTGCCTTGATGCCTTATTTCCTCAATTTCTTTCCTGTTATTTATTTCCTCCTTCTATTTTCCCAATTCACTAAATAAATGATTAAATGATCATCAGTTACATTAGTCAGTTGTTTGCGTCTGATTGTGTGCAATTTTGTAACTGTATAGCAAAATATGTGCACTGAGGGGACCAAAAATTATCCATAGAATTTCAATTCTGCAAAGGCACTAGGCTCCCTGCAAAATTCAAAGCACTACTGTGTACCTAAATTTTGATTTGTAGTTTTTTATTCATTTTATTTAGATTTCATGAGAACTACTGATTCAACTAATATATACGGCAAATATCAACTTCGTTCAATGGCAAGTTGTCAAGTAAATTCAGGACACACTCACCCACACAGATTTCTTCAATCATAGATTTGAATTTAATTCAGAAGAATAACCAAAATATTATTTAATTTTCAAACTTTTTTGGTGACTTTTTGTGGAAACTTTGCTTACAAGTTTGATTCTCCTTAATTGAGTACACAAAAAAGAGAAAGCCTTTTTTCTTTTCTCTTTTTAGATTTTTTCAGTTTATTTAGATATCTAAACAGAAAAATCTCCAAATAAATGAATTTGTTTGATATCTTAGTCTAAAGAAAACTAAACGAATTGTGAATTGTGGGGAGGATGTTTTTGTTCATCCATCAAAACTAGGAAGACCTTTTAGTCATCCTAGGGTCAGTTTCTGTGGGTGCATAGATGATTTGTCAGACCGACCTACACCTGGAAAGTTCTCTGGCAGTGTGGATTGGAAAAGGTGGGGGCAAATTGGGGTCAACTGGTGCTGGTTTTTCTTGCTTGCTTTGCAGGTTTCTGCACCCCTGCAAACAGTCAATTGCCACCTTCCTCAGTTCTGAGCTGTCTGCTCCATTGTGTCAAGGCTAATGTTGAAGGTCATAAACACAGCCTTTAGTGTATCTCTGAAGTGCTTCTTCTGGCCTCCTTAGAGGTGCCTGCTGTATACTAATTTCTTTGGGAGCCGGTGATCAGACACACGAAACCACAGGCCCTGCCCAGTAGAACCGTGACTGCATCAATGGGGTGTAGGTGGTGGGTGAAGGTGCATGAGTAATGACTTATTTTGGATTCTGTTGTGCCAGTTCACTCCAAGAAGCTTTCCTTCAGAGGTAGTATGGATGTGGTTCAGTTTCCTTGTATGACATCTATACTGTCTAAATTTCACAACCCTATCGCAGTGTAGTGAGAATTTATGACCCAGTACACCTTGATCTTCCACATGTTCTTTTAGAGTCTGCTAAAGGCAGCACTCACTTGGGCGAGTCTAGCATTTACCTCGACATCTATGACAACGTTTCTTGAAAGTCTGCTGCCAAAGAAGGTGAATCTATCCGTCACTTCCTGTTGATGTTGGTTTGTGCAGTGCCCTCATCAAAGGTGCATGCTTGGAAGGGACTGGACTTTATAGTATTTGGAGCAGCCTGCCATAATTGTCTTGTGAAATAATTTTCTCTCTGTCATATGAAACTACGGCTTGAAAGTATTTTGGTTATTTCTCTTCAGTGTTGCCAATTTAGATATTTCACATTTAAACTTACATACTTATAGAGAACAGAAGTCAAGGGAGATAATTGATATAAACTATTTTTTTTATTTTATTTCTCAAGAACCACTGATTCAAAAAATGTCAAACTCAGCATATATATCTGGCAAATGTACTCTTCATACAATAGCCAGTTGTCAAGTATTTGCAGTGCACACAGAGATTCCTCCAATTATAGTCTGGAATATACTGTAGCTGTGCATGCAAATTAATGTATATTCATTTAATAATATCAAATTCTTGCTTTTATTTTCAGGTTGTGTCCTGGCTTAGTATGGAGTTGCAAGAAGTTGCTCAACTTGAAGAACATATAAATGCTCTCAGCAACCCTGAAGAGATTGATTCTTTCTTGATGGAAGTGAGTGCATTCCTACGAGAACTGGCTTGTCCATATGAAACCCTCATCTCAGGACCCATAGAACAAAGGCTGAACACACGAGAAAATAGAGTTTTACTTCTAGAATTCTTAACCACTGAACTATCCAGTGCAAGGATAATATCAGTCAACAAACCATCACCTCTGATCATTGGCCAAGAGCAAAAGAGAGAAGATGATGAGTCTGAAGTTGCATTTTTCTTAAAGCAAGCCCTTACTGTTCTTGGATTGACAAATATGCCTGTCGATGTTAGTCCAGAAGCTTTGTTTGCCGATTTGGAAAGAGAAATCAGCTCGATTGTTGAGAAACATCCAGACAGACTTGGAAAACCAGCATTGGCACATTCGCTGTCAGATGACCAATGGGTCAAAGTTCAGGAGATGAATGAGGCTTTGTGCAAAGAATATGAAGTTCGACGTGAAATGCTACTGAAAAGAATCGACGTGACTGTGCAGTCGTTTATGTGGTCAAAAACACACACGAATGACATTCTGAAGGTTTACACACGCAATCGCAGTTGTTTACAAACAAAGTCAAACGTGACAGTTGCATCACTTCTTGCCGGTCGAGATGATCTGCTACGTCTTCAGAAAACAAGCAGTGGTCATGCTCGAGAGGTCACCAAGTGTGATGTAAACAAAGTCCTAATTGGGGCAGTACCTGACCGAGGGGGTCGAGCATGGGAACATGAAATCCCAAGAGAAATGCCACAGTTCAAGAAGCGTGTTGCTGGTGGTGGAGGGGGTCACCGCGGAGGAGGCCGAGGTGGTGGAGGACATCGAGGGGGCTTTCACAAAGGCCATAAAAATCACAAATATTAAACTTGATCGTCTCAAATTCAGGGCCTTATCTTTTTTCTTTTTTTATGTTTTGTAAGAAATTTTACACTTTTCTATTTTTCTTTTTAAATTCTATTTTGAAAGCTGTTTTGTATCTTTCTACATCTCTGCAAAAGCAGAAATCTTGTGTTTTTAAAGAAAAATTTACACAAAGTAATCAAGTAGGAATTATTCCATCAAGATGAAAGTAGGTTGTAAGTCATTATTATTAGCAGTAGCCATTTCGAGCCCACTGCTGGACAAAGGGCATTCCTAACTCCCTCCATGCTGTTACTAGCAAACTCTCCTATCTTGTTTCTCCATCTTCTGTCTGGTCTTCTTCTTCTTCTGCATTTGTTATCCTTTGAGCACCATTCAACCGATCTTTTGCACCATCTATTATCCTCCTTTCTAGTTGTGTGTCCTACCCACCTACATTTTTCCCCCTGACCCAATCAATATTTGATTAACAAGTACAAAGTGCTGTTGATTTTATTATTATTTTGATGCTCATTCTTGGACTGTTTTAACTCTTATACTCATGGAAGAAAAATTTGACCACTGGGTAAATATTTTAATTTTTTAAAAATTCTTATCATAAGAGTTTGATTTAAAAAAAGAACTATCTTCAGAAAGGCTCCACTGTAATTTGGAGCAGTATCAAGCAATTATTTAGAGTTAATGACGATTTAAATAAACATTGAAATATCAACCAAATTCCTTGTCTTTGTTTGTTTTCCATGTTTCAGCTGTATACTCTCCAGCTATCTTCAAGTGTCCGTTGAGTTCTGGAATGTTGAATTTGGTACTTGAGAAGCATACACATACATGTTGTGTCTGGATTTTGCATTACTGTGTATTCAGGATTGTCTCAACATTCCAGAACACTGCAGTCATCCAAGGGAGGTTGGAGTGTACACAATGAAATATTGGGAAATGTGAACAACAAAGACAACGAAAATAGTTGAATAAACCACGTACAATTATATCTTGAATAATAGGGTTTTAATTAGGTATTTATGTAATCCTGTTAAAGTATTGCTGTACAAACAAATAAAAGTATAAGCTGAAAAAACACATTAAATTACGATAAGACATTGAATAATGCTGGCAAATTTTGGAACAATTTAACTGCACTATTTAAGGTATTATTGTTTAATGATTAACCAAATCGGTTCAACATTCTTGTTTGCTAATCAAATACTGTTTACTTAATCTTTTAGATTCATATTTTAAAAAATCAGTGTCAATTTCAAAGAAATGACTTCTGATTAGAATTATCTCTCTTAGACCACGTTTTTTATAATTTTTTTCTTCACTCAATTCACAGAAGAATTCCATTATTTTTTAGTTCTATTCATTAAAGAGTTCCACTCTCAATTGATTATGAGCAATCCCAGAATCTAAAACTTGAATTGGTCTATGAAGTTGCTTTCCTCCTTTACATTTTCAAATTATCTGATGAACAGGGTTTTAAGTATTACAGGTACTCCACCAATTTTTCTGGTACCCTTGGTTCCCAAATCCCGCCAGATTATCTATTTTGGCCGAATCATCAGAGGTCATGTGATGATAATTCAATACACCTCTGACCCACTGATCATGTGCATCTCGTATCTTTAAAGCAATAGAACTGTTAGAAACTTAAATTAGATGTATATCAAGTATGAATTAAGTGGTTAAATGCAATGCATCAGTATAAATGATGCAGTTTATTATCATAGAGAAAACATACAGCTATATTGATAATATAAATATTCTGTACTGTTGGTTAGCCAGTAGCATACATTGTACACAAAATTCAAAGAATTTTTTTGATGATTGAACTCTTCCTTGACATTTCGGCCTATCCATTCTATGGCTATCTTCAGGTGTACTATCTGAATGTGATGGTAGTAAATAGAAATTTTCTTCTTCAATAAACCAATGCTTATAACATAGGATTCAGATGTTTTCTTTCCCTTTCCTTGCAAGACCTAGATTTCCATACCTTGTCCCTGGAGTGGAAGCTACTTTGAGTTGACCCCTGTGCTTCTACCTTTTCTAGCATTGATTTGACTTTTGTGCTTTACACCAGTACTAACCCCTGCACTTTGCTTGGAAGCCATTGCGAGGAGTAAATGTAATTGAATTAAACTAGGAACTTCATGAAATTGGTGAAGCTGTAACAACCTTAGCTGTGTGAAGAATTAAGAGATGTCTCCACACATCACCACCTGTGGCCACTCAGTAAACCAGTATAAGATCTACGTGAAATTCAAGTGTCTGTTCATAATTTTGTCTGAATCATAAGAGGTACCGGTGATGGTGCACTTGTATTTAATTCCTCTCGGTTGTTCCAATTATGTATGTCTCTGCATCCACAGAGTAAAGTAATAATCATAAAACATGGAGGAAAAACAAAGTTAAAACTAAAATTTAGCCAAACATACACTTGCACTTTATCGAAGTTCAACAATTTATGTTTGGCACTTATACACTTCAATCATCACAGATGTTATGGAGCAAATTTAAATTCTCCCCACAAAACCAGATTCTCTTACACCCACCCAGTGGTTCTCTGCAACACATGAAAAGGTTTTTTTTCTCTTCCGTACAAGTACAAGGTCAGTTGGGGGTGGTGTTCAAGAAATTGTCCAGTGCCTTCGGACCTTCGCTTTTTTGGACACTGCAGGCATCTGGCAATGAAGTTTACCCTATCCCTTACAGTGCAATGGAAAGGTGCAATCTTGGATGATAGCAACCCCCACCCCACCCCGGTACTGGATATTCAGTATTTCTTTATCTGGTATTCAGCCAAAATAACCTCATTGCTTTAGGCCTAGCTGACCTGGTGTCAACACTAAGGAAATAATGTTTGGCAATATGAGACTTGTATAGATGTTAATGTGGGAACAAAACCAGGAAGTGTATTTCACTATCATGTCCCATTGCTTATAAAATTCAATTCATCAAATTCTGTAACTTTTTTTTAAAATCTTCCCACCCATTGCCTTTATAAGTGTGTTGGATATCTCTGGTCAAGACCTTTCATGTTTCTTAGTGCCCCTCCCCTCTGCCACCAACTTGCATTCAACTTTTTACTATTAGTTTCATATAAGAAAATTTAGATCTTAATTTTTCTATCTATAATAAAAGGAATGACAAGCCTGTAAGGTTTTTAAAAAAAAGAATGAAAAGTGATTCAACCACTGATTTAGTTTAGACAGTTAACTTGCACCAGAGTAATTTGTCTTGTCTGAAATACTTGGGCCAAGAAGATTGACATGCCCGTGTCAACTTGTTACGTTGAACAACATATCACCAATACAATCAGCCAACAGCAGATTCACCATGCAGACGCTTCGTAGACGACCTTTTTCACACAGTGATGTTTCGTCAACTTTTCACTGACTGTTTCATTGAATGATAAAACAGCAAAACATCACTTTGTCAAAAATGTTGTCTGTGAAGTGCATGCATGACAAAACTGTCTCAGTGATACATCATTTGGCAAACAACCAAGAACCCTTCATTATATTCAAATTTGTGTTTGTATCTTTTTGATAAACAGTGAGAAGGAAAAAAAAACATGGAGACACTTCCACTGCATAGATTTGCCTGAAATTAACAAAGATTTTTTTTATGTGAATTTTTAGAACACAACAGAGGTAAAAGCCTGGAATATGTCGAGTTTTATAGGAGGTAAACAAAGTGACAATAAACAAAGTATTTGAAAGTCTGAATCTAACAGCATTAATATTTAGTTATTAAGTAGAGGCATCAAAATGCACAAATTTTGAACGTAAGGGGCAAGGTCGCCTGCTGAAAAAGTAATTGATGCAGGTGTGGCTGCATAATTTTCGGTAAGTGGCATCAGTAAACTTTCACATAATTTTCTCTGTGTATGCATAAAAATATTTGTTTTTCTTTTTTACAATTTACAGTAATTATTTCATAAATCAAGAAATTTGACTTGATGAAGTAGTTTCATATAGCAATATAATATCGCATTTCATTTGAAAAACCTACTCAAATGGACTATCAATTATTTTCACTGAGGAATTCTAATCTTTTCCTATTGAAACTAAAAGATTCATAATATGAAATGCCAAATTTATACCCAAGTTTACATCTAAAACAGAGTATAAAAAAACATTGTTTGATTAAAAATCATCTGAATAGCAATTTCTGATACCTAGATGTTCTCCATACAATCAAAGTCTAGAGGAAAAACATCCTGACAGTGGTTTTCAATTACGTCCCTTTGATTATCTCCCTTTCTGTCTGCTTTTCCAAATTGTTTTTATTTTTATAGAATTTAGTTCCTGCTGTATGGGGTTTCCTTACCTCACCCTCGATTAAAATAAAAATGATAAACTCCCATGATTACTTCACTTTCCTAGGAAGTATCAGCAAAAAGCTGATTCTTTCATAATCGACCTCTACAAGGGCCAATTAGAATATATGTATATAATGATAGAATGATTCACACACACACACACACACACATATATGATAATCGTGGAAATGATTATGTTAAGGTACATTTTGTCCAGGACCAGAATTAAATGCGTAGTAAATCAAACAGCCGATCACATAGATGAATAGACAAATGAGCCCTATGCTAAACGCAACTCTGCTCTACCGACTGAGCTAACAATACTCTTGGTAAGCAGGAGTTCAAAATAGTGCAGTTGAACCACTCATCACATTAGGATTGCTTCCTAGTAGATGCGGGTTTTAGTTAGTAGATTCTAGATGGGTGGCTCAAATGCACTATTTGTAACAAGGGTTAGCTCAGTTGTTAGTAGAATCGCATTAAAAGCAAATCAAACTAGGATTTTTTTCATTATTTTCTGAGATAAATAAACTGAAATTTTTGCTTTCAGAATATTTTTGGGTACAAAATTGTTTGCTTATATATGTATATAATGATAGAATGATTCACACACACACACACACACACATATATGATAATCGTGGAAATGATTATGTTAAGGTACATTTTGTCCAGGACCAGAATTAAATGCGTAGTAAATCAAACAGCCGATCACATAGATGAATAGACAAATGAGCCCTATGCTAAACGCAACTCTGCTCTACCGACTGAGCTAACAATACTCTTGGTAAGCAGGAGTTCAAAATAGTGCAGTTGAACCACTCATCACATTAGGATTGCTTCCTAGTAGATGCGGGTTTTAGTTAGTAGATTCTAGATGGGTGGCTCAAATGCACTATTTGTAACAAGGGTTAGCTCAGTTGTTAGTAGAATCGCATTAAAAGCAAATCAAACTAGGATTTTTTTCATTATTTTCTGAGATAAATAAACTGAAATTTTTGCTTTCAGAATATTTTTGGGTACAAAATTGTTTGCTTTTTGCAAATCAGGTTTAGTAAAAGTAAATGTACAATATTTTGTTCTGGAGTCTTACTATTTAGTTACAGTTTCATTTGATAATTGATAACATTTTCAGCCATGGAGTTTGCCAAAAGTATGGAAGATTTGGGCAATCTTCAAGCAGGTTTAGCAGGATAAATAAAATTTGAATTTGCAAAAGTGCCTTCTACTCGGTCTGCAAGTATACAGTGTTTTCATTCCTGTGACTTCCAGTGTTTTTACATAACAGAGGCAGATTAGAATCATAATGGAATGCTTATCATGTAACAGGGTTGCCACTAGGTTATATTCTGAATGTACCTTTTTGCCTCCTCCCCATAAGTATGCTCCCCTTCCACTCCATGGAAAAGAGGCAGCAGCCGCTTTATTTGCTCTAATTTTACCCTTTTGCTTGAATTTGGGAGGCCTGCTGTTGTCCCTGCTTCTCTTGTTCTTTTACCCATGTAAATACCCCCAGGAATTTAATAAAGGGTTTTGTTCAACATTCACTAAAGGCTGTCGACATCTGTGAAAGAGTGGGAGATGTATGAACCAAAACATTGTATCTAGAAAGCACTGGGAGAACCGTTTCTTCCTTAGAAGCTGGCGACCAAAACTGTAATCCTAGTGATTCTGGCTGCCTATGTTTGCATGTGTCATGTGTACAGACTGCACCGACTGAGCTAGAGGGCTGAAAATTTAAACATTTACTCATTATGTCTCGGAAAAAACGTTTAGACTCCCTCCTAGATAAATTTCAAGGGGCTGGGGGGTCAATTTACAATGTAAGTTTGTTGTGTAGATGTGAGGTAATCCAACAAAATGGTAGTGGTAGTTTGACAATTGGAAGATGAAAAGAATTGAAGAAAAAAAAAAGGAATCTTACATCTCAAAAATTATGTATTTATACATGCATATATACATATATATGTATTGATCTCCCATTATTACATGGAGGAAGTGTCATTTGGCCTAAACAGCATGAATAGAATAAACAAAGAAAATTGGGCTGCTGTAAGGATCTTACTATGTATATCCTTATTTAATGAAATGTTGCAGTAGGATATAGTTGTGTCTCACTATCTATAGAGCAGATTCTCCTACTTTTAAGTGCTTGTGAAAATAGAATTTTTTTTTTCTTTTTTAGCTCTTTTGGGTGGGTCGATTCAGAGTGAAAGTAGTTATGAATGTCTGTAGGTTTAGTTTAGAGGGTGGTCTGGAGGTTTCTATTATTATCAATGTATATGCAGGTGTCCAGGAAGACTGGAGTCAGTGGAATTCATGCAGTGGATTTCTTGGATGTTATATGTGCTTGTACCATTTCTTGGACTGTATCTGTGTGATTCTATTTCAAAAACGATGCATTTAGAGGGTCTGCAATCGGGAAATGACAATACCTTTCTGTTATATATTGCATTGGGATATATGGGCTGCTTCGATGTATCTGCATGTCGAGGAGTTTTTAATATTCTTGATGAGATGGGCTTGTTGAAGTTGTGTGTGTCTCATTGTTCAACCACAGCATTATTCCTTTCATCCAGTTTAAGGGCTTTTTTATGTTCGTATATTCTTTTCTTGAGAGGTCTCATTGTAGATTTTGAAGCAGTTCTTGCATGAAATTGTGTAAACGCTGGCTTCGGGTGATGGGTAATTGTATGATTTGTTTACTAAACCTCTGATAGTTGTTGCAATGTTAGTGACAATGTGTATTTCCATCTTACTCGGGTTCAAGCTGAGATTGATGGTGGTTGTGTTGGTGGGTAATATGATGTGTCATATTTTTCTGTGTTATGTTTTTCTTTTTTCATCTTGTTTGATGTTTGTTTTGTGGATTTTATGCGCTTTCCTGCTTGCATGGTCTATGAAATGTTGTGGGTACTAGAGTGGACAGAGGGATTGTTTGATATATTCTTTGTCATCAAGGTATTTGGGGCCACATATTCTGAGGGCCCTTAGGTAAAAGCCTATGATTTATTCTGATTTAATTTTTTTGAGTGTGGTGGAAGTAATAAAGTGGTCATTTTTGTTGGTGGCTTTGCAGAAGATGTTGTGTTTGATAGTGTTGTTGATTCTGTGTGGAGAGTCGAAGAAAGGTAATGTGTTGTTAGACTCTTTCTAGCATGAATCTAATAGATGGTTCCATTGTGTTCAGTTTAGCCATTAGGTTGTCTAGATCTATGTGTTGAGGGTATAGTGTTCAGGCATTGTCAATATAGCAAAAGTAGGAAGCTGTTTTTTTTTTTGTTGTTGGTAAGAATCTCCATTGAAACTGAATAAGCATAGGTTTATTATAAGTGTGCATATTTTGATGATTTTGTTATTGGGTAGGGCTAGTTTAGTCTTGGCCTTTTTTAGGTGGTTATTTAGTAAGTGTATGCATTTTTTAACTGGAATGTTGGAATAAAGAGATGTTATATCAAGGCTGGCCATGAGTTGATTTTTCATATCTATGTTTTCTATTTTGTGTATGGGATCTCGAGAGTTTTCAAGGTGTGTGGGGCTGATAGTGTCTAGTCATTAGGTTAGGATTTTTGCTAATGCTTTAGCTATCTTATGGGGTGCACTGCCTATTCTGAAATGATGGGTCATAAGGGGATGGGCTTGGTGAAAGTTGTGGTTGTTTGTATTCAACTTTCACCAAACCCTACTAAACAACCAAACAACACAGAAATATCCCTATTTCTCTTTTGAACCTCACACATGTAAACAGCTAAGTTTTCCTGTGAACCACTAAATATTATTTCTGAAAAATATGGCTGTCATTCATCAAAATGCATCAAAACATGAACACGGAATAATGAAAAAATTTTGAGATGTAGCACCTACTCTCGAATTTTTCTCTTCACTTTCCAATTGTCACTTTCATCAACATTCTGTCGGATACCTTCAGATCCACAATACAAACATACATGTAATATATATATATATATATATATATATATATATATATATACGTATGTATATATACTAACATTTTCATGGGCGGATTCAAAGAAACTTACACAGAGATAGACAAAGACTGAATCTTCTATGTTAAATATATAGATGACATTCTTTTTATATATACAGGAGTTGAAGCGGAACAAAAGAAATTCTTCACACATATAAACGCTACACATGACTCTTTTGAATTTGACTGCAAGAAATCCACTGACTCCATAGTCTTCCTAGGCACCTACATATACATAGATAATAATAGAAACCTTCAGACCACTGTCTATACTAAGCTTACAGACACACACAACTACCTTCATTCTAAATCAGTCCACCCCAAACATCTGAAAAAAACCTGCCATTTTCACAAGCACTTAGAATTAGAAGAATTTGCTCTACAGATAATGAGATACAATTATATATCCAGAGATAGATAAAGACTGCATCTTCTATGTTAGATACATGGATCATATAAATGGGGCACGGTGGAAGTAGATGCGTAGTTTTTATTCAATCCTCTTGGTTGATGATGGATGAGATTTCTTTTACTTTTCTTAAAGGGGTGGCATTTATGTGCTTGGAGCATTTTTTTAATGATTGTCAGATGTTAGCCAATACCATGTATGTTGGGGTTGTAATTAATTGTATCTATGTGATTCTGTTTCAAAATGAATGCTTTTAGAGGTTTTGCAATCTGAAATTGACCACACTTCGATGTTATTGTATTGCATTGAGAAGTAAGGGCCGCTTCAAAGCAACTGCGTGTCAAGGAGTTGTGAATGTTCTTGATGTTGGAAGTTGTGGTTGTGTATGTTTATATGTTTGACCAGGGCTTTCATCCAGTCTAAGGGCTCTCTTATGCTCGTATATTCTTTTCCTGAGAGGTCCCGTTGTCTCTCCACTGTAGAATTTGTCACAGTTCATGCACAGAATTGCATAGACCCCGGCTCCGGGTGATAGGGTTTGTATATTGCTTTGATTACCAAATCTCTGATGGTTTTTGAGGTGTTGGTGGTGATTTGTATGTCCATTTTGCTCAGAATATGAACCCCTGAATACCTTGATGACAAAGAAGAATACCCTCTGTTCACTCCAGTACCCACAACATTTCGCTTACCAAGCAAGGAAGAAAGCATACAAGACCCACAAAGGAGACACTAAACAAGACAAAAAAAACCCCGACACCACTAGACATTATATTACCCACAAACACAATAATTATCTAAATCAAAATTGATATCTAAAAAATTTTTTAGGTGTCACTTTTTATTTAAATAATGACATCCATAATCTATATTGAAGAAAAAAGCTCTGTAATTGTATATACAAACAGAAATTCTAACCTCTGAAATAGAATCATTAAAAAGATCCCCAAATCCATAGAAACTAGACTAATATTCAATTCCACATATGAAACAATATTCAACAATGTTAGAAATAAATACACTGGAGCCCTAAAGAACAGCAGTTTTCCTGACTCTAGCTTTAGATCTGATAAAAAAGTGATATCGAATAGAGTAAAACATAGTAACAACAACTAAATAGAGGTAGAAAAATCATCTGGTATGCAGCACTATTCAATCTACAAGTAGAAACTAACTCAGGAAAAATATTCATCAACCAACTGGCTACAATATTTAACAAAAATAAACATAAAATTAGCCTTATTTGTACTGAAAATTTCAATACACTCATCACAAACAATAGAGTAATTAGGATAAACACTAATGAAGGAGGCACAAATAAACTAAGATGCCCTCTACAAAACAAATGTCTCAAATCAAATATCACATACCAAGCCAAAATATCAATGCAAGAGAAACCCCTAGAGGTGAAATATTATGTAGGGATATTGAAGACATCCTTTAAACTTGGATTAACAAACTATTCATCATCCTTTATAGATGGAAAATAAAAAAAATAGTACATTACTGTCTACATATTACTGGAGAATAGCGATGATTTTAAATCAATTGTGAAACGGAAAATATTAAAACAGACACGCTTATGCCGAAATATTTAAACTTCATGCTACTTATGCCTAAATGAGAAATATAAAATACTTAGTTTTGTCAATAAAACAAAAGCATAAAATAGATTTATTAAACAGAAAAAATGAAATTGTGTTAAAATGTAGGCACCGCTCAAAATTTCCATTAACAAACATAACTCAATAACCCACATGTAGATACACTAATCATAACTAACATAGATATTTTATTCATAAAGCTATCTCATGTAACTACCTAATCAATATAATTACCCTAGACAAAAGAGAGTCGACCAAACCCAAGATAATCATTCAACCTACTCATGTAAAAGGGATCCTAGCATGGGGAAATAAATCCAAGATATCTAACTAAGAATAAAACACTCCTAGAGAGAACACATAACTTCAACCACTTACCAATAGTGCAAACACTCATACCATACCCTCTAGCTTGAGATTTATAACAACCAACAGGAATACACCAACTACAAATCAAATAAAACAAAAGAGAAACTTCTCCTACTTGAATACACAGACAAAAAAAATTCCCGAACAGGAATCTAGAATATACCTAATCATTTGCCTGGAGAAGCTCAGACAGGGCAGAGACAAAAACGTGTTTGTGTAGCAAATCCCCATTCTACTATATACATATATCATATATACTTATTTAGATATACACATATATATGTAAATATATATTTAGATACATATATATTTATATATTCTTTTATATATATCTGCTGGGGTGCTATGTTAGTATAACTGTTTTTGAAATCCCCAAAATAGTCTCATAGTTAAAAATTGATAATCCCAACAATAAACCCTTGGAAATATGTGTAGGTGATTAGCGGGGCCAAATCCCTCCAGCAATCAATTTTACTTGACTGGAAGTTAAAATGGTTTACCCCCTCTGAAGAATTTCTCTAAACTAGGGGATTCATAAGTCTCTCTTAGAAATGCGATTAATCATACATCTGTATTCTGTCTACGCCTCGCTTGCCCAACCCATTCTGTACTTTACTCTCAGATTCAATATTAATTGCTTTACAGTTTAGATTTTCATCTGTTCCCTGTCCAAGTCTGGGTTACCTTAAAAACGTTAACCTCAGAAAAAGGTTAGCCAAGCCCTCATCTCTGATTTGATTATATTAGTTTTTACTTTCAGATTTACCCAGAAATTCCATAGTATTACAATCAGTATGTGGTTGATCTATCAGTTCTTCTGTGGTGTGTTGATTCTCTGGGTGTATTTTAAATCTCTCTCCCCCCGCTCCCCATATAAAAGTTCCCTTTCATATGATATTGGTTGATAATTTGATTATTTTGGATTTAGTCTGTTTCCATGTGTCTAAGATAATTATGTTGATTTGGTTCTTCAAAGTAGTTATATGAATAAGATATCTACATGGTTATTTTTAGTATCAATTCCCTTTTGTTCATATATATATATATA
>OY735210.1:38369806-38442306 GCA_963457665.1 Thysanoteuthis rhombus | reverse complement strand
TCAACCTCTGTGACAATGTAGCAGACAGAGCTATGCGCCCTTTCAGTGTTTTCTAGTTATAGAATTTTTTAAAACATTTTTCAAGCAGTCGAAGACTTATCAAAGTGAGTGCATCAACTATGATGTCCTCTTGTCAATCATTTATTGAACCGGTTAAATGAGTCTCGGTATTATGTTTAACTGCTGATGTCACGGTAAACAAAAATATCCAAAAAGTTTCTTCTTATCTTCTGCGATATGAACTAAATTTGACGCCTTAATGATTAAGAGTAACCTCCCTTGGATTATTACTCGTCTTGGCTTTTCACTCTCCAACGAAAAAGTAATGTCGTTTTTAATAACTCCTAACTTTAGGTTTTATTTATTGAGTATTTATCACTGCCCTAAATTAAATGAATATTTTTCCAGATGAATTGATCCTTCAATTATGGCAGTATTTTCTATTCTACAAGATGAATGACAAAAACCATTTAAGAGGATCATATTCATCATTTGTATGCACTAAGAATTTTGTGTAGATAACAATGTAACAACAGAATTTGCAATGTTTATCCTAATGCACTTGCTGCCCACAAATGCCAACATTGGTTTACTAAATTCTGATCAGGTAATTTTTATCTCTATGGTGTCCATTGTTTGGGAAGGCCAGTGGAGCTGGACAATGACTTGCTGTGCTCAGTTGTTGGGGCAGATCCTTGTCAAACTATTGAAGAATTATCAGAAAATCTACATTAAACATAGTCTCTAGTAGAAGAGCATCTTCAATAGATCAGCAAGATCAACAGATTAGGTGCTAGAATCCTACACAAATTTGCAGCTGAAAATAGATCCCTGTATTCAGCAATCTGCAACATTTTGTGGAGCAGACAAGAAAAGAAATGATTGTTACTGGGGATGAGAAATAGATTCAGTATGTGAACAGAAAAAGAGAAAACCAATGGCTATCTCTCGACCAGACATCAGTTCCTACACCAAAATACTGATGAGGTCAAATATTGGCTAACAGACTTTTTGTATCAGAGTCAGATTCATTTTACGAAGAGGGGATTGTAAAGTTGGTTTTAAGATGGACAATTGTGTTAAAAATGATTCAAATGTCATTTTTATATAATATATTCATTAGTGTAAATACTAAATCAACACTCATCAAACTAATTTGAAAAAATAAGCAAAAACCAAGCAAAGGGGTGATATCTTCAAAGTTGAAAATCAACCATTTTACAAAAGAATTTAATACAGTATCAGAGAATGGAATGATTAGTATTACAAGTCGTTTATCTTTGTTTTTAGTGATTTCAAGTTTTAAGGATTTTGAAATGTTCAGCATTCTAATTATTTGGCATCAACATTCAGCCTCTTGGTCAATTGGCCTATGTAATTTGTTATTATGATTTTCTCCTCAGCTCATTTCTGATTCATTTAATTTATTTAAAAACCAAACAGTGATAATCAGCTAATTTTATGGTCTTCATCTGAAAAAAGTTACAAACAGGTCTGGTTATTCACTCAATAGAAACGAAAAACAGGTCTGGATAGTCACTCAATAGGAAGTATCTCATAACCAATGTATTTTTGTTGCATGCCATGTTTGGAGTGATTTGAGAAAAGGGTGATCCACCTCTTGCTTTTTGATTGGCCATGATCACTAAAAAGTCTGAATTTTCAAAAAAAAAGCTTAAATGCTGCTGAACACAAACTAAGGGACTAATTTAGGATACACTTACATTGTAAATTGAACCACTGAAAACCCATTTATGGGAATAAAGAAAAAGTTTTCCGTGGATATAATAAGGTGTAAGTGTTTGAGTTTTCAGCCCTCTAGCTCCATTGGAGCAGCCTGTATGTGTGATACATACTTGCATACATAGCCAGTCAACTAGACCAACTTCAAAACTCAAGAAACCTATGCTGACAGTTTTGGTTGATAGTTTCTAATACAGATTAATATCGATTGATGCTATACAATGATTATCCTCTCCGATATATCTTCTCCAAAGAATGAAACATACAATTCTTTTTCAGTTAATTTGAACAAAATGATTTTGTGATCATTTCATTGTTTTAGTGAGAACCATCATTATATATTTAAAGTCTGTAAATAAGTAGAAAAGCCAATAATAATCAGCCTTTAAAGTCTGTTCTTACAAGTGTAAGATTTGGGAAGTGATGGTCTCTACTTTTCCATGCTGGACCTTGATGTGTTGACAGAGGTGGAGTGATCTTAATCAGGTAGCTCAGCTTTGGCCTCCTTGACAATGTAGAACCTACTCAATATTGTTTTAGATTTCTTCACTGTACATAAACTTTTCGATATGGGAAAAATGTTTCAAACATCAAAAATTATAGAGTAATAAGTGATCCAAAATTTTTCACTTACATTTGAGTCGCAGCTTTTTAGCACGAGAATTGGCAAAAGAGTAATGTAAAAAAATTAATCAAAGAAATTCGCCACAGAACAAATGATTAAAAAATTTATGAAGAATAAGATAGAGGAAATTTTTTTCTTTTAATTGTGTTTTAGGAAGGGGTATTTTTTCTTCAGTGTCAGCACTATGCCCTTGTGGATTTCCTGAAGTGATAAGCCCTTGATATTGAGGTAGATATATGATGACTGCATGATAGGTGATATTGTTTATTTATCAATAATTGCTGACTCTCAAGTTTCATAAAAATTATATTTATATACGAGCTGTAGTACCCAGCATTGCCCAGGAAAGAAAACTTTGCTTACCTCTGTTTTTAAGGAAAAAATTTTTGAAGGGGTAGATTTGACGTCTCCAATTATGTTCAGATAGTGTTGCGTCTTTGAGAAAAATATTTGTGAAGACGGAAAGTAATGGTCCAGACCAATCCAGCATTATAACGACATAGTTAACAGAATGGCTAAAGTTACCCCAAACCTGAAAGAGAATTTTTCTCTAAAACTGACACTTTGCCAAAGGTAATTGGTTGAAAGGAGGAAAAATTAATTCGGGGGAAAAAAAATTGATACTTTATTTTGTTTTCACTCATAAAACGGATTTCAACCTCAGAAAACAACAAAATAAGATAAACTGAAGGTAAATTGTGCTACCGATAAAATAAAACAGTGAACATGTACAAGATTATTTTCATATATTTTTGTTTCCAATTACATGTTTGACTATGGCAGTGTCATCAGATCAAATTCAAATCATATTTTTCAAATATATGATGTCTATTGTTGTTATCGGGACCACGCAACATCACATTCTGGCAGCATTATTCAATGTTCTTTCTTGGATATTTCAAATCTTTTAGCCTTGACTATTTGGAATATCCAAGTAAGAACATCAAATAATGTCGCTACAGCAAAAAACATGTAATCAGAAATAAAAAATGCCGGTTTTATATTTTTGTTTTTCTCAAAGCTATTGTTCAACAGTTAAGTAAAGCTAATTAGTGGTGTGGAGAAGTGCTATGATGATTAGTCATTATCCAATTTTGATTTATTTGTTCATAAAATGGTATTTAAAGCAAGGTTTTGTACTTTACTTGTATAAGTAGGATAGTCAAGTGTAGTTTGTATTCATGTGGTGGTTGTAAAAGGTGGAGTATCAGGAAACAATACTTACCGGATTAAATATTTTTAAAAATTATATTTTAGTGGATCAAAAGATTTGGTTATATGGATCCGAAATAAAAATATAGATAAATTTAAATTATATATATATACATATATATATATACACACACACACACACACACACACACACACACACACATATATATATATATATATATATATATATATATATATATATATATATATGGTGAATTCAATAGACAAAATAGAAACTTGAAAATTACGAAAAATGGATTGTATTATTTTCATGAAACCAACCCTGTGTCACATTCTGCCCTTGTGGAATGGGGGAGGTATATAAATCCCCTGACTTTGTCAACTTGCACAAATTCTGATGCCTGTGTTTCTATTTCACATTTGATGCTTTTTGCAGATTTCCCACAACAAATGCATTTGTCACTCATGCGTGGAAGGCTTCAATCAATTTAACCAACAATCCAACTGCTGCTATTTCTATAATATAAGTATTTTACCTGCAAGGTAAGTAAAGCTGTCATTCTTCCTACTGTCTCTGTAATCAGATACTGTTTTTGCTTCCAGATAATTGTATGTTACAGGATTCGGCTCAATAAAAGTACTTTTTCTATCCAATAGTTTGAGAACAAAAACACTGAAAGTGATCCTGAGTGACATTTTTTTAGTTACCAAAACTGACTGGACAATTGAAGAATGGATGGAGAAATGGTGCTTTTTTGAAGTAAATTTATTTTTACATATTATGTATATAGTCTACAAAATTTTACAGCTTTAAACACTGAATATTAAAAAACTTTTTCAAAAATCTCTTTATGTCACTTTAGTCACTTATTTCCCAATATCTGCTGATGCAATTTATGAAATTTTTTCCTCTGTTTTTTCCTGTTTTACAAATAATTTGTTATTACAGTAAAATCTATAAATTTTCCTTGGTTGGGATCATCAGTTGTTTATCGTGTAACTGTTTCAAGGATTTTAAAAACAAAACTGTTAGATTAACACTGCCTCCCGTTCAGTCATGTTTTGATATATATCTTATGTCATACATGAAGTTTGTCATTTCATATAGGGTATAATGTATATTGTATATGGATATCATTTATACTACACATCATTTGATTTTTTTTTTACATAGGGCGTTCTTGCATAGGTTACCCCAAAAATGTATTTAATGGTAAGGGATCAGTAAGTATAACAATAGATGTGACTCACTGTTCATGTCACATCTATTGAGTGTTCACCCATGTGATTATCAAATCCATTGTGTAGGTTTTAATCTTAGACTGCATGCAAACCAACTTATGATTTCATCATAACAAATACTAATTATAAAACTTATTCAACTGCAGAATTTGACAAATTTTTCCAATAACCTTAAAGTTAATTTTTTGATGTTGTCAAGCTTCTATCAATTTTTTTTCAAAGTTATCAAATAGAGTATTCTTATATATGTGGTTGAAACAAAATCAAACCACCTCAAAAGGTTATTCTATTAATATACTTTGACAATTTGTTACATGGTATTCTGTGTGTGATCTCCCACCCTAACTCGACTACTTATCAGTTAGGCAAATGGACCGGAGCCAGATGTTTTCCCCTTCCCCTGGTTCCAGTCAATACAATGATCTTTAACAGTGATTGAGACTGGATCCATCTCTTTGGATTACCTAATTCCCCTAACATTTATACAAATTGATTTATTCCAATATAAATTTTTCATTTATTCTATTTCTATACTCTTGTTAACATATTCTTTAATTTTCATTATTATTTCATTATGGTCAAGCTGATAAGGGATCAAAATGTCAAGTCATGGCTTTATTCAATTGTCTAAAAATCTTACTAATTTTGCCACCTTGATTGACCATTCTTACAACTAAAGAAACAATCTTCAGTGTAAAATCAATAAATCTAAGAGTAACTCCAGCTACTCTTAAATATTCTAATAGTATAATTCTGTTAAATATATAAGATGGAACACTACTTGTTCTAAAAAGCATTTGTACTGTACAGAACGGAAAGGAATCTTGTTTATCAAACAATTTGTAGACAAATATTCCATCCTTGATTTTATTATCCAAATCTAGGAACATTGCTTCAATTCCTTAATGTCCACATTTTAATTCAAGATCCTTAGAGTATATATTATAATATGATTTTCCGAATTCTCCTCCATTATGAAGGGAACATAAGTCATCAATGAAATGGGCACAACCTGAAAAGGAACAAGCTCGTTTTATATCAATTCTAATTTAAGATGGCATGATTATAGATTCATGTCTATGTAAATTCAAATTTGCCCAGTAGGGTACAGGATCAATGCCCATAGGGATACCTATGATCTGATGAAATATTTTATATCCTATTTTAAAGTAACATTCTTCAATAAGATGACAAACAATCGGTTTAAGGGTAGATCATGTGAAGTAAATCTTGCCTTTTTTTGTTTTACACTCGAAAGCTTTAGTTTCTAAACCCAATACATTTACTATTTCCTTCTGCAAACGCCAAGTCTATTATTTCATTTAAGTCTTTAATAAGATCTTCATGAGGAATTTTTGCGTAAAGAGTACTAAAGTCGTAGGTTGAGCTAGGTATTTATGACATCCAATTTTTTTTTAAATGGGCATAGAAATATTTACCACCCAAAAGTGATTTTAAATTATTATAGAATTTACTTTTATCATGAAATTTTTGTATTTAATTGTACTTTATATTAAAAACTTTAGAAAAAGCTTATATGTATATACATGTGTGATTATAAATTGTGTTATATTATATAGAAACTCTCATTTGATATGATCCCCAGTCATTACACATTAATGTATCATGTGGCTTAGACAATATGAATAGAATAACTGTGTAATGACAGGAGATCATTTCAAATAAGAATTTCTATGTGATACAATGAAATTTATAATCATTCTGTCGGATCATATAATCATTTCTCAATACATAACTGTCGCGTTGAAAGAAATGAATTGAGCAGATATAGACCGAGAATAAACAAAATGAGATTCGGAGTGAAAACAGTTGTTGGAGCCAGGTGACTGTTTAGCTCAATGGTAAGAGCAATGGTACATTGAAGCAGCTACCAGTTACAGGTTCGTTTCCTGCAGCAGCCCTCTTTTCTTTAATTGTTTATTTTATTTATATTGACTGGCCCTAGAGATACTTTAACTACGAAATGACAGTAGATCATTTGAAATAAGAGTTTTTATATAATATAACGCAATTCATAATCATTCTGTCGGATCATATATCCATTTCTTAAAACATATACATATATATATCAAATCACTGGAGTCTCACAACAGGCCAAATACACTACACATTTTTCTCTCTTTAGTTCATCTGTGTATCTGTCTCTGTGTGTCTCTGGATGCGTTTTGGGGGCTACAGCCTTGAGGATTTGTATGTGTGCACCACTAGGCACCATCTGGAAAAAATGTTGTTTCAAAAAAGTGCTTTTTAGGGTCTCTATGTTTTGGATCTACGATGCACACATCTTGTGCTGATATTTTTTTTAGATAATTTTAGATAAAAAATCCATTTTTTAGAGCATCATTTCTAGTGTATATGTAGGCTATGGCAATTTCATGCAAGATGCATATATTTATATTATCATGGCTTGGCTTTGTGGACAAAGATTCGGAAGCATTTATCACGTCTGCAGCTAGACATCAAGTGACCAGCAAAGCCTATGTGAGAGATACAGGTCTTTCTGCAGTGATTGAAGGAAAAAGTCTAGGTATTAGAGGCTCAAGAAGATGTAAGTGTGATGATTGATATAAGACCCAACATTTGGTACCATATAGGAGGCTTGGCAATACTATGGCTTCGTATATTTCATTTTTGTGTTTTTCTTGAATTTTTCACTATCCCAGACAGGCTTAGTTTACCTTAGCATGTCTCTTTTCTATCTTCCGATCCAGTCTAGCATTGGAGGATATGATATGTTGTGAAATAGGTGTTGTGTGTGTCTCTGCGTGCATGCATGAAAGGAAATAAGGCCGAACAACAGAACAACAAGAGAAGGGGTACGATATGAGCATCGTAGTAATAGCCTGTAGGCTCCCCTCTAAGGGGTTGATTTTGGAACGAAGGAATTTTTCAAATCTTGACAGGAACACTCGGAGGGAGAGAATTTTAACAGTCTGTTATGATGTTGGAATTATAACATGGGTGAGGCAGTAAGGCGAGGCAGACTAAGAGACTTTCAACGGAAAAGCCTACTAAGAATTTCAGGTAGTTAATTGGCTGTTTTTGTGTTTCAGAAAATGAATTGGCTAGGAGGAAGAAAAACCAAAGTGGAAATGGGTCTGGTGAGAAACTGTCATGAGACACATCTAATAGCAGTATGATGTGTTAAGGGTTATTAATCAAAAAATTGGAATTAGAGGTGGTCAATAAATACGTGACTTCTCTCACTTTTGGTTGGATCACTGTAAAGTTTGAAATTTTAAAAAACAAGGAACCAATTTAGAATAAGCTTACATTATGAATTGATCTCCTCCCCTCTCAGTTAGAAACCTATTCAAGGGAGGAATTTTCCAAAAACAACAAAAAAACAAAGACATTTTTACTTGATATAATAAGGAGTAAATGTTGAAATTCTTATTTCTTTTATTATTCCGACGATCCTCATCTTGGTTGTTTTTCTTACAACGTTTCGGCCGTTGTACTTTACGGCCTTCATCAGGTATCATCTAGTAGGTATGAGGAAGTAATGAACCGAACCCTTTATTTAACCGACGGGGGTATATTGACCACACTCCCCTCTTAGCATTAGTAGTATTATTATTGTCTCACACTGGGATTGAACCTTGAAATTCTATGCCCATATGGTCTATTGGTACAGTCTGGACTCACATACATACAAACATAGCCTATCAGCCAAACCAAATTGAAAATTGAAGGACTCATGTTGACAGTTATGGTGACAGTTTTGATTTACAGTTATTAATTTAAACAAAACAAACAAACCTTCCCTGAATTTTCAATTGTGCCTCACATTCTCATTCAAAAAAATTTGAGGAACCTGTTAATTTTACAGCTGGTCATTTATTTCGGCTAACCCAACAAGTGAGACAATGATATCGCACAACACGCCATGGTACAGAATTTTTCATCTCACATCAAAGAACAAAGGATGAAGCTGAACCTGCTTCAGATCCTTTTTGGAACTGATGGCTATGCATAGGTAAAAGAAGTCCTGGACAACTTGGAGCTTAGTTGAGCCGATGAAGATAGAAGGCAGATGGTGCTTTTGTTTTGGTGTGTCACATTCTGGCCTGGTGGAAAGATAGATAAATAGTTAACCTTGACAAGGGTTCAATCAGATTATATATATATATATATATATATATATATATGTATACATATATATACATATATATAACTCTGTATGGCTTTAAGTTGGTTCTCTGTTTGTTCCTTTCTATGTTTATGGAAACAGCAACGCTCAAGATAACGCATAGATCGTGGATTAGAAGGAGAGTATTATACAAATAATTAAGCAAGAAAAATGGAGATGGGCTGGACACTAGGCAAGAAGAGATGACAACAGATAGCGCAAAAGAATACTTGATTGGTGCCCATGGGACTGTAAACACAGTAGGAAAAGACCAGACATGAGATGGAGGTATGAGATAGAAAGGTTTACCGGTAAGTCATGGCAAGGGTTGGCACAATTGCGGTTATCTTGAAGGGATATGAAAAGCCTATATCTAGCAGCGGACTAATGGCTGCTGTTGTTAATATATATATATTATTAAGAAATGAATATATAACCTGATAGAATTGTTATATAACAGAAAAGTTATATCATTTGTAACTCTATTTGAAATGACCTCCCGTTGTTACACAGAGAATGAATCACTCAGCCTAGATAGCATGGGAAGAATAAAATAAACGAATAAAGTAGAAACAGAGCCTCTGCTGTAATTGAATCTATGACCGATAACGTAGCTGCTTCAACGTAGCATCGCTCTTAATCATTGAGCTAAACAGCCTGACAGAGAGGCCCTGGGCAAGCTGAACTTCCACGCCATTTAAAGAATAGCATCTTCTTATAATTTTTTAATTGATCATCCTCAAAATGGTATGCTGTGAAAAGATGTTGGTCAAGTGCCAGCTTCTATCGAGTGACTAACCAGACCTATTTTTTTACTTTTATTTTTGCCTTTTTTTGCTTTGCTCATTTAAAAAAAAATGAGCCGAGCACTATAGATCATATGAAAAATCTCGACGCCATAGAGAACATATGGACGCTTATTAAGGCTAAAGTGGTTGAGAGAACATTTAGGAACACTGACCCACTGTGGGAAATATTCAGAGATGAACAACATTGCTGCAGCATACAGTAAAAACAGCCTTTGGACAACTTGACCAAGCAGCTCAATTTTCGAAAGAGAAACAAGGGAAAAGCTATACCCGACTGAAACATACTCAGCTCGCAAACACTGCATGCACTATTGCATAAAACTGCCGAATAGTTTACCTATAATTGTTAGAGTAAAAGAGTAATAGCAAAAAATTTGATCAAAAAAGCTTGGCTCATTTTTTTGCTGGCGAGTGTACTTGTAATGTACTGCAATATCTACGAGATATAAAAAGAAATTTGTAAGCACGATACTTCTGTGCGTGTGTTTAAAATAACATAAGTCAGTCTACTTGAAACTTATTTTTATAGTGAAGTGGCTTCTTTGATTGTGTTCTTTGAGTGTTTCTTCCTGCAAGTCCGATTTGTAGACTTGTTCATTCACTGAACACTTCAATTCACCATCCTCCAATGTTCATTCATAAACAATTGTTCAAGATCCTTGAAGAAATAGTTTTATTCATCACTTGAACTTCTTGACTAAAATCAACAACGGATAGGGGGGAAGCAAGGGCACAGAATATTTTGGGATGAAAAAAAGACTTGATGCTATAAAGAGGAATAGTTTGAAAATTAGATAAACAAACTTTGTTTTTTATATAATTTTGAGAAGAGTCATTAACATTCAAAGAATTTTTCAGGCAATCAAGCTCATTCTTGAGTCAAAACAAGTAAAACATTCTAAAAACAGGTTTGGTTAGTCACACAATAGAAACCATCACATCACTGACATCTTTTGGCAACATGCTGTGTTGGGGATGATCAATTAAAAAAACTGAAAAAGTGGTGATTAATGGATAAGTAACTCCTATTGCCTTTTCTTGGGTAGTGATCACTAAGAGAGTCGGAATTAAAAAAAAAACAAAACAAAACATAAATACTAGGACCAATTTGGTATAAGTTTACATTGTAAATTGTATCCTTCACTAAAAACCTATTTGGGTAGGTGGGGTTGGTAGAATTTAAAAAAAAACAACAAAAGAACAATTTTTTGTTGACATGATAAGGAATAAATGTCGAAAATTTTAGCCCTATAGCCACATTGGTGCAGACTGTACACAGAATACGTACACACATAGCCTGCTGGACCTACTTGAAAACTGATGGAAACCTATATTGACAATTCCGGTGACGGTTATGGTTGACTGTTTCTAATATTCTAAAAATATCCCTGAAACAATTAAATAAGTGTTTTATGGAGTAAGAAATTTCAAGGTAGAAATCTACTTATATAAAAAGCAATGTGACTTTTTTGTTTCTCTGTCTGTAACAATGGACTTGAAAGTAACAATTTTGCGGATAAAAATATCTCCTACCTACCATTTGAAACAATGGACTATTCCACTGAAATAAGATCATTAGTTCCTTTTCTGAATGAAAAAAAACGTCTTACAGAAATTCAAATATATCATGAAATTTTTCACAGGGATTAACTGCTCCTTTTTACTGAGCTAATTAAAAAATAAAGTAAGCCAATTGAAAATTATAGCAACCAAATTTGAAAATATGGTGACCATATTTAAAACTACACTGAGAAAATGAAAAAAAATAAGGCGATCAAATTAAAAGATATTCCACTCAAATTAAAAATCCAAGTCACAAATCAGCTTGCTTGTCTTTTTAATTTTCTTGGCATATTTTTTAATTTGCTCTGGGGAAAGGGTAAGTATTCATATCTATATCTATATCTATATATATATATATATCTATATATCTATATATATATATATATGTATACATATATATATGTATATATGTATATATATGTATATATATATATATATATATATATATGTATACATATATATATATGTATATATATGTATATATATATATGTATACATATATATATGTATATATATGTATATATATATATATATATATATATATGTATATATATATATATATGTATGTATATATATGTATATATATATATATATATATATATATGTATACATATGTATATGTATATATATGTATATATATATAATGTGTACTTAAGAGA
Organism: Thysanoteuthis rhombus; assembly: GCA_963457665.1. Lineage (NCBI taxonomy): Eukaryota > Metazoa > Mollusca > Cephalopoda > Oegopsida > Thysanoteuthidae > Thysanoteuthis > Thysanoteuthis major. The sequence goes on along the minus strand of OY735210.1, from coordinate 38,430,339 downwards.
GTGAGACAGACTCAGGAGTGAAGTTTTTGGTGGTAAGGTTTATTAATCCTTATATGTCAATAGTCCATACATGTTTCGGGATTCTTCCCATCATCAGTGGTGTGTGTTGTGTGAGTGTGAATTAAAATGTACCATATATATATATATATATATATATATACATATACATATATATATATATATATATATATATATATATATATATATATATATATATATATATGTATACATATATACATATATATATATATGTATACATATATACATATATATATATATATATATATATATATATATATATATATATATGTATACATATATACATATATATGTGTGTGTATGTGTGTGTCAGTGTCTTATCCACATCTGATTCATAGAAAAATAAAAACTGAAATCATTTTCAAATATTTTTTACTCAAAAATGTTGTCATTTTCACATTGATCTTTCTTCCATTGTTTTTTTGTCATCTCTTTAATTTCAATGGACCATCTCCATCTCTTTCTTCTTCTTCTTCTTCTTCTCCTTCTTCTTCTTCTTCTTCTTCTTCTTCTTCCTCAAGTTAGATGCACTAAACAAAATGGCTGAATCATCCTGGCATCTTCTGCAGATTCTCTCTTTCTGGTTCTCCTCAAATTTGGACTCTTATTAATTTATAAAAGTAAAGAACTTACCGGATGGGGATCTAGAAAGGGGGCAAACACAATTAAAAAATCCTTTTCAGATATTTAGATCAAGAAACTTTATTGATAAAAAAACCTCAAATAATCCCAAGTAATCATAAATGAACCTTAAAAGTGAAAATTCATTATTCTGTTTTTCATCTAACATAAGTAAAATTCCTTCTGTCTTGTTCTTTATAGATCTTTTATCTATTGGTTTTGTCATAACGTGAATATTAGCGTATATAATAATCTGTAGTTGATGTGGATTAAAATATTGAAAAGGTTTCAACTGACCTCTGCCAACTAAGTTTCATGTCTGTCTGTCTGTCTGTTTGTCAACATTATATATCCAACAATTCTCAACGGATTTCAATGACAATTTGTAGAAAGGTGCACCAGGAAGAATTGATTGAATTTTGGGTGCATCCAGGTATTATTTTACAGTTGCCACCCTGAATTGTAACTATACATGAACTGATTTTCATTCAGATTTTTGTGAAAATGGCATTGGCAGGGGTATGTGCCATGAGGGATTTTTACTTATTTTCTTTAGCTCTATGGTTACTGTTATACCATATATCACGGTCATATGCGGCTCTTTGATGTTGAATTGAGATTGCTTGAAGGAATATGTTGGCTAAGTTCCTTTTCTCATTATGATTAAGATAAAATGTAAATTAGAAAAAATTTCAAACTTTATAATTATTCACAAGTACAAACAGCAACTCCACTGTAAAACGTACACCCTTTTGAATTTAATTGAAATAAGTTGTGGGAATGTGAAAAAAATAAAAAATTTTAAATTCGCTTACAATATGAATCATTTCCATACATACATATTGGTACCTAACATATCCCTCTTGTATTTTTTTGAGCATTTGTATACAGTTTGGGATAGAGTACACTAGATTTGAACTGTCTGTGATGATTCTCAGGTTACTGTACCGGACTTTGTCTACAGCCTGAAATGCTTTTCCTTGGTAGTACTGTCCATTCCACAGAGGCGATGTTTCCAAATATATTGCAGATTCTTAATTGGTTTATATCTGCAGAGTTTCTGGGCCAGTCCAGTACCTCTGTATGCTTCTCGTTCAGGATGATTTCCAGATCTGTCAGGATAGGTCTTTCCCAGTTCTAGAAGTATTTTTCTTTGAAGAACTTCGAGGTATTATTGCAAACACATCATTCCCTTGACTGGTTGCAAGCTTCTGACACTGTCATGGCTGAAGCACACCAAAACATCTTTTTTTATGGAAATCATCATGTTTCTCTCCTGGCCACTTCCAAACATGCTGACTTCTCTGGCCTTGAATAAAGAGAGCACTCTTACCCTGGATGATGCTCCTCTTCAGTCTTCTTTTGTTCAATTTTTATAATTCAGTCCCTATTTATAGTGTTTTTCTTTCATTACCTTTGCCAAGAATTGCTTCTTCGTTGGCTGTCTGGCTTTTCAATCAACCTCTAGGAATTGTCTGAGAACAGTAAGAGAACTCACTTATATTCCTTTCATTACCAAATCCCGTTTCAATGTGTCACTTGTCTTACAAGAGTATTTTCAACTTTCTCAAACTACACACGTGTCATCTCTTGCTGCGGTTTTCCTCTTCCAACCTCTTCTTTCTTTGCATTCAGGTTTAATAGATGCTGTCTCCTTTTTGGACTTTATCACATGGCTAGCTGTTGTGAGACTGACACCCACTACATTTGCTATGTCTGTATAGGTTTTTCCTGTGTGTTTGTGCTGAGTGACAATCTTTGTGTATTTTCTGGGTGTCACATCTATTGTGGAAAAATGGTTACATCACAACTGAACAGGACTCAATACACTTAGCTTACACTAAAAAAATATACTGCAAAACCAGCTGTTATTATAACAGTACATGTGCAATTATTGCATTGGTTATCCTTCAAACTATGATCAAATTTCCTATATGTTCACTAATCTCCAGCTCATTGAAAAAAGGACCACAAAGGCACAATGGTATCCTTTTGACATGTGATTGAGAACTTGAGTAAAAAAGTGAAACATCTTATTCTATTTCAATTTGCACAAGGGTGTAAATTTGTTATTTGTAGCTTGAAAGATATTTGACTTCATTGTATCCTGATATAGGATTTAATATACATCTACTCCTAGTTCATACATATGACCAAAATATGTGGATCTAAGAAATTAATGTGAGTTTAAAAGTTAAACTCCTGAAGTAAAAAAATAGCTGTTGCACCAAGTAAATAAAAAAATGTGCTTGGTGCAAGAGTTGACAAAGTGTAAGAGAGTACATGAATTGTACTTGTACATTGAAAAAAAACATACATACTTTGTAAAAACTATACATACATAGTTTCCATCCAAAATAAAGCTGGCAACTCATCATTATCATCATCAGCAGCAGCCTTTTAACATCCGCAATTTGACATATACTTCATCTTGCCAACACAAAATGGTAATAATTCAAAGATAGTGGTTTCAGTAGTTACAGGTGACTTCATACAATGGAACATTCTTCTTTACCTGACCATACCATTATACACTCATTATCCCACGGTGAAATATGTGACACATGCATGCACATACACAGATACACACAAACACAATGACTTGATTTACTTTCTACAGTTATTGGAGGATTACTAAACTAGATACAATTTTTTACCTATTTTTCTTTTTAAAGATATGATTACATTTTTGTTTTTTATTTCATTATAAAAAATTTTCGGGGATTGAAAGTAGTGTTGCCAAATTAGACATTTTTTGTTTTAGAATCTGTGAGTCCATTGTTGATAATTTTGAGATGTTTTCTTCAAAGTTTTTTTTCACTATTTGCAAGTCCAGTGTTGACAATCTAGATGTTTTAAAGAATATTTTCAATTTGAGAGTGACTCTGAGAAAAATGACATCTAAATTGATAACTTCCAGAAAAATCACTTTTAAATTGATAACTTCCAGAAAAATTACTTCTAAATTGATAACTTCCAGAAAAATCACTTCTATATCGATAACTTCCAGAAAAATCACTTTTAAATTGATAACTTCCAGAAAAATCACTTCTATATTGATAACTTCCAGAAAAATTACTTCTAAATTGATAACTTCCAGAAAAATCACTTTTAAATTGATAACACTGAATAAAATAGTAAGAGTGACGGTGCACTACGCTTTTTATGAAAACGCATAGCATACAAACACTTCAGAGAAAAACTTGTTTGACTTGCAACCATTTCAAGATACAACCTGCAAGTCAGAACTGGAACCCCATTGTAAGTTAGGGAGTAGGTATAGTTGAAACAATCATCAGTCACGATTTTGAAACCTTTCGGTATATATATAATATATACATATATATATATATATATATATATACTTAGTAATTACTGTAACTAATACAAATTAGCAGCTTAAAAAACAACATACATGGATATATATTATTGTGAACATGTATTCGGAAACTGTCAACTAAAACTGTCACCAAAGTTTTTTTCTGTTTCCAAGTTGTTCTGGCTGGCTATGTATGTTTACATCATGCCTAGAGGCAACACCAATGAAGCTAAAGAGCTGAAAATTAAACACTCACTCTTTATTATGTCCCCATTTTTTTTTTTTCAAATCCCCTCTCTAAATGGATTTTCACTGTTTCAATTTGCAATGTAAGTTTATGCAAAACTGTCCCTTGTTTGTGCCTGATTCTGTTCATTCTTGTATTTTGAACATTCAGACTTTTTAGTGATTCAACAAAAGGCAGGAGAAGTAACTTATTCATTAATCACCCCATTTTCCATTTTTTGATTGGTCATCCCCAACACAGCATACTGCCAAAAAACGATTACATGATGATTTCCATTGAGTGACTACCCAGACCTGTTTATGCGATATTTTTGTAACAAGATGTGTACGTAGCAATAAAAACGGGATTAAATTTTTGCTCTTAAACATCTGAAATTTATCATTTATGGCTAGTTTTAGCAACACAAAAAATAGTTTTGTGCTCGTATGACTACCAGAAATAGCTAGAAGGCACAAAATTTGTAAAAAAATGGCTAAATATGTCAATAATGACCAAAATCTCCAAAGAATGCTGAAAATGGTCAAAAACATGCCAAAAAATAGCAAAAAGGTTTAAGTATGTCCACATCAATTTAGTGATTTTTCATCCTGCTGAGAAAAGAAAGACGCTGAATTTAGCGCAAAATGCGCTAAATTGGTAGCACTATGACTCTTACATTAAGCAAGTTTGGCTATGCCTGTCATTCACAATAGCATAAGTAAGAGTGTGCTTTCTGGAAGAATGTTGTCCTGTTATAGGTTGGGTCCGTTCATTCATTTCTTGTTGCTTGTGGTCAGAGGGATTCAGGTAGAGCTGAGAAAGAGAGACAAAAATACAGGTGGTGTGACCATGGATATAACAACTTAAATCTCCGATGGAACAATGAGGCAAAAATGATGAATCAAAAGAATCTCTTTGTACCAATCGAGAGAGAGAGAGAAAGAAATTTTAAAATTATGAAACAATGGGACAATAGGTATGAGAGTGTGTGGAATTACAAGCTTAGCTTGTGGCTCAGTCCCGCTCTATTTTTAGATATCGTAATCCAAAACTGTTACTAGAGATGTCAAAATAAGTTTTTCCAGTTTTCAAGTTGGTCCAGCTGGCTATGTATGTGTTTGTGCAGGCTGCACCAATGGAGCTTGAGGGCAGAAAATTTAAACATTTGCTCCTTTTTGTGTCTTCAAAAAACTTCTTTTTTTTTATTACCCCTTTAATAGATTTTCATTTGCGGGATCAATTTTCAATGTATGTTCATGCTAAAATTGTTAATTGCTCACCTTAATATGGCATGCTGCCAAAAGTCATTGTTCACATGACAGTTTCTATTGAGTGACTAACCACACCTGTTTCTTCCTAATTTTTGTTTCCTATCAATCAGTGGCCAAAACAAGAAGCATTATCGTTCTATACGATACCTTATTCTGTAACACTAAGAATTGCTACGAGCCATCATGTTCGCATTTCAACTTCATAAAACTATTACACTTTCAGTTTTTTTAGATGTGTTCACACATCTCAATAAGATGCTTTTCGGTCGTTCAGTTGGTTGGTCAGTCTATCAGTCAGTTCCAGTAACAACAAACAATAGAAAGAGGAAGGTACAAAAGAGGTCATTATAATGACATCAAATGAACATCTGTTCTGATCTATGTTTTTCTTACCAGCTGCTATGATGTCATAATAGAATAAAATGCAATAGCAATAATTGCAATACTTTACAAGTATGAGAATCAGTTAACTCAAAGAGAAACTATCTACACTTCTTCTTTCTTCTTTCTACCATAGATGGTAGACGCACCGTTGAACTTATGGTTCTTGTTACTAAAAATCTTTATTTGATACTTTGTCTTATACACAAGTAAATACATTACATTTCAATGAAAAATATTCTATTATGCATCATAAAACAAAAAGCACTCAGAGAGCTTATACCTCCACCGACGCCATTGTCACTGTAAAGTTAATGAAAATCAGTTCATATATAGCTATGATTGGAGATATTGTTTGGACAGACGGAGAGACAGATAGATAAGCAGACATGAGTGAATATATATACCTCTTCCAGCTTTGTTTGAGGAGGTAAATGAATTTTGAAATAGCAAAAACTGTAAAAAAACATCCCTTATAACAGGTGATCCCATAAACGATACCTGAAATCTGATAGTGATTGATTGAATTTTTGCTATTCTAAAATTTTAAATGGTAAGAATACATGCTGTTACATGTTTGTACAGTTTTCAATGAATAAGTTATGTTGTAACAGTATGATTCAACTTACTTAGTTACTAACTTGACCCTCTTAAAGATGGTCATTTCTATGGGGCACACAAGACATGTAATACTCTGTGAGTTTTGAAAGAACAATAATGCAGCAAGAGCAAGCCAAAATGTTCATGGTGATTATGGGATTTAATGGTTTGGTGGTAGTAATTTGACAATGTGGAAGTGAAAGATTTAAGAATAAGTGTGTTACATATCAGAAACATTTATTATCATGAAGATAGGGGTGATGCATTTCGCTGAAATTTCTTCAACATCTCCAAGAAGCACTTGGTGATGAAAAAAACTGTAGCCTAAAATGCAGCTGTTCACATGTCTAGATGTAATATCAAACTCGAGAAAAAGGGGTACGTAACAATTCTGGTGTTGGTTGTTTAGACGAGAGGTAGGGACAGGAGTTATTCTGAGTGAGTGTTAGGAGAGGTGAAAATGGTTTGAAAGGTTTTGAAAAGGTGAAATCAGCTCAGACGATAAATCCTGTTGAGATTCACAATGATTTGCTTTTGTTAGAACACAAAATAAATAGTGCCGTTACGGTTGAGAAATTACCTCCCAAACTGAATACCAGCCATTCAGCAGTTTTCTCTCATCTGCAACAACTGCCTTTCCCCATTATTTGCTTGAAGCAAACTGTTAGACAAGAATGGAACAAAAATCAAGATAAGGGTTGATCAATAAATAAATTACTTCTCTCACCTTTTGTCGGATCAATAAAAAATTTGAATTATCAAAAAGCAAGTGGGCACAAACTACAACTTTACATTGTAAATTGATCCCCATTAAAAAGCTGGGGAGGGTGTCTAGACAAAATAAAGAGTGATTAGTGAAATTTTCAGTCCTCTTGCTCCATTGGTATGATCTGTATGCATGATAAATACATACATACACACATACATACATATGTAGCCAGACAGAGAGACCAGCTTAGAAACTTGAGAAACCTATTTTGACAGTTTTGGTTGACAGTTTCTAATATCTGTACTTGTGAATGCATCACGCTATTTTGGGAAAGATTACTAATGAAAAACTGTTATTTTACAAGAATATAAAGTGAAAGAGAGAATAGCTTAGTAGAGGTGAATAGGCTTAAGTACAACCCCAAATGGACCTCCATCCAAGGAGAGCTTTGGTAAGTGGTTGGACTTCATTGGTGTGGACCCCTTTGCGATGCTACCAGTTAATGTTATGATTACGGCTGACATCTATTGTCTGTAATAAAAAGCATTTAAACACTGCTTTGGTGGGGCCCAGTTTGATCGATCGCAAACCTGCGATGTTCTATCCTCATAATGTACAGCCCCACCCAGCAAAGATCACACCTGAAAAGATCAAAGACCTCGACTGGGAGAAAAATCCAACATTATTTCTATTCTCCAGGTCTGGTTCCATCTGATTATCACCCATTGCGGCAGTGGTTCTTAACCTGGGGAGGGATGCCCCCCCCAAGCCGGAAAAAGGTAAGAATTTCTCTAATCATTTCAGGAATTCTCTTCACAAGTCTTTGTATAATATCATGATGGATGTAACATACTATTTTACCATTGCCATCATTTAATGACAACAATAATCAAGTAATTTTCGAATTGCATTGTACTTATAAAATATCAAAAACATGTTGCACAGAATTTCCTTGTTAATGTTCTCTGTTTCCAGAATATTAAACCAATCCAAAGGTAAAAATCAGTAAAGATACAGTTTATGAAGTTTAATGTAAAATGAAATTCTATTTCTATCAAGTTACAACACTAGACATCACTGGTGATGTAAGCGTGACAGAGGACATCTGCAAATTGCAAATCATTATATATGTGGATATGGATGAACCTTTTTTCACAGATTTGCCATTCTTGTTCCAAACTGATCATTTTGTTTGAGATGGTGGTGAGCCTGCAGGCAAGGCCCAGCTACAATGGGGTGGATAACAAGGTTAAGAACCGCTGTATTATAGAGTTCACAAAACTATCTTGATGGACTTGTTTTCTAAAACACATAAATTGGTGGAAACCACTCTCTTTACTTTCTTTTCTTCCAAACTAGATGACTTTCACAAAAATGGTATTACAAAGCTTGTGAATTGTTGAAAGGTGGTTATTGATAATGATTGAACAAATATTAATAAATAAATTCTAATTATACATGAATTTTTTATATTTTCTCTTGATCTTGAATTTGCACATTATTCACGGGTTGATTTGATTGATATTTTTTAAGGCAGATCATTCGACATGGTTAATCTCATTGGGCTTGCAGCATTCCAATACTTTCCATAAAGGTAAGTTTTTCTTAAGTAAGGATCACTTCATTGTTTCTCCATCTCTGATAAAAGTAGAGCAATAGGGTAGTCTAAATGAAAAAATTGTTTTTACTAATAAATTTATGAAAAAGAAAACAAATTAAAAATATCAAAAACAAGAGAGCAACTTGTGAACTAGCATCTTACACTCATATTTGAATCAAAGATTTTTAGTAATAAAATTGACAAAAAAGTAATATAAAAAAATGAATCAAAGATGTTTATAACAGAACCAATGAATAAAAATCTATAAAATGGAAGACACCTGACTTATATTTGATAAAAAACCAATGAATTAATTTTTTGTATTCAAGGTCGATTCATGATGGCTTGGGATTCTAAGGGTTCTTGCTTTTATTTCTTTATCGAAATATCTAAATCAGGCTTGCCAGAGTAGTGGGGAAGTCCAGACCCCTTGGAACCTCTGCCCTGGATCTACCCCGTGTGTGTGTGTCAATACATTCATACATATTTCTGGATCATAGTGCTTGCGATAATTATCAAAGATTAGAGCAAATCAAATATGTCAGCCAGTCTTTTTTGGGAACAGGGAACTTCCATTAATGTAGAAATTAATTAGTTGATTTCTGGATAATTGTCCAATCATTGTCTGTTTTTCTTCCTCTGATTCATGAATATAAACTCATGTGTAATTATGTCTTTACTTATGTCTTTGCTTATTATTATTTATCTATTTTTATGTTGGGTACACATGTAACAATAGACTTCATATCGAATCACCATAGCCCCACAAATGGCATAGCTGGCTAACAGGCCAAGCGGGCTTCTTTTTGCTTAACTGTGTGTGTTTGTGTGTCTCCCAGGTTCTCCAGGTCATTAACATGAGTACACAACTAAGCACCATCTAAAACAGCTTTTTTTGTTTTTTTTGGGGGGGGTCTCTATAGTCATTCTTGATCAGCAATACACCATTTTTCAGATAATTTCAGGTAAAAGATCCATTTCTAAAAATGATTTTTGGTTGAAGATTTTTTTTTAAAGATAATTCTTGATTATTTTTCGATAATTAGTTCTGGTTCATGCACGTGCTATGCTGACCCATTTATGGATGGACATTAATATTAGATTCATTTTTCTTCTAATTTCTAGTCTAAGAATAAAGCAATTGATTCTTATAATTAGAAACTGTCAACCAAGAGTGTCAACATTGGTTTCATTGATTTTTAAGCTGGTCTATCTCTTTGGCTGGCTATATATGTATGTATAGAGCTAGAGGGCTGAAAAAGTGAACATTTACTCTTTATTATATAAAGAAAAAACATTTTTTTGGCTTTTTTGAAAATTCACCAGCTAAATAGTTTTTTGGTGAGAATTTTTTCCAATTGCAATGTAAATGTATGCTAAATTGGTCCCTTAGTTTGTGTTTAGGCTTTGTTTTTTGAAAATTCAAAACTTATTCATGGATCACTGCTTTTTCAAATTTTTTAATTGATCACCCCCAAAATAGCATGCTGCTAAAAGAAATTGGTCCCATGATGATTTCTACTGAGTGACTAACTAGACCCATTGTTTGGCTTTCGGAAATTTAGAATTATCATTACTGTACACTGATTTCATGTACATACCAAGCCTTTATGAGGCCCCTAGCAGACTTTGAATTACCCCCTCTTCTACTACCTTGACAACACAACCCCAATTGACTTTTGGTGGCCCTAATCAGCCACTTAGTTTGCTTATGCATTGGACTAGCATCCTCATTTCATTTTGGTTGTTATAGTGGCATATTAATTCCAAAAATTTTGGTTCTTTTTGTGTAATGTTCCTGGTTTTAACTCTGAAAACCAGGTGATTAGAAAGAAGCAATATGTCAGTTTCTTCAAGTACTTCTGACGTGTGTTGTATTCATTGATTGAAGACAACAATCATTCCAGGTAACATGATGTCATTAATGTATTGTTGGGTAGGGTTTAAACTCTTGAATTGAGAAAGGATTTAATGGAGACATTCAAAATAGTTAATGAAATTTCTAAATATGGCACACCATCCTTTATTATCTCTCCTCAAACAGAAAATCTATCAACAAGACAGATTTTGAAAATTAAATCTCCAAAAAAATAGAAATTTTTTTTTTTTCCCAAAGAGTAATATACATTTGGAATATGCTGTTTTGTCAAGTTAAAAATAGCAATAGGGCAGAGTTTTGAAAATAGTTTGGATAAGTTTACGAATTATGGAAAGAGCATGATATTACAAGGGCAATTTAGGGGTCTGCCTGATAACAGTCTGATTTGTGAATTGTGTCGCCCAATATAGAGAATTGTGGTGAATTCTGGGGAAGGTCTATGTCCAATGACGCATGTTAAAAGACTGATAATGATGATGATGATGACGATGACATATGATAATGTTTTTTTAGGAATTTTGTATTTGTTTTGAAGTTGATTTATAAATATTGTATATAATTGGAGATACCCAAAGAGGCATAATAAAATAATAAATTAATATCCATATCCCAAGTAAATGAACCAGCATAGCTCACACATGTACTAGAACTGTTTTTCTAAAAATCATCAAAAATTAAATCTTTTATCTAGAATTAACTAAAAAATACACGAGCACAAGATTTTGGCAGGCATTATCAGTTCAAAATGACCTTAAGGATCCCAGAAAAAACTTTTTTGAAAAAATGAGGAAACATTCTAAGTTGGTGTCTGGTGGTGTACTCTTGCATATTTTTCAGGTTGTGGCCCCAAAAACGTGACAAGGAGCCCCCTCACACCCACACACATGTAGATAGGCACATAGGTACTGACACTCAGAGAGAGAAGAATCTGTAGCCCGTTTGGCTGGTTGTTCTAGCCATTTGTGGGGCTACAGTGATTCAAAAAATGAACAATAAATGAGTTTGGAGGAGTTTTCATATAATATTACTTGAATTGTTATTTGTAAACTTATGATTACTGTCAGCAAAACAATAAGTCATTCTAATGAAAATATAGTTTCTGAATATGAGTCTGGAAAACTAGAGTGTGTGTCTGTATGTGTGTGTTAGTACTGGAGGTAGGGATCATCTGTCATTTGGATATAAAAAGGAAAGCAAGCATTCCAAGGGAAATCATGAATCACCACCACCCATATATGCTGTTTTTTACCTCATAAATTAAGCAGTGGTGGTGGTAAAATTAAGGTAATTGAAAAAATGGGTGATCAATGAATAAGTTACTTCTCTTGCCTTTTTTTGGCTGTGATCATTGATAAGACAAACGTGACTGCTGCTGAACACAAACTTAAGAACCAATTCGGCATGAAGCTTCATTGTAAATTGAATCCCTCCAGTTAAAAGTCGACAAACTATTTTCATTCTGACCCCTTCTCTCACTGCCTGTTCTTATTCAAGACAAACCCAACATCCAGAGACAGAAAACAAATACCCTCTGACCCCTCCTCTGAATGAAATATTCGATTAAAGATTCCTCATCTGTCCTCATTATGTAACAAAAGTTTTACAGCTTTAAACCTTTTTGAAAGATATCTTTGTGTCACTTCAGTTTCACATATACTTTGCTATTATGGCATAAAGTATAAATTGTCTCTCGTTGGGATCATAAATATATATATATATGTACACACACATATATATATATATATATATATATATATATATATATATATATATATATATATATATATATATGTGTATGTAAAAAAAGGCTGAAGAAAATTACATGAATTATATAAACAGATATTGGGAAATAAGTGACTGAAGTGACACAAAAAAGTTTTGAAAAAGTTTTTTCAATATGTTTAGTGTTTAAAGCTGTAAAGCTGTCTAGACTATGTATACATTTATATTCAAATAAAATTTAAGTAAAAAATTTCCCAGTGGATGATAACATTTCATGCCTTACACATACTTCAGCCACCGGCTGTATGTTTTGTTATTGCAATTTATTTGTCTGTGGATTTTGACACTCTCCATATCAAAGACTGGAGTTTAGTAAAATCCATGTGCCCTTATCATGATCTGAACCCATTACCAACTAATTGAGATGACAAGTCTTAGATATAATGAAGATTTATCATACATAAGTTTATTTAATTCTAATAAATAAATTTATGCAAAAAAATATATATTTTTAAAATCTTCTATCAATTCTATATACAATACGAAAGTTGCATTAATCATCTTCAGTCAGAACAGAAGTAGACAATCAGCACCACCCACAGCAGACCAATCACTGTTGCTTGGTTTGGGTTACTCATGTGTTCTGACACAATACCAAGAATGTCACCAGGAAAAAACCTGTTCCTGCTGGCTCAGTAGTTTCAAAAGGCCCAACCACATCACTTACTTTTGGTGGAGGGTGATATATCCCAAGTGCAACTACCCAAACACAACCTCAAGAACCTCACAAAGAAAACAACACTGTACATAGGCACCTACAACGTCAGAACACTCTCAACGGACATGTACCTTACTGATCTTGAAAATGGAATCAAACACCTCAAAGGGGGTATTATCAGTATAAGTAAAATAAAACACCCGGAGAAGAACTGATCAAACTAAAGAGCAAAAATTTTAATACAACAAAAAATGAAAACGAAGCAGAGTTGGCTTCCTTATTCATAAAAAACTCAAAGACAATGTAGGATAGGATTCAAAGCTATCTTGTGTAGCCAGTGTCAACTTACAGCTCTCAAAGTGGTACGAACTGAATATCATTTAAGTGTACACTCCCACTTCACAGTAAACCAAGGAGGCGATAGACAACTTCTATGTTGAGTTGAATTCCATACTCCAAGATACCCCTAAAATACTTCAACATCATTATGGGAGACTTCAGCGCCTAAGTAAGACAAAGTAATGAAAGATTCATTGGCAAGTTGGGTACAAAATATGGAATGAGAGGGGTGAGATCTTGTTAATTTTGCAAAACAGCAAAAAGCTTTAAAATCATGAACACTTTTTTCAACTAGAAAGCCAATAGAAATTCAACTTGGAGGAGCCCCAATCATAAAATAGACTACATTCTAGCAGACAAAAACGACTCTGTTAAAGTTATTCTGAAAAGATTGAAGCAACAGAACTGAACAAAACCACTCCAAAGAAACAAAGAAAAAAATAAAAGAAGATATGCAACTGCAGTCATCAAAAACATTCTTGAGAAAGGTAGGGGCTTCACAACTATTGAAAAATCTCTTGGTACCGGAAGAAAGCAAATAGCTAGTGTGCTCAAAGAAAATAGAGACCAAACAGAGATTAAAAAAATCTCTATTCCACCAAAAAAATTTGGTTTTCCCAGATATTTGCTCCATGGAAAATAAAGCAAGCCATCAAACAAACAAAAAAAGGAAAGGCCCCTGGAACCAATAACATCACCATCAAACTATACAAAAAAGATGGTAAAGTCATCCCCAGGAAACCAACCATTTTGTTCAACTTATGCCTCAAACAAAGTAAAAGAAGACTGGACTGAAGACTGGAACAATCATAATGCTGTAATATTAAAAAAAAAACTGAAAGACCTCAACAACTACACACCTATGAGACTACTCAACTGCATTTGTAAACTCTTTACTAAAGTGATCACCAACTGAATCACCAAAACACTAGATGAAAACCCATAACTGGAACAAGCTGGCTTGAGAAAAAGCTACTTGGCCATTGATCATCCCCATTCAGTAAACCAACTGAAAGAGAAAACTGCTGAATATAAAATGACAATCACTGTAGCATTTGTTGATTTCAAGAAGGCCTCCAAGTCAGTGGAAATCCCCAAGGTCATTGATGCTATCATACAAGGTGAACACACCATATTTGTAAGAGAATTGAAATATATCTACCGAGACACCTATTCCTTCCTCTGGCTGCATAAAGACTCTGGGCCTCTTTTTCTTGAAAAAGGAGTGAGACAAGGTGGCATCTGCTCACCCAAACTATTTATAGCCTGCTTTGAGATGATCTTCCGAAACCTAGACTGGGAAAATGAAGGAACCAGAAAAGACAGCAAATACCCAAGTAACCTCAGATTTGCTGATGACATTGTCCTTTTTGCTTAGAATTTTCATGATCTCCAAATAATGCTTGATGAACTTAGTTTCCACATAAATTTCAGTGAAACAAAATTCCATGTAGAATATGTTTGATCAAAGTTGAAAACACAGAGCGAAAGAAAGTAGACACTGCATCTCCTCTAGGTAGGCAAGCATTTAATAGAGCAAGCTCAACCTTGAAGAACAAGAAAATCTCATCAGTCCAAAAAAAAGAAGGATATATAACCAATGCATCTTCCCATTAGTCACCAATGAAGTTGAAACTAGGAACCAAAACCAAGAGACTGACCCTCAAGCTGAGAACCATGCAATGTGCATAAGAGATAATCATGATCAACCCCACGTGAAGAGATCATAAGACAGCACAATATCCAAGGGAAAAGACAGGAGTCAGAGATATCATAGAAACTGTTAGGGAACTTGAATGGCAATGCTGCAAAAATGTCTGACAACCACTGGGCATCACAGCTCACAACGTAGATCCCTGGAGATCATAAGCCAAATTGTCTCAGAGTAAATAAGATGTTGTGATGAGCTAGATGAATTCAAAAATAATTGCTCCATGATACCTATGATAGAGAGGTCTGGTTAATCTTGGTGATGGTTTATGTCCAACAACGGATGCTAAAAGGCTGCTGCTGCTGCTGATGGGTTTTGACATATATATGTATCTATCTATTCGGACTTTGCCCAGTCCTTACTGTTCATAGTAGAAATTTTGCACACATACTCCTCTCAACGGGATTTTTTTTTAATTCCCCCCAAAATAGGTTTTTATATGAAGTTCAATTTGCAATGTAAGTTTATGCTAAATTTGTCACTAGTTTTGTGTCCGCTTGTGTTTTTGAAATTCAGACCTTTTTAGCTATCACAGCTTGACAAAAGGCAAGGGAAATAACTTATTCATTGATCACCCTTTTTTCAAACTTTTTTTTTTATCATCCCCAAGACATTACATATGGAGGTTGGTGGTTCATAATTTACCTTGAATTGTTTTTTATTTTGTTTTGTTTTGTTATCAAAGAAGTTGATGACTCAAAGCATGACTTGCGTTCCTGGATTGCACACTTTAGGATGTATGTATGCATATTTGAATGCTTGTGGGCATGTGAGTGCTTGTGCGTGTGTGTATGTGCATGCATGTGCATGTGCGTATGCATTTGTGCCCATTTCTCTCCCTTATCAATTGACAGTCCCGGCCAAGAGGAATGAAAAAAAAAAAGCCAAAACTGGAAGAGCTAACAAATCTTTACAAATCTTTTTTTCATGAATTTTGGACACTTTCTTCTTTTTAGATCATTCAATTTTTGATAAAATCTCTTTGTTTATCTTCCAGGAGGTCTTCTTGAGGTTAAGAGGATGTGCAGCAGACTTCAAAAACACTTCAACCATTGCAGATAACAGTAATTTATAGGACTTTCCCAATGTCAATCAATCTTTATCAGAACAACTTTTTACATAAGAGTCACAAGATCTTTCAACAGTGAGAGTATTAAACTGGTAATGAAAAAACTCCAGTGAAATATCAAAAACCAGAAATCATTTTGCAAAAATGAAACATTTGAGCTTAAAACCAAGATGATATGAACTTTGAAGTGAGGATTGTTCATATTTAGAACAAGAACGGACTCTGTTAAAAGCCTTGTTGTTTGTTCAATTTTTGATATTTCTAAAGTAAAATTATTTGTAATGCATTTTATATATAAAAAAAACCCATTCTGTTTGTAACACATGCCATGATTCCTGACCACTGACAATCTCTTTCTTCCTGATTTTCAATGCATTTCTACTGCAAAATCATTAGCAATACATTTATTTATAATATATCCCCTCACTTTGACTCCCTAGCTGGAGGAAAAATGTTTCTCTCACTTTTGCCCCCAACTTTTAATAAAAAAAAGTGTCATCAGAATATGAGGCCAGGCAAAAACCCAACTTGAAAAAAATGTGTAATCAGAATAAGTTCTCTTATGACATCCAGATGTTCTATCATAATGTCATGAAAAATAGGTTTGGAATATAAATGTTGTAAATCTCTCTCTCTTTCCCCTACCTGTATCCTAAGAGATGAATGCTTTATTTTTCTTTACTTGGAAACATAATCTCCCCTGCCATCCCCAACCCCAGGTCTGGTTAGACACTCAGCAGAAATTGTCACACGATCAACATCTTTTGGTACCATGCTGCGTTGGGGTGATCAATTAAAAATTGGAGAAGGGATAATCAATTGTTGGGCAGTGATCAAAGAAAGTTTGAATTTTCTAAAAATAAGAGTGAAAATAAGGGATCAATTTAGTGTATACTTTCAGAGCGAATTGACCCAACCCAGCTCCATTGGTGTGGCTTGGTGTGTGATGCATACATACATACATAGCCAGCCAGCTAATCAGACCAACTTGAAAACTGAAGAAACCTATGTTGACAGTTTTCGTTTATATATTTTTTGTCAAACAGCACTCCAAATTGGGGTTGACTTTGTTTTCAAAGCAACAAGAACAATCCGCACCAAATTTAGGGAATTCTCTTTGCTTTGACTATCTTATCATATTAAACCAAACCTATACATAAAAAAAAAATGAACATTTCCCTACCATGATTTGAAATCACAACCTAATGATTGCTTGGTAGCTCTCTTACCAACTGAACTGAAATGATGTGTCTTATATACCTATAAACTTATTTATCATACTAGCATACATCTGTAAAAAACATAGGGGTTATTTACGTATGGATTGGCACTAAGAAGCATAAATCTTATTGGGTAATTTATTCTTGATAATTCAAGTGTTTTGATAACCATATAAAGGGTGAAATTTAAAAATTGGAGGATTTCAAAACTGCTTTGTCTTCATTCTGGATTCAGAATGATTGATCACAAAGCTAAGTGAAGAGAAAGAATTTGAGGTGATATTCAATTTTATGGGGATTAATATGAACAGTCTTTTGGTTGGCTATAAAATGACTAAAACTGACAGTAAATGGCTATAAAATGGCTATACTGATTGTTTGAGCAAAGTACATAATTAAAAAAGATAGTATTGTTCTTATTTACAATGTTTTCTTGTTCTTTTATAATAAATGAGCAAATTATGATAAAGATAGTGTGTATAAATATATTGTGTTGTTGATGAACTGGTCAATCGAAAGCACTCATAGCATATTAGTTTTTGGCTCATTTTCTGAGTCATAACTGTTTAGAGGTACAATCTTGGCAGGACTGGCCTTAGAAGCAGCAGCACCCAATTGGAAACGTCTTTTACAGAGCCCTAGTCAAGGTCTGTAGAATTTTAGAGATATAAATAAAGTTCATCATAGACTTTACACCTTTCTGGTAGAATGGAAAGCAATTAGAATGCACTCAAGCATTTTGAAGAAATAAATTTTGAGACTGGTCCATAATTAATTATCTTATAATTCAAATACAGTTGAGAAAAATTCAAAATATAAACAATGCAAACAAATACTACTGACATTTTAAGAATTCAGAAGAAAATTAAAATTGTTGCTTTTCTATGTAAAATCTGCCAATAGGTGATAGGTGTATGTTACAATACTTTTTTCTGTATGTTGAGTAGATTACCCTAGCAAGGGGCCCCTGAAGTGTGGAGCCCAAATGGTCGAATTGGCTTGAAGCAGGCCCTGTTGACAGCAAAGTTAAATCATAACTGAAAAACCATGCAGATTGAGAAAAAAAATTGTTGCTAGTTTTTCTATAAGATTTGAGGGCAGCCATTTTCAAATTCAAAATGGATGACTGTTAATGTAGATTTCTTCCAATTATTAAGTCATTGTGAATGGATCCATCCCAAAACTTGATCACTTCTCCTGTAGCCTATTGTCCATTCTCCCAAAAAATTTAATTGAAATTCATGGAGAACTTTTGGAGATATCATGTTGACAGAGAGGAGCGAATGCTGAAATGCATGAATAAAAATGCGAAAATATCTCTCAATCAAAAACATAGTCCTGGATCCAGCCCAAAATGTAATTACTTCTTTCCTGTAACAAAATTTCATTGAAATCTATTGACAAACTTGGAGAAGTGATTAAATTTTGTGATGGATCCATTCACAATGACTTATATCATAATTGGAAGAAATATATATTATAGTATGTCATGATAGGAAGGTAAATTAACCAATAAGAGCATCTCATTTGAGCCCACACAAACAGAGGAGAAATGTATATACATGCTCATTATATGTATGGATATGCAATGCAAAAGTTGCCAAAATCATTTACAGCCAGGATCAAAGTAGGAGTTATGTGTGACCCTGCAGCAGCAATGTGTGTTTATTTTATCTTTTTTCCTTTTAGGCACCCACTAAAAATACTATATAGATCCAATTTCAGAATTCTCAATAATGTAAAAGACAAGTAACAGATTAATATAAATAAAACACTTGTTAAGAAACAATACTTCCATTGTCAGGTTCTCTTTTTATTGAATAAGCCAAACAATCAAAGATGCTGAAAGGTTCTGTCCTTTCTTATGTGTATGTATTTATGAGTTTTGGTGTTCCAATGCTCCTGGCCATACTGTTTTGTCTACTTTGAAAATTAGCATCAGTACCTCACTAAACCCTTACATACTTCAAGTCTTGATGCCATGGTTGTTTAGTTATTGACTGTGATGGCGAGTTTGTGTTATTATTTTGACCATTATTTGTATTAATATTACTGATCTTGTAAAATGTTTTTCCGTAACAAATTATTCTTCTTACAGGTTGTACTAATTTCTCATCTATTTTTTTATATATTGGCTTAGTGAGCCAATTAGTCAAAAGATTTAGTGACCCAATTGGACATAGGACGGCTGCTGATTTAATCTGAAGTGTTTACAGCTAAATAACTTCCATAAACGGTGAGCTGACATGTTTTTGACACAAGTAGTTGCTTCTATTTTTTTAACAAAATTTATTAATTAAAGTTGGAAGGTCAAGTATATTTGGTGGTATGAGAACTTATCAAATGATTTTAATCGTAAACTTTAAATGAGATTAAACTCTTGAATCTTATTCATTTTGTACTGCAATATTCTAAATGACGTAGAATGTTTTTTCATTGTGTAGAAAATAAGAGAGAATCCAATTTTTTCATTTCTATTTATTTCATTAGATAAAGTATTGTAAATGATTATTGCTAATTTTTGGTTTACCTTCATCTCATTGGATCACTGTACCAAGACGAAGGCTGATCAACCAATCAAGTTGGCTACAGATTCTTCCCTCTGTGAGAGTCTGTGTCAATGTTTTTTCAAGATAATTTTAGATAAAAGAGGTATTTATTTTTGATAATTTCAGATACATTTTTAGATGAATGCAGATAATTTTGGATACATTTTTTAGATAATTAGCACTGGTACATGTGTGACTTATGGTGGTTCATTTATACGAGGTACAGATATGTTTTATTTTTCCGATATTAGCACACATAAATTTACTTGGATTATTATTTCAAAAAGATGAGTAATTCAACTTTACTAGCAGTGACCAACAGTCAATATTCCACCAGCTTGAATCTACCATCCGACCAGTGGGGGGAGATTCCCTTCTGGCTGAGAACCTCTGAATCGCAAAATCTATCTACCTACATACTTTTGGTGTGCGTAATGCTTCCTACACATCCCAAACACACTGTTATATACCCAGTTATCTCCCTAAATATTCTAGTGTCATCAAAACCTTTTAAAAAGTCTTTGCTTTAAAGACCCAAAGAAAAAAAGATTTTATCTAGTGCAGTAATGTGTTAACTTTTGAAGTGCATTTTCTTCAATAATTGTTTGCAAGTATATCTTATCCATTGATCACCTTTTTTTCAATTTTTTTAATTGATCACTCCTAATACGGCATGTTGCCCAAAAGACATTGGTTGTGTGATGGTTTTTATTAAATGACTGACAAGACCTGTTTTTACTATAAATCAATATAAAATATTACTTATTCATTAAAAATATCATTTTAAAACTCCAAATTATGTTGATAAAGATATGCTTTATTTAAAAAGGAAGAAGGGGTAAAAGGAAACTTTGGTAGTTTACTGAAGCAGTAGAAGAAAGGGAAGTTTAATAAGAGGGTAAGAAGAGAGAGGAGGAAAGGAAGTTAGGAAAATGTTTGTATATGAAACTAAATCCATATTTGTATAACATTTAGATAAGATCATGGACAGGTAACGGAAATTGGAAGGGATAAGAGAGAGAATGAGAAGAGACTGACAGAAGCATGAGATAATGGATAATCTTAGTTGTCAATACCCTTTGAATTTCCACTGGCCCGCTTAATTGTCATCATTCCATGTGTTATTTGGACTGCTATCTCTATCTTTTTTGTTTTTATGATAATGTTTGATCTTTCTCAGGATGGATTTAGTTGAACATGGATGCAGGTTTCTCAAACTGAGTCTCATGTGAATCAGATAACCTCAAGTATTGAGTCATGCCTACAAGTGTTTATTCTTGTAAAATACAAAATGGTATAATTATCTATTTCTCTGAGTCATCTGAGTCACGGCCTCATTATCACAAAGACAGGCCGAGTGAAGGCCAATCAAAATGTCTCATCTCAGTTTGAATTCCATCATTCAGGAAGTCTGCTGGCATGCCTTTCTATAAAGGAAAAAAATTGCCAGAAATACAAAAATTCCTTGTGAAAATGATGTCATGGTTGAACTGCTCCAGTCATCCCCTTTCCCCTGCCACCATTCATATTCATCTAAATCATCTCTGCAAATTAAATCCACGGATAAAAGACGAAAATATCTTTGAATACACAAAATTTTTCGAAGGTTTATTGACTCATTGACAGGTTGCAGGGTAACAGATTGTTTAGACTCAGTTCTTCCCAGGAAAATTATGGATCAAGAAGATGGAAAAAAAATTCCTTTTGATTTGAATACCATAAAACCACTGTCTTTTATGTCAATTGGAGATCACTTTTTATCTGGAAAGAAAAACTGAAGTAAAACAGCTGAACATAATCCTTGAATAAAACAATTGAATGACGAAGATGACTATCTTGCTATGATTCAATGCAACACAGCTGTGTTTGTAATTTTTCAATCTGCAACATGTCTACAGGGATTGATTTGATAATGCTTTTCCATCTTTATTATTTTCTTTTTTTCTCTCAGAAGCAAAATGCTGATTTCCCGCTCAATACTAAGAAGGAGTTATGGAATTCTTTTTCACTGAGAACAAGACCAGACATTGTCTTTGTTAGCAACTGTAAATCAAAACTATCAACATAGGTTTGTTTCTTTATTTTCAAGTGATTCTTCCTTGCTGACTGAGTGGCTGGCTATGTATGTATATGTCATGTATGTAGGCTGCAACAATGGAGCTAGAGGGCTAAAAACTTAAACATTAACAATTTATCATGTCTAGAATAAAATGGTATTTTAGTTTTTTTAAAAATCCCACCCAAGCAAAAAAAAGTTTTTATAGAGGGATTCAATTTACAATGTATGTTTATGCTAAATTGGTCTCTTAGTTTGACAATGTTCAGGCTTGTTTTTTTTAAATTTGGGCTTCTTAGTGATCCAAAGAAAAGGATAGAGAATTAACTGATTTATTGATCACCCTCTTTTCCAAATTTTTGAATAGATCACCACCAAAATGGCATGCTGCCAAAAGACAGTCATATGACGTTCTCTAAAGAGTGACTTCCCAGACCTGGTTCTTTTAGATCTAGGTTGGAACTTTTATTGATAAACTGAGAAGAAAGACGAAAAAAAAAAAGAGAGAAAACAGGTCTGTTTAGTCACTCAGTAGAAATTGTCACCGACGCCTTTTGGCAGCATGCTGTGTTAATGGTGAGCAATCAAAAGAATGGAAAAAGAAGTGATCAATGAATTAATTACTTCTTACACCTTCATTTGGTCAGTAATCAATAAGAAAGTCTGAATTTCAGAAAGCAAGTGGACATAAACTAACAGATTGACTTACCATAAACTCATTGAACCAACTGAACCCCCCTCTCAAAAGGATTGGGGGGGAGGGATTTGGAAAAAATTCTTTTTGTAGACATAATGAGGAGTAAATGCTTTGATTTTCAGCCCTCTAACTTCATTGGTGTGACCTGTACAAGTGATAAACATATATATAGCAAGCCAGACCAACTTGAAAATCGAAAGAAACCTATGTTGACAGTTTTGGCTGACATTTCTAACTAGAAAGCTCTCAGCTCATACAGTACTGTCTCTAAACCTGAATGAAAATCAGTTCATATATATTTTTATTTGTTCATCGTTTGTAACATTGAATGAGTGAGGGTGTGAAACTTTATAATTTACCATTATAAGCACCTTCCCAAGAAGGCTTATTATACACACTGAAATATTTTGGTGCTCTTGGGCATTCATAGCACACAGCACACCCAAGGTACAAAGCACCATGTACCACTGGAATACATATACCTCTTCCAATTTTCTTGGCAGAAGTAAATTAATATCATTGTAAAGAAAATGGATCTTTAGAAATAGGTTTTGAAAAAAAATTCACCTCATCAATCTGGATGATTTTGTGTAGGTTCATAGCATGAAATTTAAAAATAATCTAACTTCATTACAGGTTGTAATGCAAGAAAATTGGAAAAATACTAAAGTGATTGAATACTTTTGAGTGCAACTGTTGTTTAACACCTAAAGTAGGTCTATGAAGACGTACACCAATCTCCGGAGTGGAACTTTCCAGCAACCTTAGGGTTATCTTTGGTTTCTTTGTTGCCTTTCTGAATAATGCCCTCCTTGCTGGGTCTGTGAGTTTTGGTGAGCAACCTTCTCTTGGCAGGTTTTTCATGGTGCCATAGTCTTTCCATTTTGTAATAATGGATTTAATAGAGCTCCATGGGATGTTCAAAGTTTGGGATTATTTTCTGTGACTTGACACTGATCTATGCCTCTCCATCACTTTGACCCTGACCTGTTTGTAGAGTTCCTTGGTCTTCATGATAGTGCTTGCTTGGTGGTGTCTATTGCTTAGTAATGTTGTAGACTCTTGGCCCTGTCAAAGCAGATGTATATATATACTGAGATCATGTGACACTCAGATTGCACATGGGTGGACTTTATTCAACTAATTATGACTTGTGAAGGTTATTGGTTGCGTCTAATCTTATTTAGGGGCTTTATAGCGAAAGGTTGAATACTTATGCATACTCCACTTTTTAATTTTTTTCTCTTCAATAATGTTTATAAGATTTCCCCAAAATTTAATTTCACCAATTTGAACTATTTTGTGTAGGTACATGTCACATTTTGAAAAAAATTCCATTTAGATTACAGGTTGCAATGCTACAAAATAAGAAAAATTCCAAAGGGGTCAAATACTTTTGCTTGCCATTGTATATCTATATCTCTCTCTATGTACGTATCAAATGATATAATGTATTCATATATATATATATATATATACATATATATATATATATATATATATATATATATATATATATATATATATAATTTTATATATATATATATATATATATATATATATATATATATATAAATCATATATATATATATATATAAAGTTAATAACAGAAGATTGGAGAGAAAGACTCTACATGTGTTTCATGATTAAACCATTTTTCTTGAAAATGGATTAGCAGTATAACACACATGTAGAGTCTTTCTCTAGTCTTCTGTAATTATCAAATATTGCTCTGTTTTGATTTTATAAAACATAGAGCACTCTTTATTCAATAAACTTTAAATCAAAAAATTTTAACTATACTACTTTTATTATTGGAAAAATTTTCAAATTGATTAGCATTATTGATATTAATAAATATATATAAACATAACGTCGAAGAGTCATGTATATATCCTTCCACAATAGGGTAGCCGCTTCAATGTAGCGTTACTCTTACCATTGATCTAAACAGTCACCAGTAATGCAAAAGCCCAAATAACTGTTTTCACCCAAAATTCTCATCTCGTTCATTCTCTGTTCATATCTGCTCTATTCGTTTCATTCAACACAACTGTAATATATAAAGAAATGGATATTTGATCTGACACAATGATTATGAATTGTGTTGTATTATATAGGCGACATTATCAGTTACAGGTTTGATTCCTGCAGCAGTTCAATTTTCTTTAATTGTTTATTCTATTTATGTTGTTTAGGCCAAGTGATCATTAACATGTAATGACAGGAGATCATTTCAAATAAGTTTCTATATGATATAATGCAGTTTATAAGATCGTGTATCTATTTCTTGATACATATATATATATAAACTTCAAGTTGGGCACTAAAATTTAAGAAATTTCATTGATTTCTTCCAAAATAGGTGAATAGTAAGACAGGCCACTGGAAAGTGATAAAGTGTCGGAGCAATTTGAAATATAATTGATCCAAAATAGATCAGTAAAAGATCACAGACAATCTCCAATTAATTAGTTAATGAATAAATATCTGGATCTTTTTAATAAACCCCTGACTTAAATGATCAAGATAAAACAAACCTCCAAGTTAGACCTGAGATGCACTACATATTTTCTTGTGTGATGATCTATCAAGGGCAGTGTTGCCAACCTTATTTACGAGTTTACATCTAAAATTGAGTCAGAACACATAGGAACATTTAGATTCTCCAGATATATATCTAAAATCAAGGGAAATACAATACACATTACTGATAAATCAAATGTGACTTTAATCTTCAACATTCATTTTATTAAAATATTACTTTATAAAAATAATACATAAAACATTACAAATTAACTAAATAGCGATTTCTGACAACTAGAAACAGCTGAAAACATCTAGATTCAGATTAAAAACATCTCAGTAGGCAACACTGAGCAAGGCACATAACTCACATTCCGATATGTCAGTCAGTCAGTGACAGCAATGGATCTTAGCGTGTCTAATAATAACTACTGGGTGCAGATCAATTTACAGTAGGTAATTTAATATTGTATCGGAAAATAAAAATAAAAACTGAACGAAATATTTTCAACAGGTAAGCGATGTTCAAAATAATGAGGGAAAGACGTAAAAAAATATCGGGAATAAAGAGCTCCTGGATAGGAGAAGAGCTCCATCAGAGATGGAGAAGGAAGTTTACACTTGAAACACTGGTTCGTCAAAGTAACATGAGAAGACGGCTCGGTGATGCTGCTGTTCAGAAAATAAAGATATGCAGAAGGAGAGCGTCTCATCATTGTGGAAGTGCTTGACCCCCATCCCCTTCCTCTCCCTCCTGAAGAACAATCCATGGAAGAGCCACTAGCAGACTGCTGCATCCTGGGAAGGTCCGGAACAGCCCAGTGTTCGTTCCTCCCTTCTAAAAGCTCCTTCCCTATACTTTCATTTTTTTTTTTGGTAGGCTTTCTTTCTACGCACACATACACTGAAAATAGTTACACTTACACGATAAGCCAAACAAGCGCACTTTAGTGTGGACGCATATGTCTATAGTTATCATAGAAAAGTCACTTTACCACACAATAATATATGAAACAGACACGCCACATTGGTTTCGTATAGCACGCTAGGCGTCTCACACATACACACCACACACATTGCATAACACACACAAACTCTCACACACGCGCGCGCGCTGAATGGTGGCGATTTGGTTTTCTGTGTTGGTTAACTAAGGAAGACCATCTTCTTCAAACGGATTCTCCTTGATATCGTTTTTTTTGTCTCATCTTCACCATTATAATCGTCGTTTGTTGTATTCTTCTTGTGGTCGTCAAAAAAAAAGATTGTCACCACCTCTGCTGCTGGTAGCAGGGAGGGGACAACAACAGGGGACCCTGGGTGTCATCATCATCCTGAGAGGAGGCTGTTGAGGCTGTGAGTGTTACCTTGGCTGAAAGAAACGGACAACAGACACTCTCCTCTCTCTCCAAGAGAAGAAGAAACAGAAAGATTCTCAGACCCCCTTCTCTCTTCCCATCTCTGAATCTATCATCTCTACCCCACACTCTCTCTCTATCCCCCTTCTCTCTGTACGCCCTCTTTGTATTTCAACTTTTTTTTCTTTCAGATTTTTCTTCTTCTTTATTTCCATCATCAACTACAGGTAGTACTAAACTACTACATATTAGCAGTACAACTACAACACTTGTAATTTGGAAGTAAAAAAAAAAAAAAAAAAGAAAGCCCAGTCGGTCTCTCAAAAATATACACACACACACATACACACGCACATACATATTAATATACATATATATATATATATATATATATATATATATATATATATATATATATATATATATATATATATATATATATGTATATGTATATGTATATCTGTATATTTACACCGCCAAAGATTCTGGTATTTCTTCCTCATCTATAGATAAAGAAAAAAAAGTAAAAAAAACAAAAACAACAACAGTGACAACAACAAAAACAACAACAAACAAACGGAAGGAAGGAATTTTTTTTTACTCACTTACAACAACTACTATTTGCAGGTTTTAATTTAACATTTTTCTCCTGCGTAACACTGCTATGTATTTATCATCATCATCATTATAATTATTATTATTAATAATAATTATATTACTAGTAGTAAGTAAGTACGGCTACACTATTCTTCTAGTTCCCTGTTATATTGTTTAATGTCGGAAGATGGTATCTGTCTTTTGAAGAAGATGAAGAAAATGGAATTGGAATAACGATGCTGATTTTGGTGTTGTCTTCTTCTTGGAGACTTCTTCCTGCAAGTGAAGAAGAAAGTGGAGATTATTTTTGTTGTGTCAGTCTGCAAGATAGAAGAAGGAGAAGAAGAGAGAGTTAAAAAAACGTTTTGTCATAATTACAAAAACATCACAACTCATACTACATAATATACAACGCTTCTTGCATTTCACACACTCACACACACACACACACACACAAATATATGTATCTACACACTGACAAACTCAGACGCACACATACATAGATGTATCATCATCTTCATTATACGCACCAAGCATTCCACACACATATACACACGTATTTACACTGACATCCATTATCTATACTGTAGATATACGCACCTAGCATCTCACAACACACGCACACAAATGTATTTACACTGACAGACTCAGATCTACAGAATCAGCAGATGAGGTACATGAGCCTAATGTCCTCCCAGGCCCCTTAACCGGACCCTGGTTGGCCCTCCCCACTTCTTTATCGTAATTTTTCGTCTTGGTCTTGTTCTTCGTTTTCTCATTCGTCGTCAGGAGCATCACCAACCAATGACAGTGACCACCCCTACACCACCAACAACAACAACAAGAGAAGAAAAAAATATACATTATTGCAATAACAGCAACCAGGTTTAAAAAAAATAGTAATATTGATAATTATTACTATAATTAATATTAGTGATATTATCATCATCATCATCATTACTAATTGCAACAACAACAAAAGATACTACATCAAAAAAGGCAATCGTATCATCATCGTCATCATTGCGGGGGGGTTATCCTTTCATTTCCTCCAATGCTCAGTGCGATGACCACCTCCTCCATCAACCACCGCCACCTCCATCATCATCATCGTCATCATCATTGACAACACCTCCTCCGCCTCAATGTTGTATTTCTTCGACTAGTTGGATGGTACCGGCAGCTACGAGAAATATCTTCTTATTCTTCAACACCTTTAATAAGAAGAATATAATAATTCTGCTATCACTGCGAAAACAACAAGTACCCCCGCGATTACATCTTTCTCTTCTCTTTCTTCTTTTTCTCCTTTTTATTCTTCTTCGTTTCCTGCAACTACGACAACTACCGCCTCCCCCGCAACCTCCATCATCATCATCATCATCTTCTATGTTACTATTGTAAAAAATCTTTTATTATTATTACTTCTTCTCTCCAAAAGAAGCTAGTACGACTGATTCCTCCTCGACCAAATCTACTAAATACCGACTACTCCACAAGTGCAGCGGTTTAAAAGAGAGAAAAAAAACCAAAAACCAAAACAAAACAAAAAACACAACCACCACAACAACAACCAAAGAAGAAGAAAAAAAAAAGGAAATCGATCTTGTTTTAGTTCCTTCTTCCTTATTCTTTGGAAACAGTTCTTAATCTCTTCCTCCTTCTTTTCCTTCCTCCCCCTTTTCTTCTTCGTATTTGTCTTGTTCTTCTTCGCACTCATCATCTCCCTGCTGTCCCCTCTCTCTCTCTTACCCTTGCATCTCCTCCTTGCTTTTCTCTTTCTCTCTCCCCCCTTTGAACTTCGTTTCTTTCTACTCTCTCAGTGTTGCACAACCACAACACGTAGTAGTGACCAAGGTTGAGGTACTAGTACTACTCGTAGTAGTAGTGTTGGTGTTCCAGTGTGTCCTCCGTGGTCCCCGCTGCTCCCCATGTGTGGCGGCACTGTCCGGGGGCTGGAAACACCTTGCCGAGCTGGTGAGGCTCCAACTTCTTCTTCTTCTTCTCCTTCTGGTTCTTCCTCTTCACCTTCATTATCATCGCCGTCTTCTCCCCGCTCATCGCCGTCGTCCCCTCTTGCATCTGCCTATACATCTTTTTCATCTGCCAGTTGTACATCTTCTTCTTCAGAACGGGAGTCGGCGTCATCGTCGTTGTTGTCGGAGGAGGAGGAGGAGGAGGACGGGCACCTGCGCCACCACCACCCCCCTTTCAACAACAACAACAACAACCCTCACCTCAAAACAACAACAGCAACAACAACAACAACAACAACAGTAACAGTAACAACAACAACAACACATCTATTACTACTACCACCGCCAATATTCGCACCACCACTACTACTACTACCAACACTGCTGTATGTCGTGCTGCCAGACCACCCAGTAGCAGTACTAGTAGGAATAGTACTACTACTACTACGACCAATACCAAGACTACTAATAACCCTGTTGTTGTTGTCAGTAGTAGTAGTAGTGGTGGTAGTGGTGGTAGTAGTGCTGGCCTCAGCACGACGACCACAGCATCGCAACAACAGCAACAACAACAGTACCACCACCACCACACAACAGCAGCAGCAGTACTACAACAATACCAACACCATCATCAACAGCATCATCATCACCATCATAAACAACGGCATCAGCCTTTACAACAACTTCTTTTACACCAAGTGGCATTGCTACTACCGCCACTACTACGACAACCAGCACCAACATCGCCAACATCACCAGCAGCAACAGCAACAGCAGCAGCAGCTGCCTCCCTCTCTATTTCCCCCTGCTACGCTCCTCCCTCTCCTACCACTGGCACTCCTCCTACCACCACGATTAATAGTAGTAGTGTGACTACCACTATTGCTACTACTAGTACTAGTAGTATTAGTACTACTAGTAGCATGGCTGATCCTCCTCCGGTGTTAGTGTCGGCCACGACCAGACCGACCACGCCGACCAATAACTCTAGTGCCCCGGCCCCCGTGGATACAACAACCACCACACCGTCTTCTTCAATTGAAAAACAACAAGATGTGGACAGACTTACTGAAAGCCCGTCCTCTGGGGGAAGTTTGGACAGTTCGGTCGAACATGGACACGGCCACTTCTTCATTAAAAAGACCTTCCACAAACCTACCTACTGTCACCACTGTACTGATATGTTGTGGGGACTCATCGGACAGGGATATGTCTGTGAAGGTAAGAGAAAGACCAAGTACTTCGAAACCACCACATACCATTCATTGATTCAATTGACAACACACATGACGACTAAAAAAAACTCTTGTTTTGTAATAAATATAATTAAATTACTATAAATATATGTATGTCCTATAAATTGTGCACATTTCTGTTGAAAAATTATTTTAGACATGTAGTAAATCTTATAGTCCCAAATATATATTGTCTCTTGAATCTAATGTTTTCCCCGTTTTTAATATAATTATGATATATAATTAAATGTTTTTCATACTTTCTATCCTTATGAATTGAGCGTATTTAGGCCTTTCCGCCCTACCGTAGTTGACTTGACCAATGTTCGGTTGCTTCGCCTGGTGACATGTTTCGAAATAATGCCCAGTATATTTGTGTGGTCATCATAAAAGCAATATAAATTGTTTAATACACGCGTACGTCGCCTTTTTTTCTACCCTGTGTACCATATGAATTGATGGGTTATCATTGCAAATCGGGTACTAAAAAGTTATGCAACTAATTTGCCTAGATAACCAAATGAATAATGATATATAACAATACAAATTATATTCATCTTTTATTTCTTCATCATCTGTTTTCTCTCAGCTGAGCAATTTCTCGGAAGCCACTCACTGTCTCCCCCTTGTTATTTTTATTTTGTTTTAGTTTTTTACTTACTCTCACCCGTTTTACACCTTAAAAACTCTACTCATTCTCCCCCCCCCCCAAGAGAATTTTATTTAATGTCCATTTCCTCACTTCTACCTGCTCTAATGATACCTCGTCTTGGCTTTTATGTTCTAACTAAAATGTAAGGTCGTAGATAATAAAGAAAAAATAATTATGATTTTATCTTTTGTAAATAACTGCAAGGCATAAACACAAAACTTTGATTATTCTCAAATAATTTTAAAATTCCCGAAAAGATGGTCAGATTCATTTAGTCGAAAACTGAAAACATCAAAATACATTAAGAAAAATATTGCCATACTGGCTATATGCCGAAGCGGTAAGAGGAATAGAAATCATAAGCCACAGTTTCTTACGATGGACGGAAAATAAGGGTCCAGTTTAGCATTATATTTACATTGTAAATAGATCCCTTAACATCTTTAAACATCTTTTTTCTCAAAGTTGACAACTCTCCGAAAGAAACAAAAGTCTTTAGGATTGAAAATACAAAAAAAAACTTCGTGAATTTTTTTTTTTCTACGTAAACAACGATGTAAACGAAACCGAATTTTGACCCCCTTCTTTCCTTGGCTTTGGTAGACTGTATTTTTTGTGTGTAACGAGAGAAATTCAATACAAGAAATCAGGGTCAAGATTGGGCGGGGCAGAGTGTGTCATGCTAGTGTGTGAAAAAACAAAACAAAAACATACTTTTTTAAAGAAAAAGAATACTACAAAAAGTAGGGGTCGATTTATATTCAAGATCACATCATACTCGAGTGGATACGGTAACAGGCTCCTTTTGCTTTAACTTACACCGTGTTGCGATGTGTTTGCATTTAAAAAAAGAAATAGAAAAAAGATTATCAAGTTTGAGGAAGTATTATATTAATTGGTACGGATGACCAGAGGTGCCATGTGTTGAGTTAGGATTATGTCATGCATGAGCCATACTGTTGCTCTTCTCTATTGATTGGAACCAACTACTGTATTTACTTATATTTAATGTGAGAAATTTAATATGAAAAAAAAAATTGGAGTGGGGGAGCATTGAACTAGTGTAAAAATATATATATATATATATATATATATAACACACACACACACACACACACACACACACACATATATATATATATATATATATATATATATATATATATATATATGTTTTGATATTTTTTTTTTAGCTTTTCAAAAAGTGTGTGTGTGGGGGGGGGTCCATTATATTCGAGACGTGTTCGCATCATTGTACTCTCGTAAATATGGTTAATTTCTTAACCAGCAAAAAAATAGTAATAAAAACAAAAACTGAAAACGAATTGAAAATTTATCAACCAAACTTCATTTGGGTTTGCGATTTCATTTGATTGAATTCAGTCAACAACAACGTCCACATGAAAAAGAACTTCAAGTTAAAAAAATAAATAAAATCAGTTATTCAATTATTGATTGTTTACCTTCATTTTAATTTTTTAACTTCCTTTTTATTGCGAAATTTAGATAAATAATTGACTAAAATTGACAATGGAATTATGACAATCTTTCAATTAATGAAAATAAATCGTAAAAGAAATTAGTTCTTATAAAAAATAGTGTGTTTCAACAATAACTTATTACATTTAAAATGCTTATATTATCTCAACATTTTGAAAAAAATGTTATTTCAATGCATTCATTGAATAACAACCCAATCGTTTTAGAACGAATGATGTAGATTTGAACACGAAGTACAAAATGGCATAATGTAGGGATGATGGTCCAAATCGCAAAGTTTCACACCCTCTCTCACACAATGTTGAAAATGACGCTTATATAGAAATAAGCAATGAAAAATATAAAAACCAAACAAACAAACAATGTAGATACATAAATTATATTTTTTAAAACAATTTTAATGTTTTTCTCTCATTTTTTCCACTTATTTTGCACCATTTTTAATGTCGAGTGAGCGAGGGTGTGAAAACGTATAAGATAATCGGCGCCACCATCCTTACATTATGCCATAGATAATCGTAGTAAAATTGATTGAACCATTTGGTGTACCCAAGAGAGTCAAGTAAAATGAAAACGAAAAAAATGTTCTCGACTCTCTTTTTGGAAAGTAAGATCATCAGAGATGATTGATTTTTAATTTTCGATCGAGAAGAAATATAAACGACATTTTCTTTCTTCCTCTCTGCTTCTCTCTCTCTTTCTTTTTAAACATTTGACAAGAAAATGAGTATTTTCTTAAGAAAAGACATTGATTTCTGGAATATTAGTTACCATTACTGTTGTTCATACCTTAGTTGTTGAAAACTCAAAACAACCAAGATGAGGATAACTGTCCAAATAAATATATAACGATGATTCCTCGGCAAATATTTTCATCATTCATTTCTATCAGATAAAGTATTGTAAATCATTAATTGTTGTACTACTATTTACCTTCATCTCAATTAGAAAAATAACTGATAATTCTACATGAAGGTAAATAGTCAAAAAATCAATAATGATCTATTCCTTATCCAATTCAGAATATTTTAGTTTCCGTTTTTTTCTTCATATCTCTAGTTTTCTTTTATTCTGATTTTTTTCTCTTTTCACAATCTTTGCTAGAAACCAATGATCAGTAAATCTTCATTCCGTTACCAATTTTTCGGTATTCTTTCGTTTGTGTCCTCAAATTTTCAACCATTGTCGAAATCGATTATGGTTGATGATTGCAACTGATCAAACGCTAAAACCAAGTATTGATTCAATTCAATATGTATTCTTTAACATCATTTATTTTATTTATATTTATATTCATTTACTTTATCTATCAATTGAAAGAATGCCAATTATGCTATTAAATGACTACAGGTTAGGTTTTATATTGGAACAACCAAAAAGGGCAATTTTTGTATCCCTTTTAAGTTCTCAATTGTGAAATTGTTATCGATGATTCGAGCATTTTGTCCGTTTTGATGAAGAAATGTCCCCCCCCTTTTGTTTTTTTGCTTCCTTTCTTGAGGTCTAACCCCTCCTTTTGACCGTATCAATCTTTTTGCTGCTTTTTAGACAAGTCTTTTTTTCTTCAGCTGCAATTTCGAACTACCTGTTTTAATAAATGGGATGAGAGTGCGTGGTCTGATTGTTTGCTTTTAAGTAAATATTAGGATAACTTCTTCCTTGGAAAAAGCAAGGAAGAGTTTGAGGACTGTCTCTGCAGCTGTTGTTATTGTTACTTAGAGGAAAATAACAACATGACCATTTATTTACTACTTGGCACCTTTTACTTCTTCCTTCTTTTTATCCTGTTATGTGTCTGTAGACCTTGAACATGTCGTAGTCCGTTTCTCTTCTACAGGCTGACCTCCCTCCCTCACTACATATGTTTCACTTCAGACTTCTAAAATCCATTTTTATTAGAAAAAAATGTGACAACATGAACAAATAATGATAATGGATTATTCAACTTGTGTAATCTACTATATTATAACAAGAAGGCTATTATATCTAAACTAGAACCCATAGCCTTTTATTTTTACGTATCTTCTTCTCTCCACCTTGTTGAGTAAAAAGCACTTGCTACAGCTACTATCACCATCATCATCATTATCTATAGTAGAGAGAAGATCGCCGGCTTTTTTTCTCATTTCTTCTTCCTCTTTTCTCTCTCAGCATCATCACCTTTTTTAATATTTTTCTCCTTCAACTCATTCTATTTACTGCTCAGACTTTTAACCTTACGACTTCAATAATACAAACAGTTGATAGTTGCTGCTCGTGATCATCATGAACATACCTTCTTCTTCGTTTTTCTCTTTCACCTTGGCCCTTTCAATACCTTTGTTGTTTAATATTTCCTTCAAGTAACCCCCCCTTTTTTCAAATTTTCTCTCGTTCTTATCTCCAAATAACAAAAATATTTCCGTTTTTTATTTAAAAAAAAAAGATTTTGTGTCGAATTCTCAAAAAATATCGAAATTCATTCATTTCTTCATTTTTCACCCTATCACAACCCCCACCAACAAAATTCCTTATTACCCAAATCTTTTTCAAGGAAAGGAAATCTAAAATAAAATTCGGAATTATGTGTATAACAATTTGTTCGTTCGACCTGTTGTTCATAAAATGGGGG
This sequence comes from Thysanoteuthis rhombus, assembly GCA_963457665.1. Classification (NCBI taxonomy): domain Eukaryota; kingdom Metazoa; phylum Mollusca; class Cephalopoda; order Oegopsida; family Thysanoteuthidae; genus Thysanoteuthis; species Thysanoteuthis major. Next base: position 38,395,158 of record OY735210.1, on the reverse strand, counting down.
TTCAGTTTCAGATTTTATCGAATCTTAAAAATCATCCCCGTTTTTTCGGCCACTTTTTTACAACATCGATTTTCATGTATGTCCAATTTCTCTTCCTTCTTGTCCATTCCTTCTTGAAATTCCTTCTTCATGAATTTCTTCCATATTCCGAAAAAGACTAAAAAAAAAGAAATGAAGAATAAACCTTTTAATGATAAGTATGCTCGTCATTAGCATCAAATAAAATAATATTTTGTTCCTTCGTTTTTTATTCTGTAATGATTGTTTTAATCTTAGGTTTTACTAACTGACGATCTGATTATTTAGTCATTTCATCTGATATATTCAAAGCTTTTTAATATAATCATTCGTCTCTTTCTCACCATGACTATGACGACGATGTCCATGATGGAATGAGAAAGCAACAAAAAAGATAGAAAGAACATTGATTTTTTTCCCCTCTTTCTTCCAAAAAGGTGGATGATGTCTTAACTTAGCCATAATTTCAGTTTTTACTACTTTATTTCCACAAAATACAATTATTATTCATTCCTTCCTTCATTTTTCTTTTCCTCTTTTTTGCCCACCTGAGATCAATTTTCTTTTCTAACCTGTCTGTGCCGTCATTTTTCCTTTTCAAGAAGGAAGTATTATTTCTTGTTGTAAATATGACGATCTTTCTCGTACCATTTCGTACGAATTAGGAATTCTACCACTTCTAATAGTAATTATGTTATTAAAGATAAAATAGTATTTGGTTACTTGTTGGAAGAGAAATGACAACATCTACTATTGGCAGTGACAATGTCTCCAGCCTTTTAGTATCATCATTTTATGTTGGTAATTCTTTCACAGTAGTAACATGACCAATTGTTGGTTTGGTAGGTGTTTATTGCGTGTACAATGTAGGTAGGTAAGAATCATCATTCATGAGTGATTGAGGAGAGATGATAGTTATATTTATTCGTTGTATAACTGCAACTAACACTAAGACGAATCTTTATTTTCAAGTGATGTCGTCGTCGTTTGAAAGGGTGAAGAGGATGATGATGGTGGCCACCGTATCCACAGTCCTCCACCCAAAACCTGTGACTGACTCTGGCCTCTCTTCATCATTAACGAATATTTCTCCCCACACCACCATTATTATTATTATTATTATTATTATTATTATTATCATCATCATTCGTGTTGTTATACAATAAATTTTGGTTTGTTGGACTCATTGATTTTTCTCTTTTTCGTCGTGTGTTTCGTCTTGCACGAACAACAACAACAATCTTCTTGTTCATGTTTGTCACCTGTCTTCTGTGTTCATTGGTTTCGTGATGGTGTCATTTTAGTCTTCCCTCTACAAATACCAAGACACACACACATACTGCTCTGAGGATGATCATTATTTAATTTGTACTCGTTAAGTTTTCACACCAGTAGTGACTAGTGGCTTTCACTTGAGATCAAGTGACATCAAGTCTCCCCAATACCCCAGGACTCTCCTCAGTATTAATGTTTTTATAGTAGTTGGTCTTGAAAGTTGTTTGGGGGAAATTTCCAATTTTATTTTTGTTTAATTTCTTTCAAAATCAAATTTATTGCGTCTAATTTCATAATTTGATTCATTAATTTATCCTGGAATTGGACTTTTTTTTACTACTTTAATTACTACTAATTGTGTAGAATGAAACTAGCAATGTTGGCTCTTGAATTTGTTTAACCAATTTAATTTACAGGCAACAACTCTTAAATTCTATTTAATCATCGTATTTCCCAGAAAATTAATATTTTCATTATCCGTTGTCGTGTTCTAAGCTTAGATAGTAGTGAAAGTGAACCGTTTTATTTCCTCTAAACATATTTAAAATAAATTATGATTTAAAAAAAAATATGCAAGTTCTTAAAATCGATATTCATTGTTACGTAATAAAGTTGATATTTTTTTAGTTATCGAAACATTAAACAAATTGGTTTTTAATTCCGGATAAAACTCCTATTTAAAGTACTTAATATCATCACCATGTCCATCTTGTTATTTCATATTTGAAAGAGATCAGCCTTCTTATTATACTTGCAGCCTGCCTCCTCCGTATTACATCGTCGTCATACTACTTGATAATAAATTCTTTGTATTTATCAATATTATTCAATTGAAATCGAAACATTGTCATCTTGAAAACAAAAAGGCAGCCCCGGTTTGATTCAGCAGATCTTTTCCTACATAACCACCTGTTTTCAATTTTGTCACTTGATGAGGAAGAAGGAAGTATTATTATTTTTCATCTTTCACTTTGCGAATGACGAGCTGGAAAAGAGGAGCAAAGCACTAATAGTCATATCAGTCTTTTTTTTTTTTCTTTCATTCTCTTCATATTTTTCTTTCATTCATTGTCGTCATTCCTTTCTTCTTTCGTTCTCGACGTCGCTTCCCTCTCTCTTTCGTTCTCGACATCGCTTCCCTCTCTCTTTCGTTCTCGACGTCGCTTCCCTCTCTCTTTCGTTCTCGACGTCGCTTCCCTCTCTCTTTCGTTCTCGACGTCGCTTCCCTCTCTCTTTCGTTCTCGACGTCGCTTCCCTCTCTCTTTCGTTCTCGACGTCGCTTCCCTCTCTCTTTCGTTCTCGACGTCGCCTCGCTCTCTCTTTCGTTGTCGACGTCGCCTCGCCCTCTCTTTCGTTGTCGTCGTCGCCTCGCCCTCTCTTTCGTTGTCGTCGTCGCCTCGCCCTCTCTTTCGTTTTGGTCGTCGCCTCGCTCTCTCTTTCGTTTTGGTCGTCGCCTGCCTCTCTCTTTCGTTCTCGTCGTCGCCTCCTTGCCCATAAACCTCTTTAAAAGGATTAAAAAAGGAAGATAATTGTAAAGATGGAATCTTGCCCTTCGAATCTTTCAAATAAATTGTAATCTTGGTATTTTTCTTCATCTTTTTCGCTTTTTTGCCATCCCAACAATTTTCATCTTTTGATCATCAGAATCTACATGAAGGGTTTGTTACAAGAGGAAATTCATGCATTCTTTTTTATTCCCTGGATGATATTGCTATCTGATTTCATTAATTTTTCTTCGGATGATGTTGCTATCATTTTTCTTCTTTGGATGATATTGCTATCTGATTTCATTCATCTTCCACCAAAACCAAAATTACTCAACACTGACTCAAATCCAATTTCTCAAACATAATTTCCTCATAGTGTTTTTTTTTCTTCAAGCCCCTTTGCTTGTAATTTTCCTCAATAACTTTATCTCTTTTAACCTTTCTTAATTTCAAAGTTATTTTTGTTGAATATATTTCGCCGTTCACGATTGGGTGTAGAATTCAAATTATTTTCTCCATTCTAATTCATTCTCAGAAATCATTGGTAAGAAAGCCCTTTCAATGATTTTTATTTCAGTAATCGTCACTGATGTATTTTCTGAATAATTAAAAAGTCGTCTCTCATTTAATACTTAAGGTTTATATTTATTCATTTATCCACTTGTGGCAATTCAAATATACTTACTGAACTGCCAAGTTTCTACTTACAATGTTAAGTATACTCCTAAGTAATTTTAGTAGTTGAATACATTTTTATTTCTTCTAAATTTTTGGAACTTTTAAAATCAGTCTTTTATATTTTTCTGGTTTATTTCCCTTACAAATTTAATAATTTGGCATAATGTTGGTGGTCCCGATTGCCAAGTTTCACACCCTCCTTCACTCGATGTTAAAAACAGCGCACAAGTAAGAAATAAAAGAATAACAAACGTAATTGCATGAATTACATTATTGCCAATTAGATTGTTGAATTGTTTGGGTAAAAAAAGTTTGTTTTTTTTCATTGTGCACTGTTTTTAACATCGATTGAGCGAGGGTGTGAAACTTTCCGATCGGGATTACCGTCCCTACGTTGTAACTTTTATTTAAAAAAAACTTTTTTCAATAGTTTATTACTTTCTTTGCAATTAATCAATTTTGATGATTTTCGTTCAATCAAATTTTTCTATTTTTTTCTTCTTCACCTAAAAATCCGTTAAATGGATGGTACGCTGGCTGCACTGACAATAAATATGATGTTGGCCGTAGAATGTTCTTCGGCGCTGGGTTGCCATTTTGGTCATTATATGGCCAAATTTAGCCTTTTTGTGAAGCATTTGGCCACATTTTATTTATGACCATTTTTTTCATTCACTTGGAACATTTTATTAAAAAAAAATATAAGTAATTTTTTGGTTTTTCCATGCATAGACCTTCGTCTCCACAATTTGTAAGTTTGAAAAAAGTAACATTTATAAAGTTATCCTTGGGAGGGGTTCTACTAAATGTTGCAATTTTAAACTGGACCCTTACTTCCTGAAATTCGTACTGAACAAAACCGCTGATTTCGCTGCAGTAGAATTTTTTTCAGTAAATTTTAATTTTTGGTATGTGTTGCGGTATTGCAATGTTTCATTAACAACTTGAACGTTTGGCCATTTTGGCTGTGTTTTTGGCCAGAAACGTCTTCTGAACATTTTTCTCCGTAGCATATTATGAGAAAATTTGGTTTAAAGCTGTCATCATATCTACATTCATGTTTTCTTTTTTGAGGGTTTGAATTAACTAATGTTGATAAAGTGTGACCCTTATAACTTGTTGATGGAAATGCTACTTAAATATGCCAACTCTGTTTTTAAATGGTGTAATAGAAATGAAGTACGTGTAAAGTGCCTGTCTGTCCTCACTTTGAGGAAACACTTGTTCATTTTGGAAATATTCATTGAAAATTAGTTGCAATCTGAAACTGATAAATACTACGATTAAGGCATTTTTTCTGACCTTTTGTGTGTGATAATTTTACTCAAGAAAGGGATTGTACCGATTGTAAAGTTTCACACCATCCCTCACTCGATGTCAAAAAACGGCGCTCAAAAAAAAAAAATTAATTTATTCAAAGTAATAACAACATAATTTATGTATTTAAGACTGTTTCTCTCGTTGATCTGTTTTTTTTGTTTTTCTTAAATTTCCGTTTTTATCATCGGATGTAAAACTTTACAATCGGGACCACCTTACTTTACTTTGAACCTTTTACTGAATTTTCTTACGTTAAGTTCTGTTCGTTTTTAATGATTTTACTTAGAAATACCAATTTAAAAGATGTTGTGCATTATTAAAAAATGTGCTAGATAGCAAATACCGATACCCGTAAAAGTGTTGCTTATTTTAATTTAATTTAAGTGTTCTAATTTCGAGTTTTTGTATTGAATTTTTTTTATTGATTTTGTTTTAAGCTGTTTTAAAGGGTGATTGGACATGACAAGATGTTATCGTGCGGTAAAAAAAGTCAGTGGAAAAAACTTATTTTATTGAAAATGTATTTTTTTATCAAAAATAAGACCAGATTTGACAGATCTAGCATTTAAAAAAAAAAAAAAGCATTCACTATACACTTTTTTTTTCTTCAATTTCAATTTCAAACGTTCAGAGATTCTGTGACGTCATTATTAAGTCACAACAGCCGATCACATTTCATTGCAACCCTTTTGTTTTTATTTTATTTGTTATTTTTTTAGCTGTGTTAATCGATCTCACATGGACCAATCCATTATAACTTTGGTTATGGCAGGAATTGGACAAAACAACTATATAATTAAACAAATTTTTCTGCATATATGGATAGATTTCAAAAATTGTAAATTTGAAGATGAATGTGAACAGATGAATATATGTGCATAATTATAGTGTGGAAACAAGTAAATACTGAGACCAAATATAAAAAAATTGGGCAAACCTGGTGTTTTGGTAGTCATTATTGGATCACTTGAATGGAGTTGATTTTGACAATTTATAATCTTGACTTTTCTTTCATAGATTCTCTCTCTCTCTTTTTATTTTATTTTTATGCACTATTTTTAACATCAGGTGTGCGGGATGCAAGAATTATACTCCTGATGTTGAAAATGGCACATAAAAAGGAATAATAAAATTTATGAAAAATATCAAGATAGTGAAGTGTCAAAATCAACTCCATTCAAACAATCCAAAAATGACACTTACTTCATGTTTGCCAAAAATTGTTTTGAAGACTCATTAATAAGATGGTAAGATTTAAGATTTTGAATGACTGTTTAAATGCGATTTATAATTCTAGGTTTTTCAAATAACTGATTTTTTTTTCTCTCCACATTCCAAAGAGTCAAAAGAATCTGCTATATCAAATCATCTTGGCCCCCCAAGATAGCCTGCTCAAACACCCAGCCAAGTGGGCTAAAGATTTTCCTCTCTTTGCTTGTCTGTTTCTCCAGGCACTCCTGATCATATTTTGAAGGGTTCAACCTTGAAAATTTGCATGAGTACACAACTATGCTCCATCTAAAAGCAGTTTTTGTTTTAAAGTGTTTTTTTTTTTTTTTTTTTTCTTCTTGGGTCTCTATGGTCCAAATCTTGTGCTGGTACCATTTATTTATTCATCTATTTACTTATGTTTCTTAAAAAGATTGTTTTTCCTCAAGATAATTTTAGTTAATTAGTTCTGGTAAACATGCAGGCTATTATTAAATTTATTTCCAATCCAGAGAACTTTTCAGAAATTAAGGGCACACACATTTGCTTTTTTCTCACTTCAAAAGAAGGCTGTAGAATTTAAGATCTTGTTCAATTTTGATTTAGTTATAACTGAAATGTCATGAATTGTTTTTTATGATATTATGAAGTTTCAATTTATTTTGATATATTCTTTCAATGAATATTTTTGTTTTCCCTTAGGATAACTTGTTTTCTTTGGAATTTATATCTACTCTTTTATGATACTTTACTTTTGATTTGAAATTACTGAATACGGCCTGTCTTTTTAGTGAGAATTCTTCAGTTAGAAGAGTGTCATTTTTTTCTCCACACAATATCTCCATAAGTTTTCAATGAATTTCATCAACATTTTCGTAGAAGGGTGGGCCAAAGGCTAAGGAAGAACTGATTGAAATTCGGGCCTTCATATTTGCAGGGGTATGAGTGCTTTCTACTTATTCCAAGTTCTTGTCTTGTTTTCACAGTACTTCAAAATGCGTTTTCTAAGAATATTTGGAATTTCAAGTTAATTATTGATTTTCTGAAAAATATTAAAAAAGCAAATTGTTTTAATTTTAAATGGAAATGAGTCTTTTTTCCTCTACTTTTCAAACCACTTGGACTAGATTATTCTTGGTAAATCTAATCATGTTAATTAGAAAACAAGAATGTTTATTTTGAAGAGATCAATGCAATTAATTGAACTGAGTCTTTTGTTCCATTATTTCTTGTAATCTATTGAAGATTTTTTTTCTACTCATTTAATGACTAAGAATATCGTCATATAAGGTTTTTTTAAAAAAAATGTATTGAAATATTTTTGTCTTATTCTTGTATTTTGAAGGTATAATTTATTGTCAGTGAAAAAGAATATTGGTCTCAAAAATATTTTAGTTAGTGTATTTCTTGCTTATCAGCTGTTATATGAACTCAAAAGAAAATGGTTGACAATCCATGATATACTTATTTTTCTGGAAATTTTAAAATTTTTATTCGATGAACACCAAATCATTCTGAAAAATTAGTTTTACATCCAAGCCAGGCGATGATGGAGAGGTGTCCAGGACATTCTGAACAATTGAATTTAAAAAAAAAGATATTTGAGGAAAATTCATGAATAAAACAAACAAAACTAAAACCTCAAATAATCATAAATTAGCCTTAAAAACAAAAAATATTACAATTTATCCATTGGCTAATTATTACCAAGTAACCCCCTCTCCTGCTCAAAATCCTGGATCTGCCTCAGTAAGCCTCTAAATGAAATTCTGTCAAAATTTGAAAATCTTTGAGTGTCAAATGGATGATTATTGTAAAAATGGTGTGAATTAGACAAGAAGCATTATTTTGTTGCAGAGCCATTTCTATGAGGAAGTAGAAGTCATGACTATTTTTATTGATTTTTGCTGTTTGGCAGTAGACATTCTTGATAGCTTTGTGTTGTATGTACGCATACTTATACATTGACCTCATCATCACAATTGATTGAAAATATGAGGATATGCCTTAACAAAGGGACATCTTGGAAGATGGACACTTATTATGATAAAGTTAAGGTATAATTCCTCGATGAGATTTAGTGTTTGAACTGATATTACCCATCTTGTATGAAGTTTTTAATGATTTGTTTTCTTCCTCCTACCTGTAGAAAGAGGTTGTACAAGCAGGAGTTGTCTGCTGGGTTGTTGGTTAGCTTTTAAGAATTTCAAGTTCATTTGACCGAATATAACAATTATAAAAGAGAAAATTATTCATTTGTAGAATCCTGATTAAGCATTACAGGTTTAGTTGGCATAATTGAGTTCTTGAATAAGAGTTCATGTTTTACTGTCCTTGTGATGAAATGTAAAAAAAATTACGCCATCTTTTCATTGGGCTTCAGAAAATCATGAAAAAAATAACTTTCAGAAACTGTCAACATAGGTTTCTTAAGTGATTCTGGCTATATATCATGTGTACGGGCTGCACCAATGGAATTCGAGCTGAAAATTCAAACATTTACCCTTTTTCTGGTAATTAAAAAAAAATCTCACACTAAAATTAGCTTTTAGTGTGATGTGAATTCAATTTTCAATATAAGTTGATGCAAATTTTTCTACATATACTATAAGCAGGATAGTAAAACATGTATTCTCCTTCTGGAAAAGGAATGAACAATGAATAAGTTTATATATATATATATATATATATATATATATATATATATATATATATATATATATATATATATATATTTAAAAAATTTTTTTTTCAATTCCTACTTTCCTTCATCTTAATGTTGCCGTAAGGATCAAGAATGAAGAATTGGTTTGGGTTTAGGTCTGATCTTCTGTAGAGTTCTTGTAGCTCAGACCGTAAGAGCAGCTGGGAGTTTATCAATGGGGTACGTAGATGGGACCTTGATTTGAATTTCAGGAAGAGCTTGTTCTTTATTTCCGATTTGTGCTATTCACTCAGTGCTGCAGATTGATCATCTGAGTTTAAGCAACTGAAAAAATTAAGATAAAGGAAAATAGATTTCCAATTTGAAGGTAACAATAAAAAATTGTCAGACGTATCTAATTATGATTAGAGAAGTGTGCACTGAGATAACTCAACAACGCTCCATGATATGAAATTGATATTCACCAGATATGTTAGTCCATGCACGAGACATTGTAGTGTCAAGTTTGGATTTGCGGTTATTTATATATGGGGATGCTCTATTTACAATAAAAATTCAATTTGAAATGGATATAGTTTTTTACCTAAATATGTCACCAGCACTTCTGAGCGAATAGATTTGAAATATTTGAGTATGGAGAGTAAAGGAGTTTCCTCTCTTTCTTTTTTCTTTCTTTTTCTTTTTTCTTGTCAAATTCTTTTATAGAACTAGGTTAGCTCATAGTTAGATGACATAACAGCATTTAAAAAAAAGTTCTTTTTTGATTGTTGCTAATAACGACATCATAAAGAGCAGCATCTAATTATTTTAGGTTTAAACCTTGTGCAGATTTTCATAAAACTTGATACACCCTTGAAGAATTGCTCCTCTTATATGGTGGAAGTTTATGCATAAAAAATGAAAATATTTGTTTGACTTTCCAGAAGTTTTAGCTCTAAAAATCACAAATTACTTTTTAAAGACAAATCAAACACTATCTGATTTCCATCTATACATTCAAATTTTTTATTTTCTCTTGGTTGACAGCAATTTATTCCAATTATTAGGGTGGGTAATCTAGTGTTGTAAATTGCTCAATAATTGTTTGACAGTCAGAAGACCTTTTCTGTTACGTCAGCTGGTCTTCAGGTGGGCTTCTGACAGGAATTTCAGAAGAAACATTCTATGGATGCTAATAGTCCAAAGAAAGAGAGGATGGCCCAAGATGGACTGATGACAGTGTAGAAGGACTTCTTGTTCAACAGACTGGCACATGAGGCAATCAAGGTGCTCAACTGTGTATGATCTCCAATTTCAGATTGCACATTGATGAGAGCACCTTGACTCTGCCTCATGTGTTGCAGGAAAGAAGATTTTTTTTTTTTTTTCCTCCCAACTTTTTAAAAACTCCATTTTGTTCCTGGGTAATAAATGTTATTTTCTGATTGATTATGCCTGAAAAGTATCGAGAAAGTCAATCAAACTTTTGCTTTTTGTAACCATGACTGTGATAGTTTGAAATCTATCTATTTTCAATTGGACAATGGACAAATTTACATATTTTTAATCATATTGAATAAGAAACTACATGTGGATATCACTGTCCAGGTCACAAACGCCAAGTTTGAAGGGAATAATTGACAATTTATATACTTTCTATGTGTAAGCAATCAGAAAATAACACTCACTACCCAAGAACAAAAATCACATTGCACAGTGTAATAAAATCAGAATCCAATTACTGTAGCCCTTTTAAAGGCCTGACTGATTAATGAGCCAAGTGGGCAACTGATTCTTGTGTGTGTGTGAGGGGGTGACATCGTATTTTGGTATCTACAATCTTGAAAATTTGCATAAGTACATTAATAGGCACTAAAAAAAAAATCTCTTCTGCTCGGTTTAGATTTGTGTATTCTGATGTATCTGGACTGACTATTCTTAGTAGAAACACAAAATTTTGCACTAACAACCCTCTTCAATGAGTAGGGAAAATGTGATTTTTTTTTTTTTTTTTTTTTTTTCAATTTACAATGAGAGTTTGATGAATTGTATTAGTATTATATCCATGATGTTTTTTTTTTTTTTGGTTTTTAATTTTTTAGAATTTATTTTTTTTATTTGATTTAAAAAAAAAATTTTTTTTTTTAAATTTTCATTTTATTTATTTTAAAACATAAATTCATGGTTCAAGCCATACTGATAGTATTTCTATTGAGGTAATTCAATTTTACCACCATCATTACTTAATTCAGAAGGTAATAAGCAGCATAAATGGGTGGTGGTGATTCATAATTTTCCTTGGAATGCTAGTTAGTCTTTGTCTTAAATCAGACTTGGAAGTCTTTCTTAAATTCAACGTCCAATAATGTTTTTCTGTTAAGTAACAGCTGTTTAATTGGCAGATGGAGCTCTCTCATGTTTTCAAGGGGGGGGGGGCATCCATTCCAAGGTGACTTGTCCTATTCCTGAGAAGAGCATTTTTGTTTCAATCAATATTGTTTTGGCTCAAAAAGAAAATTGATTCTCCAAACAATCAAATCATTATTGAATATGATTTCTATTTGATCTATCTTTTTTGTATTCTTTAGTAAAGAACCTGTTGCTATCCCTGTAACTGTCCTGTGTCAGTATTCTAACTCAGTAGTTTGAAATGTTAATGCAAGGTATTGTCAACTTGAATTTTTGTATCCATTTCATATTAAACTCAAAACCACTAAAAAGCTTAGATGTACACTTGTTCATGGGCTTTATTGCATAAAGTAGATTTGGGTCATAATACTGGAGTAATATCTTTTATATAAAAATTATTATATTGGGATGGTCATATAACAGTTTCTATTGAGTGATTATCCAGACCTGTTTTATAACTGCCATTTTGATAATTTCATTATTGAATTTTGTTGATAACTGAAGTCTTCCTCCAATGAAAGTTGGGAAAATGGCCTAAGACAGTTTTGATCTTTACAATATAATCTCTCTGTTATTAGTTCTGTTTCATAGGCTTAGGAACAAACAATTACTTGACTATGCTCATTAGATTCCCCTCTTTGAAAAGCTGCCATCATATTGTGACTTTTCCTTTCTGTCATATGTAAATGAGTTGTAGAATGTGTATATGTAAATAAGTAAGCAGATATAAAGAGTAGCTTCCCTTTGAAAGAACTCTTTGCCATCTGCATTTTGCTTTCTCTTTTTTCACTATACTTATTCAAATTTTTTGTATAAATCGTGTTTTTGGATATATCTACTTTTTTTTTTCTTTTTTGAACAATCTAATCTCTTGTTCCCAACACCAATGTTTACACAATGTTTCAGCCAAATCATTTTACATACTTCAGGTGTAATATTGGTAAGGGATGAATTGTTTGTTTGTTTGTGTTTTTTTTTTGTTTGTTTTTTTTTTCCTTTCTTTCAGTCCCTTTCTCTGCTTGATACCATCTTTTGTTTAGCACTACCAGAGAATGAGACCGATAAGAGATTCTCTATCTTTATGGATATTGCATATTACACCTGAAGAAGGCCACAGAATGAATTGGTTGAAAAGATGTGAAGAGATTTAGATTGTCTGAACAGAAGTTGGTATAAAATGACTCTTCTCAAAGTTATTGAATCACCATAGCCTCACAAATAGCCTGACCAACCAGCCAAGTGGGCAATAGATTCTTCTCTTCTAGTGTCTTCATCTATCTATGAATGTGTGTCTAGGCATTCATGGTCATATTTTTGGTGCAAAAACCTCTGAAAATTTGCATGAGAGCACCGTCTGAAAATGTTTGAAGTTTGTTTGTTTTTTTTTTTTTGTTTTTTTTTTTTTTTTGTTTTTTCACTCTCTGGTCATTTAGGACTCAATGCCCTAAGCTGGTATATTTGAGATAATAGGTCCTCCAACCCAGAACTTCTAGATTTAAAAAAAAAAAAAAAAATTTTTTTAAAGACGATTAGTTCTGGTACATGTGCAGGCTATGGTGATTCATTTTCGCAAGTTTATCTATCCAGTCTATTCTTATCTTTTGATTTTTATGACAGATCTAAAAAATGTCGATATAGGTTTTTTACAGTCTTCAAGTTGGTCCAGCTGGCTATGTATTCATGTATTTTGTGTACAGGCCTCACGATGAACATCTTATGTCTACAAAAAACTTATTTATTTTATTTTGAAATTTAAAAAAAAAATCATATATCATTTTTTTAACCCTCTCCCAAAAATAGGTTTTTAGTGAGGGAGAGGTGGTGGGTCAATTTGAAACACAAGTTTATACTAGATTGATCTCTAGTTTGTGCCTGTTTGTGTGTGTTTTTTTTTTTTTTTTTTTTTTCTTTGAAAATTTAGACTTCTGGGGATTAATGACCAATAAAAGTTGAGAAGTAACTTATTGATTAATCACCTGTCTTCCAATTTTTTAATTGATCACCCCCCCCCCCAACATTGTCATTTTAATACAGTCATGGACTATTAATCCAGCTTTCAGAAAACAATTATCCGAAAACCAGCTATTTTTTTGCAACTGGCTAATTTTGTAGTGAACTCTTAGCTTTAATCTTCGTTGTGCGGTTGAATTGATTAATATTGATTAAACAGACCATGTTTTTGATGTGGATCAATTAGTTTTTTTGTTTTTTTTTTTGTTAAACAGTTTTGTTCTTTACTTACCTTCATTTACTTTTGATTGTACATAATTTTCTTTTTTTTTTTTTTTAAATGTATTAATAAACTGCTTTAGTGCACTAGCTGGGTAATCCAGCATTGCCCAGAGGACAGTAATTGTAATTTACACTAATAAATATTTTCCTTAATATCTTAATTCCTACTGAACAAAGCAAATGAATAAAAGATATTTTACATTATTTTATCCTGAAAAATGTGGTGCACCAAAATGGTGTAGTCCCTTCGTTTTGACAGGGGCTTCTTGGTGGATAACATTTGTGCTCATCTAATTGAGCACCAGTATGAAAAGTTTGTTTGAGGATCCAACCTTAGAACAATCAACATGATGGCCATGGGAAGAGCATGAAGTCAGGTTGAGGCTAACAATCTTGAGATCATGCTTTGTAGATGGTCGTGGCACAATGGAAAGTGTATTTGCTTGAATTCAAAGGGCAAGTGCGTTGGAATAATGGATTCTCTTGCCTTTGGTTGGGTAGAAATAAAAAGAAAAATGAATTTTCAAAAACATATGACTGCTGCTGGACGCAAACTTATTGATCAATTTGGTGTGAATTTACATTGCAAATTGAACTCACCTCTAAAAATCTATTTAGGGGTGAATTTTCAATAAATGAAAATTTCAGATCTTTAGCTTCAGTGATGCAGTTTGAATGTATGATATATACATTCATGCATAGCCAGCCAGACCAACTTGAAAACTGAAGAAACTTATGTTGACAGTTTTGTTTAACAGATTGTAATATACATTTCCCTATCTTTCAATTGTACTCCAATTAAACTGAAATTTCGATGTCACATTGCTGTATGGATCTTGTATAAAATTAAATGATTGCAAAAGGATTTATCTACTTGAGCAATAAATTGTTTGAATGGATTAGGCTTAATGAAATTCGTTTAATATCCCTGTTAAACTGTTTTGATCAAATAATCCTTGTCCTGAATATAAGAGCATTTAGATCTTTAACAATCACATTAAGTGAATAGATAAATGGTAAGATTTGTTTGTAATCTGCTATCTTTTATTTATCTTTTCATTTACTGGGTTTCCTGAAAAAATATGAAAAAGGAAAATTTTGAATAGCTTTTTATTGCATTGAGATTTTGCACAGAAATTTCAACTGCAGAAACTACAGATGCACTAAAACTTTTATGCAAAGTTTCAAGTTCTTACACTTCATTTTTGTGATCATACAATTTAAAAAATCTTGGTTTGAAACAGATTCTTTCTTGCTACTTGTTGACACACATTTGACATTACCCTTCTTCCTTTGGAACCAGCTTTGCTAACGGTCAAAAAGTATTCAACTTTTCCATGTGGTGATTGGATGTGATGTAGGTATGTTGAATGCTGCGGGTTGATGCATGCTCAGTAAACTTTTTCAAATAGTTCATGTGATCACACAACTGAAGTGTAAAGGCTCTGATTTTGTGGAAAAATTTTAGTGCACTTGTACTTTCTTCAGTTAAAATTTCAGAACAAAATCTCAAAAAAAAAGTTATTCTAAATCTTCATTCTGCATATTTTGACTATTGCAGTGTCTTTTCTATTCTAATATCAACTGCTCTTTTAAATAACTTTGTTCCAGTTATCAGTATGAAGTGTGGGTAGCCTAACCGTAGATGTCAACAAATGAAATTGGCAAATTAAGTGTAAACTCCAGCTGGGACAGTTTACATTTGCTTTATACTAATACTCTTGGGGAAAAAGTTGGAATCCACTTCTCCCAGGTATGCGTAAATAGCATAGCAGTTGGAGACTATCCATAGAAAGCAGTTCATTTTGGGTGATGGGCTAGTATCACGACTCTGTAAAAACTCACAATTGCTACTAGCAATGATTGGGTCTCTATTGATCAATCAGGAAATGGAGACAATAACATTGCCTCATGTATTGCATTCCACACTAAGCAACGTTGCTTTTTGCTTTCAATTATCAACATACATGGACTTTTATTTATTCATTCATTTTATTAGATGTAGAGTAAATAAATATTCATTTTTTTTTGCTGCTATTTACCTACATCTTAATCTTTGTCCACACTATATTTCCGAAAGTTCTCAATGAATTTCTATGAAACTCTGTGGAAAGCTAGACCATGTACCAAGGAACAATTGTATTAATTTTTGGGTGGATCCAGGAAATGATTTTGCGATCTAGGACAACTGTTTGGTTTTTTGATTGTAATAACCCAGTAATTACATCATCACAGTGACGTGATCATGATGAATATGATAAACTGTATCAGTTGTTTTCCAAACTATTGATGATATATCTCTGAATGATTAGAAGCTTTTGTCACAGCATAGTTTGGGATCTGTAACCTGATAGATAGGTTTTTTAGTGACGATGGCGTTGATGGATGTATGTACACTCTAAGCTTTCTAGTTTTTCAACACACATTTGGACACTTGAAGACTATCAAGATATTTTCAAGTGTCTTGTCTGATGATGCTTTAAAGTGTTGGGCAGGGCTGTTTCTATAGGATTAGTTGAGATTTGATCAATTATTTTTGAAAATTTCAACTTAACCCATTCTTCCTCACCCTATTGCCTACCCTTCCATAGAATTTCATTGAAATTCATTTAGAACTTTTAAAGATCTCTTGTTAACTGACATCAGCATATACATTAATGTATGAAAGAAAAAATGAATTTGAAAAGTATTTCTTGATTTAAAAAAAAAAAAAAAAAAAACTCTTGCTCGGGCCCCTGAATTTAATCCACTCTTTACTCCATTTCCTCCCCTTCCACAAATTTAATTGAAATCAATCGAGTACTTTCAGAGATATGTTGTGGACATAGACATGACTGGATATTTGTACCTCTCCAATTTAGTTTGCAGAGGTAAAGAATAAGATTTGATAAAATTCGAATTTTTTCTTCATGAATATCCAGCAAGTTCAGTGCTTTTTGGTGTCAACACCTGATACAACTCTGTTCCTCTATACATATATTCAAATATACCCTTTTGCATAGTATTTCATTCTTGGACACACTCTCTTTCTTGTGTTCGGATGTGCTCTCTTACCTACTGTTAAACACATGGGCTCAAGTGTACATGCATATTTATTATTTACTCCAGGGTCAATACAGATATTATCACAAATTGGTACCGCCCAAGATGGCCAAACAATTTTTGTATCTTTGTCTTGCTACATGTCTTCAATTAATATTTTGATATAATCCTGTCTACCTTGTAAGTTGATGATAGTTATCTCTCTGTAAATAGACTTACCCATATCCTAAGAAAGCATTCAGAGAGTGCATACCTCTGCCAATAGAGGTAATGGTGCATGGATTTTCCCAAAACTTGATAATTTATTCTAGAACCTATTGCCCATCCTTCCACAAAAGGATATTGTATGGACAGTCATAAGTGTATAAATGATTTAATGACAATATTGGAGAGTTTACCTTTTCAAAACTTTATTTCTGTTAAACATTGAAACATGTCCTGGAAATAAAATATAAAAGAAAGTGAAATAATTTTTCCAATATTGTCATTAAATCATAATCTTTCGATCAAAAAATTATTCCTGGATCCGCCCCCAAATTTAACCAATTTTTCATAGATACATTGCTTACCATTCCATAAAATTTCATTGAGAACTTTCGAAGATATCATGTGGAAGTGTTGGAGATATTTTATGATTGAAGCCAAGACTGAAGACTCTGATCTGAACTTTGATTGTGTTCTTTGTTTCTCTGTCCACATTTCGTCTCAAAAGTTCCAGCTAAATTTCAATGGTCTTTTTCTGAAAGATGGGTAATAAATGATGAGATGTTCTGAAATTTTGGATTGGATCCACAATTTTTTTCTCCTAAATCATAGCTATTAGTCCACACTACGCAATATGTTCAAATGTTCTCTGACCACAGGATTACTTAAAAAATTTTGAATGAATTTTGATGAAATTCATGGAAAGGTGGGCAATAAGCTACAGAAAAAGTGATTAAATTTTGCTATGGATCCATGCACAGTTATCTCCTGTACGTCCTAGCTATTGGTTCAAACAAGTGTTCAATTTTTAAAACGGTTTACAATAAGCCTATATTTGAAAAAACATTTTTCTTTTTTTTTCTTATTTTGATTTAGAAAAAAAAAAATTTTAACAAGGGCAACAATGAAAATCTGCCATATTCAATTTGCCATTAAAAAAAAAGTAATTAAGATACTAGGCTGAAGAGGTTATCATATATTAATGTTTTCATATTGACCCTATCAAAATTATGATACCACTAATATTTAGCCACCATGGGTGGTACCAAAATCTGGATTCTCCTCTGGACTGATTAAGTACTCTGTTCATTTTACAAAGGGTGGATTTATGACTAGAAGTGCCCCTTCCAAAAGTGAATGGTATGTGAAGCAGCTTGTCATAATTGTCTTATAAAATAATTTTCAGTCCCTCATACGTATCTATGGCTTCAAAGTATTTCGGTTACTCCTTTTCAGTCTTGCCAATGTTGATATTTTTTTATGTGGACTTGTATATGATATCTAAATGAAGATATTAAAGTCTAAAATTAGATACTTACAAAATCTTAATCTAGATTTTTTTTTTTTCTAAAATCTAAATTCGGAGCTTTATGAAATTTCTTTCATGATAGCTGAACTATCCAGTTTTTGATATTTCAATGATTAGAACAGAAAAATGTTTCTTCAATTTACCATTGAATACATGAATTATCAAAGGCATAGTGGAAGTGTTGTAGAGGGGGTGCTATTTGAAAATGCTCCTCAATTTTGGGGATGGGTGCCCAAAAGATTTACAGATAGTAGTTCACCTACTGCATTTCTGCTGAAAAATCTCATTAAATGTACGAGACAAGCACCTTTCCTCCCAAGCTCTAAGATCTCAAGTTATGTTTCAGATCTGCCCAGTTGAATCACTGTAGCCCCATAAATGGCCTGCCTGACTAACTAGCATTGTGGGCTTCAGATTTTTCCCTCTTTATTTGTGTGACTGACTCTGTCCACAGGTGCTCCTAGTTACATATTTGGGGCTACAACCTTGAAAATTTGCTTTTTGTAATCTACTGGGCACTATGAATAAACAATTTATTAATTCATTTTTTGAAATTTATTTATTTATTCATTTAAAAAAAAATTTTGAAGTCTCTATGGTCATTTTGTACCAATATTGCTTAAATTTTGCACTGGTATTTTTTAAGATCTATTTTTATAATTTTAGAAAATTAGTTCTGAGATATGTGCAGACTACAGGGATTGATTTATTTGAGGTACAGATATATTTACATTTTACTATTCAACTTGACTGACCCATTGCTTTGCTGGTGTGTATTATCAGAAGCATACAAATACAATTGATGTAATATTAGATGAAAAACATCACTAGAACTGATGTATTGTTTAACCCTAAGTCAACACTTTCATGACCTTGTTAGTTCAAATGATCAGTGTCTTTTAATCAATACATATCGTGCTATTTACTTATAAGCATATTAACCAATTATTTCTTTGTACACAATGTTTTTTGTTTCCTTTCTCCTACATCCTCATTATGACATCTGTGCATTCCTCCCTTTTGAGTTTTATATTGTGAAATAAAAGGCCTCTTAAGGTCAACACAAGAGTGGTAGACATGGCTCCAACTTCCTTAGCTCAGCACTCATTAAGGCTGCTGCTGGCCACTACCATTGCTATAAGTGTGACAGACAGCTCATATATATAACTCTGAGAGTATGTACTGTAGTGATTATTGCCTGATCATTAAAATCAATTCTGATTTTTTTTCCTTTTAAATATCAGCCATTTAATAGATATAGAACATGTCTTACTTACAAACTGATTCATTACTTAGATTTTCATCTGTGAGAAAAGCAGCCTACCATAACTGTCATGAGGAATGATTTTCTGTTGTATGAAACTATGGTTTCAAAGTATTTGGTTGCTTCTCTTTAGTTTTGCTAATTTAGATATTCTATTACTGAATTTAGATCTATAATTTTAGATAGAGCTGTAATTTCTCATTCATTTTGAATGATTTTCTTGAACCACTGATCCAAAAAACTTCAAACTTGTTACTGCACTGCCTCATATGCCTTGCAAATTTTAATTTTGTACAATGGTCAGTTGAGTAATCACAGTGCATTAGATTTCTTGAGAGTTGCTGATTCAAACAACTTCACTCTGCAATACCTGGTGTGCTAATATAAATGGTAAATAACAACTTTGTACAATGACCTATTGTCGAGTTATCCCTGTGTATACATCCACCCACAGAGATTTCTTTAATTATAATTGAAGATATCCTTGTATCCAGTGTTTGTAACACTAACCATCTTTCAGCATTGTCAATATTAGTAACTGAATGGTAAATCTATTTGCACTTCATTAGATTATTTATATATGAATCTTTTAGATTATTTATTTTCATCTGTTTATAAAAAAATGACAGTTTTTCATTAAGATCAGATTATCTATGTATATATTAGACTATATGATATATAATCTAAAACTAAGTCATATAGCTGATGTGCATTGTCTTTCTTTTTTCTTTTCCTTTTTATAATTTCCGTTTTATTGCCTTTCGATGTATGTAGGTAATACAATTTGAAAAAAGACTTCATTAATTAGCATGTAAAGGCATTTTTTTTTCTTTTTTTTTTTTTTTTTGACGATAATTCATTTTATATCAATACTTGAAACAGTCCACCAAAACCATAGTTTTTCTTAGAGTCAATTGATTCTGATAGTAGTACAATGTTGTAGCATGGAAATACTCTGCAAATATTATTTTCAATAAAAATCGTAAATGGCAATTTATAGAGGATTTTGGCTTTTTTAAAATACAAAAATATGACATAGCAGCTGGTAAGAAAAATTGATTGCAATAGATGTTCTCTTAATGACCTCACATCTCTTCCTTCCCATTTCTGTTGTTCAATGTCATTGGAACTGAAACTGACGACCTACCAACAGAAAAGCCTCTTATAACTATGTGTGGACACTTCTAGGAAAATGACTTCTGCCACTTTTATAACCGATTTTGTATATCATTATTAGATATTAGAAACCATCAACCAAAACACTCAACATAGGTTTCTCCAATTTTTAAGTGATTCTGGCTCTATGCATCATGCATAGAAGCTGCATTGACAGATCTAGAGGACTGAAAATGTAAACATTTACACATTATGTCCTGATTTTTTTTTAAAAGGGACCCCACACCTTGTTTTGATGGAGTGGGGGGATGATTTACAATGCAAGTTTGTTAAGTTGGTCCCGAAGTTTGTGACTGACAGTGTTCTTGTTTGTTTGTTTTTTAATTTTAAGATTTTTTTTTCTGATTTAGACCTTTTCATAATGACCTAACAAAAGGTGAGATGAGTAATTTATTTCATTGATCACGTCTTCATCCAATTGATAACTCTAAACAAGGTATGCTACCAAAAGATGATACTCATGCGGCAGTTCCTATTGACTAACCAGACCTGTATTATTTTTTCAAATTTCAAAAAAATGTCTTTATTTTAATGATTTTTATCTTTCCTTGAATTGTCCCCCCCCCCCCGGATCAAGCTCTGAAAGTTGATCTTTTATAGTCAGTAAAGGATTATGGTGCTGCACAATTGTTTTACGTCACTCCAACTTGATGTACCTTTAAGATAAGATGGTATTATTCTTTGCTGGTGACAAGGTTGCTTTTAAGATGTATCCTGAATATGTCCCTTTGCCTCTCCCCCACTGGGAATATATCTTTTTTGCCCAACCCCCTCGAAAACAGATAAAGATAAGATGGTATTATTCTTTGCTGGTGACAAGGTTGCTTTTAAGATGTATCCTGAATATGTCCCTTTGCCTCTCCCCCACTGGGAATATATCTTTTTTGCCCAACCCCCTCGAAAACAGTGCACACCTATGCTAACCAGCACGCCATGAATGTTAAATATCCGTCCTCTGACAAATAAAGAATGGGCAGTGTGATAATCACTAAATTAGTGTGGAAGAGCTTAAACATTGGCTGTTTTTGACCATTTTAAGCATCTTGGTGTTTTTTGGCTTTCTTTTTTCATCTTTTAGGATTTTTTGGTAGCCAGACTAGCTTGATTAATATTTTTTGAGTTGACAACACAGAGTTTCAGTCTGGGCAGTTTTTTCTGTTGAAACTCCTGCTGCCCCACCCTGCTGCCCTACTTTGACAATTTAAAGGGATATTTCCTTGTGAAATGCATGTTTCATTTCATTGTCTTGTGTGAAAATAGAATCGGCTCTAGTAGTTGCAGCAGAAAGGATGGATCAATACTGAATACCAGTGAGTTGTGTATTACAGAAATATGTAATCAGTCTATGTTGATTACACCACATTGTAATCTATTGCACTAAACCTTAATGATACTGTTGGAACATTTTGACTAACATTTGAATTTTTAGGGGGGAAACTAATATTGTTACAGATTCTTTTTCTTGAGTACTATAAGCAGTCAACCAAAAGTGTCATCAAAACTATCTACTTAGGTTTCTTCAGTTCTCAAGTTAGGCTGGCTATGTAATATAAAATGCATACAGGCCACAATAGTGGCGCAACAGATCTGAAAACATTTACCCCTTATATCTTGAAATTTTTCCCCCCCTTTTTTTTTATTTTTTTATTCTTGGAAATTCTCTACTGAAATAGGTTTTTAATGGTGGTGGTTGGCAGTTCAATCTGCAATGCAGGTTCATGCTAAAAAGACTCTTGAATTTGTGTCCAGCAGCATTCATACTTGCTTGTTCTAAGATTTGGACATTTTTAGTGATCCTTGTCCAACAAAAGACAGCAGTAACATAGTCATTGATCACCCCTGACAAGGCATGCTGCCAAAAAACATTGGTCATGTTATGGTTTCTATTGAGTGATTAACTAGACCTGTTCTATTTTCTAACAGCTTTTTAGTCTTAAATTGATATCAGTGATAATAGAATATTTCTATGCTAGGAAAGTATCCAGGCATTTAATATTAACAAAAAAAATAGCGTACTTGTTATCATAGCCACCAAAGGTGGCGAAGGGCTCTTACCCTTTTTATGTATGTGGTTTTGTGTGTCTCAGTGTTCCTGACTATACTGTTATGTCTTCAGACTTGAAAATTGGCATCAAGGTTTCACAAGACCCATTCAAAAAATGTCTTGTCTTTTTTGAAAGAAAAATTTTTTTTAGCTTTTTAGGGCCTCATTCAGACAGGTTTATTAAACATTCTAGATTCTGAAGAATGTAGAGGTTATTTTTAATTCTGTCTCGGATGTTTTCCCGTGGAAAACTCCATTGATATCATAAATAGATTTTATTCTGACCATATTCTGATTTTATTGCCAGGTGAGCTTTATGGAATTTCTGCAGGTAAGAAGGGTTTAAGATTGAAAGCTTTAGGTCAATGCTCTATCACTGAGCTATGGAAGAAGCACGAGAGTGGCTTAGGATTGAAAGCTCTACTACTCAGTTATGGAATCTTTATGGATAAGAAGGGTTTAATTATTCTCTACAACTGATCTATGGAATTTCTATGGATGAGAAGGGCTTAACATTGAAAGCTTTTGGTCAGTGCTCTCCCACTTAGCAATGGAATTTCTATGTGCAATTTCTTTTTGGCTAACTTGAAGCAGATTTCGTCGTTGAATGCATGCAATCTAACGTACCATGTATCTACCTTACCCTAGAATATTTCTGCAACATTTTAGACTGATGCATATATCTTTTTTTTTTTTCCCCATAAAAGAGATTTGAAATATTGGGTATGTTTTTCTTTGAATTTTCAGGAAATTAATGATGGTTCAATTCCTGGTATGAGTGAAGAGTATGGAAAACTCTTCATTAGGAAATATTTCCCTGTGCACTCAGCAGTTAATTACGTGCACTCCTAACTTGTTTGGAATTGCATTCTACCAAGGGGATGGTCATCTTGTACCAACAATGCTCAAATCTTGTGCTTGTATTACTTAATTTCCTATTTTTTATTTTTTTTTATTGTTAGATAATTTTAGATGAAAGATCTAGTTTCTAGATTTTTCTCTTTTTTTTATTCGTTTTTTTTTTTTTTCTTTGGGCAATTAGTACTGGTATATGTGCAAGCTATGATATTAATTTATGCGGGGTATGGATAAATTTACATCTCTTTTGTTTGTGGAGAAAACCTCAGAATGCATCATTGGAAGTCTTAAGGTGATAAAATATATGAAAGCTGATGTATTACACTCTTTACATGGTTTTGTTATGAATTCTCTTGGTTGTTTTTGATTGTAAATGGAGGTATTTGGTTAATCTAATTTCCAAATCAAAGTTGTTATCAAACTATTCAACTGGTAGCTTCTGAGATCTCTCCTAATTCAATTAAGTCCTAGTATTGTTTTTGGATAGAAAGTCTTTCCGACACATATTGTTGTGATTCTGCCTAATCAAATAACTGCGGACCACTGGGAATACTTGTACCAATTGAAGATTTCTAATCTGAGAGAGAAAAGAAATCTGAATATTAGAGTTCTTGGCAGCACAAATTATTTCCTACAAATCTATATCTTTTACTTCATAATAGTGGCATCCGTCAGTCTCACTGGACTATGGATCTGCTTTCAGTTTCTCAAGGTTGTAGACCAGACCTGGGCTGGGCTGAAGACGGGCGGTTTGCAGCAAGATTCCTCTTACCTCTCTCGCCAATGGAAGGGCAAAGGCTGATACAGCTTGGCACTATTGTCATCATACGAATTGAAGCTGAAAACCATGTTGGACTGTCGAAGGGATTCCGGCTCTTGGCTTTTGAATTTAGTTGTCTTTCTCCTAGAGCCCAGTCTGCCCTATGTTGTCCATAGCTATGGGATTCATGCTTTCCCCAGGGCATTAATACTAAGTGAAGTAAAAAACCTCATAAAATTTTGAAGAAATTATTGTTTTAATATTCTTTTTCTTCAAATTTAAGTTAAATTTAATATATATAGGACTAAATAAAAAAAATTCTATCAAAGTGTTTTTTTTATCAGGTCTTTTTCTTATTCTATTTTTTTTTGTGTATATTATGTTAGTATCTATCTCAATCTTCTGATAGGCATACAGTGCTTTACTCACACCATTGTCCTCATCTTGGTTGTTATAGTCACAAAGTTTCAACTGTTGTAGCCCTCAGCCTTCATCAGGTATCTACTGTAGCACTTGTTAACTCATTTCTGAATATTTTCCAGACGAGTACAATCTTGACATTTGTAAACCCAGAGTGATTAAGTGCCTTATCCAATGTTAGTCTCTTCAGTCTTCATTTTAAACAAGTCGTGTTTTAGTGTTTCCTACTTTACAATTATATATCAATATGCTATTTAAAATTTTTTTTTACTGTTCATGAATACCCACCTTTTTCTTACTAAACTTGTGACGTAAAAAATGTTTGAAATTATCCACCCCCCTATTTAAAAAAAAAAACTGGACTCTCCATTCAATCCATAGGGATTGATTGTTTTCATTCTACTCTTTCTTTTTCAGCTGAGGCTGACATTTTTTAAGACTTGATTCTGCCTGGACTGTTAAATTAATTCTAGTTTTAAGAAAGAAAAAGAAAGTGATTTAAGAGTAACTTGATTGAAGTTACCTCCTTGCAGTTTTTCTTAATTTTAAGATTAGAAGCAGTAAAAATGTCAGCGAAGTGTCAACATAGGTTTCTTCAATTTTCAAATTGGTCTGGCTAGCTATGTCTGATGCGTACAGGCCTTACAGTAAAGCTAGACAGCTGGAAATTTTAACATTTGCCTATCTATACAAAGTGTTTTTCTCTTCTAAATCCCTCTTCTAAAGAGGGTTTTAGTGACGGAGGTGGGTGTTTTCATTTGTAATGTAAATATGATTGTTGTTTAGTTTGAGCCTGGCTGCATTCAAGGTTATTTTAGCTATCCAACAAAAGGCGGGAGAAGTAACTTATCATTGATCACCCATTTTCAATTTTTAAAAGATTGATCATCCCCAACATGGCATGCTACTATGGGGACATATGTCATGTGACAATTTCTATTGAGTTTATCCAATTTGATTTGCAAAAGAGTTCCATTCTTTTTAATCATATTCATTGAAGAGT